>JAESUZ010002721.1:0-178557 GCA_017311185.1 Proteles cristata cristata
AGAGAGAGCGTGAGTGGGGGAGGGACAGACAGAGAAGGAGACCCTGAATCTAAAGCAGGCTCCAGGCTCTGAGCTGCCAGCACAGAGCCTGATGTGGGGCTTGAACTCACTGACTGTGAGATCAAGACCTGAGCTGAAGTCGGACATTCAACCGACTGAGCCACCCAGGCGCCCCTTAAAATAACTAAAAAGAAATGTTTATTTTGAGAGAGAGAGTGCTCAAGCAAGCAGGGGCAGAGAAAGAGGGAAAGAGAGTCCCGAGCCGGCCCCACGTCCAGCACAGAGCCCAACACGACCACCCACCCAACAGGGCCACCCAGGCCACTTTAAACGTAAGTGAAGTGAACTCTAAAAGACAAAACTGGAAGATTGGGTAAAAAGAATTACCAAATCCCACGCCATCTAGAAGGAACTTGTCTTGGGTCCAAAGACAATAGTATGTTGAAAGTTACTAAAGTAGGTCTTTCATAAAAGTGGTATAACATGAGCTTTTGAAAAGTGGGGGAATATCTGTATAGAAAATCCACAATAGGGGCATCTGGGTGGCTCAGTTGGTTAAGCGTACGACTCTCGATTTCAGCTCAGGTCATGATGTCACAATATGTGACTCTGAGCCCCAAGGTGGGCTCTGCACTGGTGGTGTGGAGACTGCTTGGGATTCTCCATCTCCCTCCTCTCTGCCCCTCCCTTCTTCCTTCCCTCCCCCTCCCTCTCTCAAAAAAATACATACAAATTTAAAAAAAAAACACTAAATAAAAAAGACCATCCTAAATAATCCATAGAAAACCCTATTGGGGCTAATAAGTGAATTCAGCAATACCACAGGATACAAGATCAACACACAAAAATCAGTCATATTTTAATATACTAGCAATGAGCAATCTAAAATTGAAAACTGAGCCTGTGTAGTCGGTTAAGCAGCTGACTGTTGATTTTGGTTCAGGTCCTGATCTCATGGTCATGAGAGTGAGCCCTACACCGGGCTCTGTGCTGGGCGTGGAGCCTGCTTAAGATTCTCATTCTCTCTGTCTCTCTCTCCCCTTTGCCCCTCCCCAACCTGCGTGTGTGTGCTCGCTCTCTCACACACACACACAAATATTAAAAGTGAAATTAACAGGGGTACCTGGTGGGCTCAATCAGAAGAGCATGTGACTCTTATCTCAGGGGTTATGAGTTTGAGCCCCACATTGGGTGTAGAAGTTACTTAAATAAGTTAAACTTAAAAAAAGAGAGATTTAAAATTGTTTTTAAAAAATGAAATTGTTTAATCTACGACAGCATCAAAATGAACAAATCACTTTGAAATACATTTGACCAAGAGCTGAAACTATAAAATATTGTTGAAATAAAAGAAAACTTAAATAAACAGAAAGACATCTCACGTTCATGATCAGAAGACTTATGACTGTGAGAATGGCAACAGGTCCCCAAACTGATCTGCAGGTTCCATACCACTCCTATCAAACTCCCAACTGTCTTTTATGAAGAAATAGACAAACTGATTTTAAAATTCATATGGGGGCACCTGGGTGGCTCAGTAGGTTAAGCGTCTGACTTTTGATCTCAGCTCAGGGAATTGATCTCAGGGTCAAGTTCAAGCCGTGCGTTGGGCTCTGTGCTGGTTGTGTAGCCTACTTAAAAATAAATACATAGAGCTAGGGTGGCTCAGTCAGTTGAGCGTCCAACTCTTGATTTTGGCTCAGGTCATGATCCCAGGATCTGGGGATGGGTCTGCACTGAGCACGGAGCCTTCTTAAGATTCTCTCTCTCTCTCCCTCTGCTCCTCCCCTGCTTGCACACATGGACACACATGCTCTCTCTCTCTCAAAAATAAAATAAAGTTAAAAATAAACAAATATTAAAATTCACATGTAATTGCAAAGGATCTTCGATACCCAAAAGAATCTTGAAAAGCAGAGCAGACGGAGGACTACCACTTCCTGATGTCAAAGCTTACTACGAAGCTATGGTAATCACAACGCAGCACTGTCCTAAGAACAGACATACAGACGACGAACTAGGAGAGAGATACTAAGATTAGTATCCAAAACCTATAAAGAACTTATCAAACTCAACACTCAAAAAACAAATAATCCAGTGAAGAAATGGGCAAAAGACACGAATAAACACCCTTCCAGAGAAGGCATCCAGAAAAATGTTCAACGTCACTCATCATCAGGGAAATAAAAATTCAAAACCACAACGAGAGACCACCTCACACCTGTCAGAGTGACCAACGTCAACTCAGGCAGCAACAGGTGTGGGCGAAGACGCGGAGAAAGAGGAACCCTCCGCGCCGCTGGCAGCGATGCAAACCGCTACGGCCACTCCGGAAAACGGTGTGGAGGTCCCTCAAAAAATTAAAAATAGAACCACCCTATGACCCAGCGATTGCACCGCCAGTATTTACCCAAAGGACACAGGAGTGCTGACTCAAAGGGGCACACGCACCCCAGTGTTTACAGCAGCACTATCGACAACAGACAAAGTATGCAAAGAGCCCAAATGTCCACAGACTGACAAATGGTTTTTTAAAAATGTGGTATGTGTTTATATACCCAATGGAATATTACTTAGCAATGAAAAAGAATGAAATCTTGCTATTTGCAACCATGTGGATGGAACCAGAATGTGTTACGCTAAGCAATAGAAGTCAGTCAGAGAAAGACAAGTATCATACGATTTCACTCATATGTGGAATTTAAGAAACACAACAGATGAACCTAAGGGGAAGTTAAGGAAAAACAAGGTAAAAATAGAGTGGGAGGTAAACCGTAAGAGACTCCTGAATACAGAGAAGAAACTGAGGGCTGCTGGCGGGGAGGCGGCGGGGGTGATGGGCTGGCGGGGGGATGGGCATTGAGGACACTTGCTGGGGCGCCTGGGGGCTCAGTCGGTTGAGCGTCTGACTTCAGCTCAGGTCATGATCTCACGGTTCATGGGTTCGAGACCCACGTCGGGCTCTGTGCTGACAGCTCAGAGCCTGCAGCCTGTTTCGGATTCTGTCTCCCCCTCTCTCTCTGACCCTGCCCTGCTCACGCTGTCTCTCTCAGAAATAAATAAAAACATTTTTAAAAAATTAAAAAAGAAAAAGAAGAAAGGAGGACACTTGTTGGAGGCGTCCGGGGGCTCAGTCAGTTAAACATCCGACTTCAGCTCAGGTCATGATCTCACAGTTCGTGAGTTCGAGCCCCGCGTCAGGCTCTGTGCTGACAGCTCAGAGCCTGGAGCTGCTTCAGATTCTGTGTCTCTTTCTCTCTCTGTCCATTTCCTGATTGTGCTCTGTCCCTTTCTCTGTCAAAATAAACAAACGTTAAAAAAAAATTTTTTTTAAAAAGGAGGGCACTTGTTGGGATGAGCACTGGTGTTGTATGTAAGTGATGAATCACTAAATTCTACTCCTGAAATCATCATTACGCTCTATGGTACTAACTTGAATTTAAACAAATTCTAAATTAAATACAGAAAACAGGAAAATCCAGCATTTATCCTGCATTTCCAAAGGAACTGTACCACTGAGTCACCAAACCACAGATGAAGAAAAGCCTCTCTCTAAAGCTAATAAATGCAAATGGACTGATAACATGGCTACTTTGCAATCCCTACTGAATCTGCGGACTAGGCACTTATCACCAATGGGATCAATCACCGCTAATATCACCAAACCAAACAAGGCACCAAGTACCTCCTGACGAAAGAACAGCACCCTGAGTCTGGCCATAGAGGGTGAACCTGTGTGCGCACCTGTGTGCGGTCCACTGCCTGGATGCAGCTGCCCACTTGCAGGGGGATGTGCTGGGCTCCACCAGGGGTGTTCTGCGGCAAAGGGCCCAATCCTTCAATAAACTGAGGCCAGGAAGGAAGGGAGACGAGTGTGGACAGCCAGATTCAGACACAGCAGCTTGGTGAGTGAGGTTATACCAGGGCATTTATAAACAGTTACACGTGAGTGATGAGCCCAACTGAACACAGAGAAGCGATTACAATCACAGTCCAGAAGAGTGGGAACTTTCGGAGGAGGGAGTGGGCCATGTTTGGTTGGAGGTGCACAGAAGGGCTTCTGGGGTGGGGGCAGTTCTCACTGGGTGGTGGCTGCCGGAGGCGCCAGAAACCCCCAGGCTATGTGTTTACTTTCCGTGTCTGATTTTATTTCAGATAGAAGTTTCTATCTGCCATGAGCTTACAACGTGTTGGGTGCTATTTTGAATTCTTTGCATGTATTAATGCATTTCATTCTCTCAAGTACTGTGAAACCAGTTCTCGTTTCTGTTTCATGGAGGAGACTGAAATAGAAGAGATTAAGTTATAACAAATGTATGGAAAGATACTATATCTCACTAATAATCTAAAAAATACAAGTTCGGTCACGGTACCCTTTTCCCAGCTCTCAGTGGGCAGGAACCTGCAAGTCGGGCAGCGTCCCCACAGGTGGTCACACAGGACACGAGACTAAGGACTAGGGTACGCGGGACCAGAAACCGCATGCACTCTGCACACCAGTTACGTGCTGGGCAAGTTCTCACCACGAACACGAGAGGACACCTGCCGAGATGTTCACAGCAAACTGTTTGTATAAATAAAAACTGGAAACCACCCAGAAGGGAACAGGATAAATAAAATGTAGCATTTCATAAGGAAAAACAGCAGTTATGATGGACGAAATAGCTCTGTAAATACCAACGTAGATGCTCCTCACAAACGTGCTTAGTGAAAAGAGCAAATTACAAAATGAACCACATGGTGCAGTATGCTTGTTTTAAAAATAGCACAAATATGGGGCACCTGGGTGGCTCAGTCGGTTAAGCGTCCGACTTCAGCTCAGGTCATGATCTCATGGTTTGAGGGTTCGAGCCCTGTGTCGGGCTCTGTGCGGACAGCTCAGAGCCGGAGCCTGCTTCTGATTCTGTCTCTCTCTCTCTCTCAGAAATAAACATTAAACACACGTTTATCAAACATAAAAAAAAAAAACAGCACAAACATGTAGTCTTCGCTCACGTCTGCGAAGGACTAACACGCGCTAAAAACACAATGGAGCTGGGACGCCTGGGTGGCTTAGTCGGTTAAGCGTCCGACTTTCGCTTAGGTCAAGATCTCGCGGTTCATGGGTTCAGGCCCCGCGTCGGGCTCTGTGCTGACTGCCAGCTCAGGGCCTGGAGCCTGTTTCAGAGTCTGTGACTCCCTCTCTCTCTGACCCTCCCCTGCTCACGCTGTCTCTCTCTCTCTCTAGAAATAAGTAAAATATTAAAAACAAAACAAAACAAAAAACCACAATGGAGCTGTGACGATGACAGCCCGCCAGGACGGGGATGGAGTAGTGACAGATGGGGAGTCAAAGGGCGTTTCAACATTACCTACTTTATTTTACTTTTAAAAACGCAAAGCAAATGCAGGAAAATGGCTGACCACTCCCAGGTGGTGGCGACCGCCGTTGCAGAATGCATTAGGCGTGAAGCTAATGCAGCAGCAGCATGGAGGGTACAGTAGCCAGGGGCCGTCTCGGAGCTGGCCCGTCCCCGGCGCAGACTCCAGAGCCACCCCCCTCCCCGAGTCCGGCAGCCTCGGCCACTGGAAGGCTCAGCTTGTGGGGTGGCTGTGCCTAGGAGTGACCACACGTGGACATCTGGGGCGGTGCCTGGCCGAGGAAGCGGCGCAGGACCGCATCACCAGGGCGTGGAGACGGCCCAGAGGGTCTAAGGGCAGAAAGGACAGAGGGCTTACAGCTCTGCTCCTTGACCAACTCGCGCACCAGCTTGTGGGCGGGTCCACTCTGCAAACACTCACCGAGCACACTCCGGTGGAGGCACGTAAGCTACAACGTGTAAAATGTGCAGAGGAAGAAGGGAAAATGTGCACAATGACGCTGGACCCAGCCGCTGGCCAAAGACCTAGGGCCAGTTTCCCGGGACTACTGACTAAAAAATAAAACCATCGGGGCGCCTGGGGGGCTCAGTCGGTTGAGCGTCCGACTTCAGCTCAGGTCATGATCTCACAGTTGGTGGGTTTGAGCCCCGCATCAGGCTCTGTGCTGACAGCTCAGAGCCTGGAGCCTGATTCAGATTCTGTATCTCCCTCTCTCCCTGACCCTCTCCTGCTCTCTCTCTCTCTCAGAAGTAAATAAAACGTTTTTAAAAAATAAAAAAATAAAAATAAATAAAAAATAAAACTATCTACCAGAGATTTCAGTAGATGTTCTTTCCAAAGAGAAAGTAGAAAGTAAAAACGAGCAACAGCAAAGTTATTCATTTAAGGAAGAAAAAACATCGTTTTGACAACTATGGAATTTTCAACGTAAACAAAATGTGACTTATGATTTTACGGGGGGTATGTCCTTAAGTACTTATAGATGAAAAAACCAGTAATTTCTAGAATTTGCTTTAAGATAATCCACAGAAACCAAAGTAGGACAAGAAGAGCCTGGCACACACCGGCCAAGGAGGTGCGGCCGCCCCGCCCTCGCACCACCGATGACCTATACTGGGGGAGGCTTGAACACCGGAGAACAAAACCAATGGCGGGCAGGGGGCCGTTCTTTGCCGCGCGAGCCCCGCCACACTTCATCTGTCCACGGGAATTAGGGGACACGTGAAGGAGGACACGGCCCCCAAAGCTGATGTCCGCACTGTGCTGCCAGCGGACTCCCGGGCCCCTGAGCCTGCCCCCCGCCCCACATCCCACGGGCCCCCAGAGGCGAAGGCTTTACCTGCAGTTCTCCTGGAAGCGGCACTTGCCCTCCAGGAAGAACGGGCAGGGCTTCAGGGACTTATGCGTGGGGTACAGGTAGAGCACCCGCACGCCCGCCGAGCCGTCGTCCGCCTCCTCGGCGCCCACGATCATGGCGTTGTGGTACTCCAGGGTGCCCCAGGCGCTGTAGTAGGGGGCGTTCACCTTCCTCCCACTCCATTCCTCCTCCTCCGCGTCCTCTCCCTCTCCCTCCTCCTCCTCCCGTCCGGGCCTGCTGGGCTGCGGCCTAGCCTCCCCTTCGGGAGCCGCCTCCAGCTCTGCCCTGGGGGCTGCGGGCCCCTCCGCCCCCTCAGCTACGGCCTCCCGGAAAGCCAGATACTCGGCGTCGGCCTGGGCCGGGTGCTCGCCGTCCAAGGTGGCCAGCAGCTTGCTCTTCCTGACGGACACCAGGCTGGCCTCGGTGAGCTCGATCAGCTCCTTCAGGTCCCCCTGCAGCTGGCGCAGGTCGGCCAGCTCCGAGGGATCCAGGCCGGCTCCCAGGGCCAGCTCCACCTGCTGCAGCTGGGCGTCATAGGTCCGCAGGGCGGTCTGCAGGCTCTCCTCGTCCATCCCGGACGCACGGAGGGCAGGGGCGCGTCCGCCGGGCCTCGGAGCTGCACGGAACAGAAGCCGAGGAGTCCCGGGCCTGCCTCCCTCACCGCCAGGCTACCCCTGCGGGGCCGACGCCGCGCCCTGCGCCGACGGCTGCACCCCGCGGCCCCCGCGGCAGCCTGCGGGGCCCAGGCGGTTCTCCCTCCCGTCTGGGGGACGCGAAAAAGGGCCGGTGAGGCGATCAGCGCCGAGCGGTAAAGCCGCTGGCTCCGCGGCCTCGGCCTCGGCTCCCGTCCCTCCGCGCCCGACGCCCCCCGCCCCTCGGCCCCGCCCCCCGGGTTCCCCGGCCCGCCTCCGCTCGACCTGTCACCTCGGACCCCGGCCCCGTCGCCCCAGATCGCGCCCCCTCGCCCGGTCCGGGTCTCTCCGCCTCCGCGCGGGCTTCCCGACCGCCGCCATAGAGACCCCGCGGGCCTCACCGGCTAGAGCGGCCAGCGCTCCGCTTCCGCCCTCTCAGCCCCCGGGCACTTCCTCCAGAGCGCCGCCGCCGCCGCCGGAAGTGCCCGGCGCGAAGACCGCCGGGACGAGGCGCGCGGGGGCCGCCGGGAAGGCTGCGCCCTCCCCACGCCGCCGGCTTCAGTCCCGTCGGGCGCCGCGCGAGGTCAGCGCGGGGTCAGCGCGGGTCGGCGGGGTCAGGCGCGCGGCCCGGACGGGCGCGAGGTAGGCCGCGGGTCGGGTTGCCGCCCGCCGGGGCCGGAGGGCGCGGCGGGCGGCCCGCGAGCCCGAGACCGGGTGTCGGGGCCGCGTGTCGGAGGTCGGGGGCGTGGGGGCCCGGACGGGCCGCCCCCAGCGGTTGGTCCACGCCACCTGCCGGCCGCGCGGCCTCTCGTGGGCGGCCGCCGCTTCTGGAGGGCGGATACGCAACCTGCTGGCCGCCCGGCAGCGCGCCGCCTCCGAGGTCGCCCAGGTCGGGGGTGGGGGGTGGGGGGAGGCGTCCTGGGGCTCGGGGGAGCCTGACGTCGCCGCCGGGACGCGGACCGGGACCGGACCTGTCTCCTGAGGGCCGAGTGGCGGCGGGCAGGGCGGGCGAGTGCGGCGGGCGTGCACGGAACGAGGGGTCGGGCCCGGCCGCCGCTCGTCCCGGGTGACGCGTCTCTCCGGGTGCGCAGGGCAGGATGTACACGCTGCTGTCGGGCCTGTACAAGTACATGTTCCAGAAGGACGAGTACTGCATCCTGATCCTGGGTCTGGACAATGCCGGCAAGACGGTGTGTGCCTGTCACGCTCCTCCGCGGGCTGGTCCTGTTGTGCCTTTAGGCTGCGCGGTTCCTGCCCAGAGTCCCCACCAGCTGCCTTAACAGCAGAACGGTGCTCTGTTCTGCGTTGCTCTCCGAGAACAAGCCCAAGGAGGGGTGTGTGGGGAGGAGGCTGGGAAGGAGTCCGGGCCTTACCTGCGTCTGTCTGTGCCTCCCGGCAGACGTTCCTGGAGCAGTCAAAAACCCGCTTTCACAAGAACTACAAGGGAATGAGTCTGTCCAAAATCACCACCACCGTGGGTCTGAACAGTAAGGGGTCCCTCAGGGCTGCGGGTGTGTGGGGCAGAGCCCTGCGGGTCCTGCGCCGTCTGCAGGCCAGCAGGCGGGTGGGCAGGGCCGCGTGGGGCCTTCGACCCTGGGCATATGGCGGGGGAACAGCGCAAGGGCCGTGGCTCCCTGCAGCCGCGGAGGCGGACGGGGACCTGGGACGCGCAGCCTCACCTGTCTTGTTCTCCCCCAGTTGGCACCGTGGACGTGGGAAAGGCTCGCCTCATGTTTTGGGACTTAGGGGGCCAGGAAGAGCTGCAGTCTCTGTGGGACAAGGTAAGATAGGTGCCACGTGGGGGCCTGGCCAGGCGCGCCCCGCAGGCCGTCTCTCCCGGCGGCCCCTCCCGGCCGCTTCCTTTCCTCGTGAGGCCTCAGGCTCCCGCTCTTTGGTGTCAGCAGCTTTGTCGCCCACTCTGTCCCCAGGCCTCCCCCGTGGTCCCGTCCCGGGTCCGTCCCCCGAGAGCATGGATGCACTTGGTTCCTTTTGACTTGGAGTTTTGCTGGTATCGCAGGACAGGACAAAAGCTGGCCAGGGAACGGGTGGGGGAGGTCAGCGAACCGACATTCGCAGGTCGCCACTGGGGCCGAGTCTCCTCTGCCCTTTCCTTCAGTTGTAGCTTAGGACCCGGCCTCTGTGGCGTCTTCTTCCCCTCCGGGGGAGGGTGTTGTCGGAGGCCGAGAACAGCTGAGGCCTCGATGAGGTCTTTCTTGATGAGGTCTTGGGGTGTTTCTGGAACCCCGGCGCTGTGCTCCTCCTCCCACACGCCCCAGCACTGGGTCCGTCTTCAGGTCGGCCTGTGCCAGGCGCTGGAGTCCAGCGCGGAGCAGGACAGACCCAGCCTCCCCTTAGACGGCCCCCTCCTGGTGGATTGGCACGGCGGACGTGGTGCAGCCCAACACTAGGAGCACAGGTGGGCTTGTCTTCACGCTCATTCGTCACCTGTGTATTCAGAACTAGCGTCCAGATCCCAGCTTCTCGTTTGACCGCAGCAGCTGGTACCCAGACACCTTTTCCTGGTTTCTCTCTAAAGTGTGTTCTCCGCTCCGACTTCCGTCCGAGAGACCAGCTTCCATCTCGTGGCCAGAGGTCACCAACAGGTTCCATGGCTATTTAAGGTCACTGATGCAGAGTGAAGCCAGGGCCTGCTCTTCTGAACCAAGACCCACATTCCTGACGCTCTGTCTCAGGCCAGGGTCTCAGGAGCAGATTGGGGTATAGGGTGTGTGTTGAGGACCAGCACCTGGGGTGGGAGCTGGGCCGACGCGGGACGGGCAGGGGCCAGCTCAGGTGGCCGGGCCAGCAGGGAGCCCTGCGGGAGAATTCCTTCCTTGCAGAGGCTCCACACCAGGCCAAGCCAACTGGGACTCGTACCGCCTTGTGGGTCACCACAGTGGGCTCCTTCAGGCAGCTGTGACTTGGTAAGGGGCTCTTGGTGGGTTAAAGTAGGTCCCAAAGGAGCCAACTGGCCCATCCATCGGGCGCACTGCCTGCTGCGGGGCTCCTGGGCCAACCGAGCCCGCCGTACCCCTTGTAGGGTCCGGGGCTCTGAGCTGGGCGGGGCTCTGCCGAGCACCTCCTCACACGAGGCTGGGAGAGGGAGAGGAGGCTCTGCGCCTGCCCGTGACCCCTGCCCCAGGTACCACTCCTGCCGATGGTGTGGTTTGTCACGAGAGTCTACGCCCCTGGTCGTGGAGCCCCACCAGGTTCCTCGTGAGCTTCCCAGTCCCCACCGTGGAGTGGGGCCCCTGCCTCCTACTGACAGGGTCCCTTATCCCCACCACCGTCGGGTCTTTGCTGGCCCCTGAACACGAGTTGTCCAACGTGCCTAGGAGGCAGCCAGGGTTTGTAACTCAGCAGGTCTCTGGCTGGGCCCTAGGGAATGGGGAGCCTTGGTGGTGACCATAACCCCAACCCTTTGGGGCCCAGAGCTCCGTGGTGCAGCCACGGGTGATGCTGCCATCAGGGTGCCCCCAGCCCTACTCCTGCTCAGCCCCCAGTATCCGGCTCCCATTGCTCCTGGCACTGCGGAGCCATCACCTTACACCCATCTGCCAGGCCAGGTCGTACACCCCAAGGGCAGTGAGGGGAATCCCTGGGCTTGCTGTGAACCCCATGCGGTGCCCCTTCCTGCCACGGAGACCCCTCCCACAGGGCCTGCCAGCTCCCAGTTCTCAGCAGCGAGATGGCACCTGTAGCCCTCGCGCCACCCAGCACGTCAGCTATGGGGGTCCCTGCGTGTGTGTGACTCGCGGGCTGCGAGACTCAGGTGGCTGCATGTAGCCGGCGCGGGTCATGCCCTCGTCACACTCGAGAACTCCCCGCAGTTGTCCGGCGCATCCACAGGATCGTCGGCTCGCTGACCACAGGCTCTTGGTGTCCGGTGTCTTGTGTGTAACGTGCGGATATTCCAGGCCTCCGGGCTCTAGTGACAAAGGGGCAGAGACGCTGCAGTCTGCTTGCCGCATGTGGACACTTCCAGTCTTATTTTTCATTTAGGGTACAAGGGGGCCTCACCCGGTCTGCGTCACCCGTGCCCCACACGCGCAGGGTCCACCCCCACGTGCCCTGTTCCATGTGTGTGTCTTTGCGATGCTCTTTGCCACATAACCCTTCCCCACGCCCTGGGTGGTGCCGCTGCTGTGTGCACGCCGACGGCTACCTGCCTCCTGCCCCAGTACAGCCACAGGGCTCAGTGCTGCCGGCCTGGTCCTTAGCCCTGGCTCTCCCTCCCCTTGGTGGCTTTTCTCAGGCTCGTGAATAGTATGGCTGTCAGGCTTGCCGTCCACGCTGGCACGTGATCTGGCCAGCACCCTCCCTCCACTCCCAGGGCTGCCGAAGCGGGGTTTGCGGGCACAGTACCTGGGAAGTGGACATGGTGTCCCCCAAGATCAGCAAGAAGTCGTCTAGGGCCACCTCACTCTACTCTACCTTCCCCCCCCCCCCCAGTGGCAGCTCAGAAGGGTCTTCCAGTTGGCAGCTGGCCCTGGGGTGGCCAAGTGCCTGTGGCCCAGCACCCCCTTTCTCCCCCTCCCCAGTACTACGCGGAGTGCCACGGTGTCATCTATGTCATCGATTCCACAGATGAGGAGAGGCTGTCCGAGTCCAAGCGAGCGTTCGGTGGGTACAGCCTGGCCAGGGCTGGGGAAGTGGTCAGGTCCAGGGTGCCCATCCCAGGTGCCTGGAGCTGGCCTCAGTGGGAGATGGGGTGCACACCAGGTCAGGCAGGGCCGCAGCCAGGAGAGAGCGCACACCTGCGGAGTGGAGGGGCGGGTGAGCCCAGGCAGCCACAGGCAGATGAAGGGTGCTCACTGCCCCCTTTCTGCCCACCCCAGAGAAGATGGTCACGAGTGAGGCGCTGGACGGAGTACCCATCCTGGTGTTGGCCAACAAGCAGGACGTTGAGGTGAGCCTTTTCCCATGGCATGCCCGCAGGGCAGTTCCCAGCAGAAGCACGTCCCACTGACAGTGGGGACAGGGTGCCTGTCCTGGACACCCCAGGCCATGTGTGCCCTGGGTGCACATGGGCCTCCCGAGGCGCAGGGTGCCTTCACGGCACAGGTGGGCAGGCAGGCCTGATCCCTGTGCCACTGGCGTGGCTGGACACAAGACGCAAAGGTGTCCCAGCGTGGGAGTTGGCTCCTATCTTGACCTGCCTGCTGCCCTTGGGATCACCCCAGCTGCCCAGTGGCTGCTCGGTGGCCATCTGCACGGAGAGGGCTCGGCAGAGCAGTGCCCCGGTTCTGCAGCACAGGCGCCCTAGGGCCAGGGTGCCTTGGAGACGGCTTCCATCTTCTGCCCTCGCTTTCCTGTGGGCCTTCCGGGAGATGCTGCTGCTGCTGCTCTTGAGCCTGCCCACCGCAGGCCCCCCCTCCCGGGCAGACCAGCCCTGAGCCCGGCCCCTCGCCACCAAGGCCCGGTCCCGCCCCAGGGGCAGGGCGCCGCCCGCGGGGCTGCCGCTCACAGCTTTGCCGTCCCCCAGACCTGCCTCTCCATCCCCGACATCAAGACTGCCTTCAGCGATTGCACCTCCAAGATCGGCAGGCGCGACTGCCTGACCCAGGCCTGCTCGGCCCTCACTGGGTGAGTGGGGCTCTCCCCGCCGTGGGCTGGGGGGCCACAGCTGGCCCCACCTCACGCCCGCTGTCTCCACAGCAAAGGGGTTCGCGAGGGCATCGAGTGGATGGTGAAGTGCGTCGTGCGGAATGTGCACCGGCCGCCGCGGCAGAGGGACATCACGTAGGCATGGCTGGTGCCCGCTGATGCCCACAGCTCACCCCTGAGTGCCCGAGGAGCGCTCCTGCCGGCTCCGAGCCGCCAGGCCTGGGGGTCGGGTTTGCTTTGCTCTTGGTTTTTTCAGTTGCTTTGTTTTTTCTGTAAGACAAATGTTTCCCTGTGTCCGTAAAAGTGTAGGCATGCAGGGGCTTCTGCTGAGGGGAGTCGGGGCAGCCGGGCCAGGCTGGGTGCCACACAGATGCCATCACGGGACCCCCACAGGACCCTGCCCAGCCTGCTGGGGTTGGCAGGCCGCCTGGCCCTCTGGAGCTGCCGCGCCAGCAGTCCGGCCTGCCTGGCCCAGGGGGCTGAAGGGCGCCTGTCTGGAAATGAGGTTATCCAGAGCTGCTCTGTGCAGCTCACCCATGGAGGAGGCTGGTGGGGTCAAGTGTGTCCTCAGTCTCTGTCTGTGGGCCTGGAGATGGGGTGGGGGCTGGTGTCATCTTGCAGGAGACCTGGCCCGCTTTGCTGAAGGCCAGCAGGGCCCTGGGTTCTGATGCCTCAGACCAGGGGATGGACATCTGCCTGGGAGGCCCCGTGTCCTCTTCCACTGGCCTGACGTCCAGTCAGGGAGGGAGTGGGTGTTCCCTCTGTGTCTGCTGCTGGTCCAGAACAGCCAGCTGCCAGTGGGGGGCAGGGGGTGCACCAGTGAGGGTGTTAGGGAGGTGGGCTGGGTTCCTGTGGAGCCCAGGCCTGTGGTGGGATGGGCCTTATTTCTACGTTGGGGGTGAGGGGTGGGGTCCCTGTCAGGTCTGGGGACAGGCTGCCTAGAAACCCATCTCCGGGTCTGTGCCTGGAAACGCCCTCCAGCCGAGGCTGGTCCATGGGACCCTCACCACGTGGCCCCTGTGGGAGCTGGCAAGACCCACCGGGCCTGGGCCTGGCCTTGGGCAGGAGGCTGACTGGCTAGTGCTGGCTCGAGTGTGCCAGAACAGTGGTGATCTGAGTCACTGCTGTTTATTGTCCCTCCAGAAACCCAGGACTGGGTGGGGGGCTCCCAGGCTGGACTCGGGGCCTGTCTGGCACCACCTTCCTGCTTCTGTGGGAGTGGTTGAGCCAGAGCCAGAACCCTGGTCCCACCAGACTGCCCTCCCTCTGTGGCGGGGGCCTGGGCGGGCTGAGTCAGGGCTGGGAGTGGGGATGCAGGTGAGGTGACTCATGGGGAGTCATGGGCTATGGGGTTCCCCCGCTGCCCCCACACTGGGACCCATCATGGGGATCAGGCGCCGGGCTCCCGGGCTCACCAGGAGGGCTGGGAGTCCCCCGGGTTGCTCTGGAGCAGCCCAGCCCTCATCTGAGCCTTCCTGAGGGGAAAAGCCTGGTTTCCCAGAAAGCATGCAGGATGCACCCGGCCTAGGGGAGGGCCTTGGCTTGTCCCCTCCTGGGAAGTCCCCTGTTTGCAGTAACTGGGTGGAGCTCAAACGAAGAGGCAAGGTGAGGGGGAAGGGTCTCTTGCCAGCCCAGGGACCAGGTTGGTGCTGGCCAGTCCATGCTGGGCCCGGTTCCACAGTGAGAGCTCCCAGACTGGGCAGGGCCCTCCTCGGCACAGCCCCCACACAGCTGTCCTAGCCGCAGAACGTGTCTTAGGGGGCCTGGGGCGAGCCTCAGGGACCTCCACTGCGCCCACGCCAGTAGGGATGCACCTGCCACCCGCTGGCCACCACCGATGGTCCCTCCCATCTAGGGTCTATCCCACTTGGGGTGCCCAGCAGCCAGAGGGAGCATGGGGAGCTGGAGAGCCCATGGCAGGTGTTTCCCACCAGATGTGCCCACCATGCACTTGGTAGACACGGCACAAAGTTCGATACAATCCATTATATAGAAACAGCTTTATAAAAAAAAATAATAAACTTTGTTACTGCAATGGGACCCCAGTTGGTTGAGCTTCCTTTTTAGTGAGCCACTTTGGGGGGGGGGATGCCCATGTGAGGCCACAGTTTGGGAACAGAATAAATAGGGGGTGGGGCGCTCAATGTGCCCAGAAGCGCATGCGGACGCTGCGCTCCAGCCCCAGCAGCCGGGCCTCGTGCAGCGCCCGAAGCAGCCGCGCCGCCAGAGCCCCAGCCTGCGCCTCCCGGAGCTCCAGGAGCTGCCGCCTCAGCTGCGGCTGCAGGCCGCCGCGGCCCTCCCTGGGCGGCACCGGGCCTTGCGCCTCTGGGCCCATGAGCGCCTGCCACAGCCGCAGGAGCCTCTTGAAGGACCAGTCCTGGAACGCCACGAAGTCGATGACCGCACGCTCACATTCCTCAGCCTCTGTGGGGGGGCGGGGGGTGTGGGTGTCAGGACCCAGTGGTAGAGGCCTCTGTGCGGGGGCACCTGAGCACCCGCCAAGGGGGAAGTCCCTGCCCACTAACAGGTCCGGTGCAGAGGTGGAAGAAGAGGGTGGGGGCCGCAGGGGTGGGAAGAGAGATGCAGTTTAAACTCCCGGAGAACCAGCTTCCCAAGGTGGGGGGTGGGGGGTGGAGGGTAGTGTGGCCTCCTGGGGCACCGGTGCCAGCCCCCCAGCCCACCACCCCCGGTCAGGGTCTGGAGGACCTACCCAAAGGCTGGGTAAAGGCTGCAAGCCTCGGGGCTGGACCCTGGCCTGGGGACAACAGGGGACGGGCCGACCTCGTCCTCTGACTCACCCGCCCCTTCCCCTGCTCACCTGGCGCCCCTGGCTCCGGGGTGCCCGGCGGGAAGCCGGCGCAGCTAGTGCACAGGGCGTCGTGGGAGGCGGAGCCAGGCACGTTGAGGACGAGGCCCAGGGCCGTGCAGTTGCGGTGCGGCTGGCACTGCTCCGAGCTCGAGCTGCTGGCCGAGAAGGTGCCTGGAGCACACGGCTGGCACTGCGTGTTCCGGCTGGCGGTGCCTGGGGACGAGACGGGGAGGAAGGGGTCAGGGAGGCCTGGGGGCCCGTCCTCACTGGTGGCCGCCGCCCGCCGGCCCCGCCGCGCACCGGGAACAGTCACCCCCGCGCCGGGCGGGCAAGGCGCGTGCTCCAGGCAGAAGCCCGCGTGAGCGAAGAAGCCGGGGCGGCAGCGGCAGGCGCGGTTGTGGGTGGCGTCGCAGGGCCGCGCCTCCTCCTCGCGTTCCCCGCAGATGACGTTGCAGTAGCGGCAGCGCTCCAGGTAGTTCCAGAACTGAGTGTAGTGGCGTGGGGGACACGCGCCGCACGTCGTGGGGGCGTCCCGGCGGCACGGCCGCTGCACGAAGGTGCCCGGGGGGCACTGGCCGCACACCAGCCACTCCCGGGTCTCCGCGTCCCGCCACGGGTAGGTGAGCGCACCCCCCGCCGCCGCCGCCGCCGCCGCCGCCGCCGCGTGCGCCGCCAGAGCCAGCAGGAGGGCGGGCAGCGCCCACGGCCGGGTCAGGGGCGGCGGCCCCCGCCTCTCCAGCGCCCACATGATAGTCACCGGAGCGGCGGCTCGGCCTCCGGGGCGCCCAGGAGCGGAGACACTGGGACGACTCGTCCTACCCTACCTGTTGCCTCGCCACACGCTCCCCGGCGGCGGCCAGCGCCAGCCTATAAGGAAGGGCCGGCCTCGCCACGCCCTCGGGGAGGGCTCACGACCTCCACCCGGCGCGCTGCGACCAGGCTTTCGGCGGCGTCACGGCCCCTCCCTCCCCAAGAGCCCCCTCTCCCCGCCCTCCCCCCACCCGCCGCCCGGCACCAGCCTGCTCGGGGCGTTAGTCCAGGGGCCGTCCTGCAAGGCCCCCCCACCCAGAACCGGGGGCAGCTCCTGACCCAGGACCAGGGCTGGCAGCCGGGGTGCAAGTTGGAGACGCCTGGCTCCTCTCTTCCCTGGCACCGTCTATCCTCCCGTCCACCTGTGAGGGTGGAGGCTGAGCCCAGTTGGGACAAAGCGCTCAGCGTGCCCTTTTGCCGACAGGGTGGGACAACCCTACTCAGATGCCCACATCTACCTTCCCAGCACCCTCAGACCTCACTACCAACCAGGTCCAGAGCCTACAAACAGCGTCTGGAAATGGTATCGGCAACTTTATTAGAGAACCTGTCACCCGATTAAAGGAGGTCCGCTGCCCACACACAGGTCCCCGAGAGGAGGGGGCAGAGCGCTCCCCCACCTTCCAGTCCTGGGCTCAGGCCTCCGCAGCCAAGCTCCTGAGGCTCCCGTCACAAACGAGCCGCCAGCATCAGTTCCAAAGATGCACCTTGCAGCCGACCCTCCCCGGACCCTAAGGTGACTTCGGGGGCTTCTTCCAGGCAGGCCCCGATCCTGCCATTTCAGGGACATCCCCACGGGCACTGGCCTGGCCCGCACCCCGGGAAGGGACAAGTGTCCGAGCGGAGTCTGGGGCGGAGGCGGCGGCGGCCTGGCAGAGGGCGTCCAGCCTCACTGGGGCTCTGGCCAGAAGACCTGCGTGATGCTCTGCTTCCTGGCACGGGCGTGGCAGGCCGGGCACGTCCTAGAGGCCTGCGGAGACAGGGGCGTGCTGCACAGGCGCCTCCGCCCCCAGGTGGGGGACGCGCAGCGGGCGGGTCCGCAGGGCCCCGCCGCCAACCTGGAGGAGCCGTCGCCAGCAGGCCCGGCAGCGGTGGAAGCTGCAGGAGGGGCACTGGAAAGGGGCCGCGTCCTCCGCCCCGCAGCCGGCGCACGCCGAGCCTGCTCCAAGGGGGCCGCTGTGAGCGCCGCGCCAGCTGCGCCGCCCCTCGGCCCGCGCTCCCCGCGGCCCCGCGCAGGAGACCTGCCGGACTCGGGCTGCGCGTGCCTGCGGGGGGCGCTGGGGGGCTGGCTGGGAGCCCCCGCACCCCCGGCCTGCCTCCGTCTCAGGAAGGCAGAGATCGTGCTCTGGGTCCTCCCCGGATTCTCCTGTGCTGGGGGGCCTGCAGACACAGGAGGGCCGTTCGGGCTTCTCCGCGGCCCCCCTGCTGGGCTCCCTGGGGGCACCGGGCAGGCCCCCTCTCCCCACCTGGCCGGGCATCACGGTGGGCGAGGTCGGGAGGCACGGTGGGGGTCCCCTCCCGGGGGCCCGGCGGCTCAGCGCCCGCGCTCGGGGCAGCCGGGCCCATCAGGTCCGAGCACACCAGCCGGAAGCGCTGCTGGTGATGAGGCCTCAGGAACGCGCCAAACCCTGTGGGGAGAGCGGTCAGGCCCCGCCCCCGCGCCCCGGCCCCGCCCCCGCGCCCCGGCCCCGCCCCCCGCGGCCACTTGCTCTGCAGCAGGTCCAAGTCTTCAGGCCTTGAGGTAGTGAGTGCGGCCGCCATGGCCACCACCTTCTCGAAGTCGTCGTCCTGTCTGTAGGCGGTCAGCGCTGCCAGGAGCCGGCTGCAACCCGCAGACCCCAGGGCCTTTCGGACGTCAGCCCAGTAGATGCTCCCGGCAGCCTGGCCTTGCTTCTCTGCCCTGGGGGCTCCAGATCCCCCCTCTTTTGGACAGATGCTGGGGGCTCCTGGGAGGGAGGTGAACAGGTGGGTGTCTGAGGGCCCAAGGGAGCCCACTGACACCCTTCACACCAGTGTTCTCCCTCGTTCTGGGGCTGCAGAACCAGGACAGCCCCCCAGGAGAGCGCCCCCAGGGAGGACGCCAGGGCTCTTCTGCTCTGCTCCAAAGCCTCTCTGGGCACAGAGGAGCTGGTACCTGTGGGGACCGGCCCAGACACCAGGTGAGGCCTGCCTTGGTTCAGGTGCTGTCCGGGGTCCAGCTGCCAGGCTGCACCTTGGGACAGGATCAGCTTTGAGTCACACTCCCTTCTTCCTGAAGAAACGGGGACACACAAGGAGCCACCCAGCTAGTTCCCAAGGGCCTGGAGTGGTCCCTGGGGAGGAGGCAGGTCTGCCCAAGGGGAGACTGACACCTGCCACCCTCCTGACCACAGTACGACCAAGGCTTGAGCCCCCGCCACAGCCAACTGCTGCCAGGGGGCCAGCAGAGACGCCCCAGCGGGCACGAAGCCCAGAAAAGAGAGGGGTGACTCTTGAGCTGGAAAATCCCCTCCTGGGGGCCTAGGGGTCTTCCTAAGCCAGGCCCCTCTGACACCTGTCCTTGGGGAAGTCCCTGCTCAGGGGTGAACTCTAACGAATGGGGACACGGGCTCTGAGGTGCAGGGCCCACTCCTGGCAGACACAGTTGGGGACAGGGTCCCAGTCTGGATCATGCGTGCTCTGGGTCATGGCTTCCCCTAAACGGCCTCCATACAGGAACAGTCCCACGCAGGAGCAGGGAGGTTGGGCCAAGCTAGCACTGCCCTCCCCCGCAGGACCCTGGGTGCCCCACTGCTCACCCCCAGGTGCCTGGGCTGATGATGCGTCCTGCCTCTGAGGAAGGCTGTGCTCGGGCCGGTAGCCGCAGCCGTGGCCTGTCCGCTGCCGGCAGACTTCTTCAAATCGCTGCTTGTGGTGCGGCCGCACAAACTGGTAGAAGCCTGTTGGAATGGTTCCTGTGCTGAGCTGGGTGGAGGGCTCTCAGGTCATGGGCCACGCACCCGCACCTTCCCTAGGGAGCAGTGACAACCATGGACCCTGGTGCCTGCCCGCACCCCCTTCCCGCCACGGCTGCGGCACCGCCCCCCCCAGTCGGGTGACCCCCCAGAGGCCAGGGCACCTTGGAGCAGGCTGTGCTTCTTGGGATCCTCAGCAAAGAGCGGGCCGAGACAGGCCACCAGAGCCTCAAAGTCGTCAGAGCCTTTGTAGTCCTGCAGGGCCCTTGTGAAGGTGTCAAAGCTGGCCTGGCTCAGCGCCTGCTTCACGGCCACCATGAACAGCTTGGCCCTGCCCGCCTGCGTGCTGGCCGCCGGCCGCTCCTGCTGAACACAGGGCCCGGGGCCCCATCAGTCGGGACCCACCCTCCCCTGTCTCAGGGACGCTGGGATGCTGGTGTGAAGCTTGTGTGCTGGGAAGCACACCCCAGATTCGGCTGGCCTGGCCCTGGGAGGGAATCCACAAAGATGGCCATGCCCCTCGGAGAGCAGCAGAGAGGCCAAGTGTAGATTTGCTTCCCCTGGGCCGGGGGCTCCTACTCCTCTGCCAAGCTCCCTGAGCCCACGCAGCAGCGGACAGCCCCAGCCAGAGCGATGGTCAGCTCACAGCAAAGGACACTTCTGAACATATGGAGGACGTAAGACATCACTGTGCCTCATTTGTGCTACACAGCTCAGGCCCTGCCCCTGGGCTCTCAGCAAGGGAGCACGGAAACCAGACAGGAGGGACCAGGCTCCCCAGTCTCCGCCCACCCCCCCTATTTCCTGACAGCAGCAGTTCCCAGAAGCCCAGGGAGATGGACAAAGGCAAGTGGTACATGGGGCTTTCCAGAGCTTTCCTGGTTGAGAGGGACTCAGCTGCCCTTAAATGCCTTCTTCCGAGGCTGGGAAGGCAGACCCTCCCCACACTTGAGCCGAGAGCTCGGCTCAGCACTGCCCCAGGAGCTGAGCTGCTGCAGGCCCCGCACCAAACCTGCCCAAAGGGCGGGGGCCCGATGTCTGTCCAGCTGGACGCTGTCCTAACACCCACAAAGTGGTCTCCCGGAAAAACAAAATAAATGGCCCAAAGCTGACCACAAGTTTGCAGGGCCACCCCAGATCGGGGGGTCTCCCCACGGTGGGCCCCGGGCAGTGCCACACTGGCAGGGACGTAGGGTCCTGCGCTGTTGCTGGGAGCTCTACAGGGTCTGAAAGGTTCTCAGGGTAAGAAGTTAAAATGAAGAGACTTGGAACCCGAGCAGGCCAGGCTCCCGCAAAGATGCTGGGAGGCAGGCAGGAGGCCCTGGGAGCCCAAGCGCCGGGGGGCGGGAGAGGCCCTCGGAGCTGTCAGAACTGGCTTATCTATCAAGAGATGAGGCTTAAAAGATTGCTCCTTGAAACACTCCAGCCGAACAAAGGTTGGGGGGCGGGGGGGCGCAGGCCTTGGACAGCCGAGGGCTCGGGGCCAGGATGCACCCCTGGGAAGACAGCAAGGAGGCCTGGCCAGGCTACACCTCACACTCCCTGGTCAGCCCCGAGCAGCCTGGGGCTCCCGCCAGACCCCACGTGTGGGGCACTTCACGTACCTGGCTGCCCACTAGCCTGATCTTCCTCCTGCTTCCTTTCTGCTCCTGTGCAGGCCTCTTCTCACGTGGGAGGGACAGGGTGGAGACATGCGCTGCCTGAGGGGACACACTGTGGTCCTGACAGCGCCCTCGGAGCCCCCAAGCCGCCTGTGACACTGGAAGGGCCCAGAGAGTGGGGGAGAGAGAGCCCTCTGCTGTCTGCCCCATCGGCCCTTCCCGTGGCCAGCGTGCTTTCAGTGTGACTAAGAGGGGGGATGGGAAGAGTACGGAAGTGGGGGGTGGTGCCTACAACTGCAGCTGGGTTCACCCCAGGCCCCAGGGAGCAGGATGGGGAGGTGAGGGTACCCCATGGCAAGCAGGGCACAGGGGGCTCTGGCTAGAGCTAAGGGCCCCAGTGCAAAGACTCCAGGTCTGGCTCCCTCACCCCACCCCAGCTGCCCTCCCCTGGCCTCCCCTGGCCTCCCCCCGCCCCAGCTCAAGCTTCCAGAAAGGGCTGACGGGGTGCAGCAGGAGCTGGACTCTGACTGCCCATGCCGACCCCCAGGGAACCAGGAGGGGCGTGTAGGGACCACCGGCAGAGGGCCGGGGGGCCGTGCCAGGGGTCCGCCGAAACTCGACCACCCGCCTGACCAAGCGTTTACAGGAGGAAGCGTGGATGTGTCCCAGGCTTGGGGGTGTCTGTCTCTGGTGCCCCCACCTCCTCCCCAGGGGAGGCCTTGTCCCCAGGCCCCTCAGCCAACTGCTCGCTGTGCTCCAGGGCGGCCAGCAGCCCCACGGGCCTCTGCTGGGTGAGGGCCAGCTCCCGCCCGTACTCCACACACAGGCTGCTCTCGGTGTCTCTGACCGGCGACCCTGCGGGAGCACGAGGATCAGCAGCAAAGCCCACGGGAGGAAGAGGGGGACAGGTCCATCCCAGCAACGCTCAGGCTCAGCAAGGCACTTCGGTCACCGGGCCAAGCGGTGGGAGCACCCCAGGCCCCTGCCCTGCAGGGGCCCCCAACCCCAGCCGTGTCCCAGCCGTGTCCCTCAGGCAAACGTACCTGCGGGTCTCTGCCTCAGGCTGGGGACGTGCACATCCAGACTCTTGGCTTTCCTGGCGAAGAGGGGGCCGGGCGGCACAGCCACCGCGACAGCTCCTTCTCCCTCACCCAGACTTGGGGCAGCACGCATTGGGGCCGGCGCTGGCATCTGGACAGTCCCAGGGAGGCTGGAGTCACGCACAGACCCTCCCCTCGGGTGGGGCGCGAGGGTGCGGCCAGCTGGACAGTAGGAGCTCACAGTTTTCTGAGCGGCACGGAAGAACTGGGCCACGTCCCGGATGACGTGGCCAAAGCAGTCATACACCTTGACGTGGGGGCGCACCCAGGAGGGCAGCTGGGCTCTGGCGTCCACGTGGGTGAACCTGGCAGGGTGTCGGCTGTCAGGCTGGAGGCCTCACCCACCCCCCGGCCAAGGGCTCAGGCTCACGCTCACTGAGGGAAGGACCAGTGCCCAGCTGGCACCGGAGA
This sequence comes from Proteles cristata cristata, assembly GCA_017311185.1. Lineage (NCBI taxonomy): Eukaryota > Metazoa > Chordata > Mammalia > Carnivora > Hyaenidae > Proteles > Proteles cristata. Next base: position 22,622 of record JAESUZ010002721.1, read on the forward strand.
GGCTGTGGGAGGAGCCACACCTGTGGTCACAGAGGAAGATGGCCCCGTAGTCATGGCGATGTCGGATCACCCGCCCGATGGCCTGGTTCACAGCCCGGGACGCCTGCTGCCGGTACCACTCATGCCCGGAGAGGAGCTGTGGGGGGTCTCAGTTATGGGAGCTCTAGACCCTCCTCCCCATTCCCCCCGAAGCCTGTGGCCCCTCACCTGGGCCCCAGGCCCACTGCGGCCCTTCAACTCATCTAGGAACTGCATCTTGAGGACGACCCGAGGGTCCATGCGTGGGGGGTACGGCAGGCCCGTGACGATCACACCGCGGCCGTTCACGTCCGCGAAGTCCAGCCCCTCGCTGGCCTGGGGGCGGTGGGTACTCTTTTCCCCAGTCTGCCTTCCCCCAGGGTCTGCCACGCCCAGATCCTCACAGCCATGCACATCCACGTACGGGATCCACGTATCCTGGGCCAGGCCCTACCTGGGGTTCCCGGCTCCCAGGGTCTCTCACATTCCCGGAAACTCCTCTGTCTTCCCCACCTGCAGCCCATGAGGGGTGCTCACTCTCAGAGCCCAGACCCGCTGCCCGCCGAAGGGCTGTCCCCTCCTAACTCCTGCCCACCCCACCATGTCACAGCCGCCAGGTCACGGGCTGTAAGCCCCCTCCCATACGGGAAGAAGCCCGGGCAGTGGGTGTGGGGCCCAGAGCCTGGGCGGGCTCACCTTCCCCCGGCACACAGCCAGGAAAGTGGCCCCGCTGGACCCAGGGGAGGCGACTCGTGTGTAATAAGCATCCACCACCTGGGAGGAGACACTGGTCAGCTCTTCCCATCCGCAGGAGCGAGGCCCCAGGTCTCACCCTCTGAGATGAAGGGATGTTCCAGCTGGGAGGTGGGCCGGCAGGGTTCTAGAAGCTTCCTCATGGGAGCATTCCCAGGCTGACCCAGAACCTCTTCAGTGTTTCCCAAAAAGCATGGGGACCCCAGGGCTGAGGGGCAAGGGGGCAGGGGAGACTTGCTTCCATGACAGCCCCTCACACTTGAGGGTCAGGGGCCATGGTCCCCACTCTCAAACTTCCTAAGAGGTGACCGGTCAGGGCCAGGCAGGACCTCTCCCGCGCAAGCCTGGAGCTGGCCAAGGCCCGGTCAGGACCAGTGGCACCTCCGGGGCAGCCATGATGGGCGGTGGAGCCCGAGAGCTCAGACCTCTGAGAAGCCACCTTTGCTCCTTGGCTCCACAAATAGAGGCTTGAGGGCCTCCAGCTTCCTGGCAAAGTCATGGGCCTATGAGGAGAGACGGGGAAAGGGAGACGCCCATCAAGCCCGCACACCTGGCAGGCGGAGAGCCACACCGCAGTCACCTCTGCCTTCTCCCAAACGCGTGTGCCCCGGCCCTGCCAGCCCCAGAACACACGGAGGAGGAACATACCCGCCAGAACTCCAAGCTTTTCTCCATGACGGGGTAGGAAGGGAAGAAGACCAGGAGGCCGTGGGGGACCACGCGGGCGATGTTGCCTGCAGGTGCCGCGGCTGTGTCAGCAAGTCCCCATGGAGACCAAGGCGCGCGCGCCAGGGACCCCAGACGCCAGGGAATGGGGTGGGAGCCCAGGATGGAGGCTAAGGCTTCGCACCAGCACTCACCTAGCGCCTTACCCAGGGAGGACAAGCAGGCGTCGGAAAACCTGCAAAAAGCCAAGAGCCCACTGTCACGAGGGTCCCGGATGTGGCACACTGCCTGCCCACCTCCTCATCCGCCAGGCCCCCTACCGTTTGTCAAAGGCAGAGCTCAGCTGGGCTCCATCGGGGCCTTTGGAGACAATCCCCACCCAGATCTGGTGCTTGTTGATGACGTGTGGGTTCTCCAGGCAGACTGGGAACGGGCTGGGGCAGCAGGGTGGTCCCCGTGAGGTCCTGAGCCTCAGCACCCTGGCAACCCTGGGCTGGCCCTGGGACCCCCGCCCCCACGGAGCACAGGGCAGCCCTTACATCTGCATCTCCAGGGCGAAGGAAGACACGGGAGCCAGCGTGCCGCTGGTGAGGATGAGGGTGCGGACGCCCTGGCGGACCAGCTCGCGCATGCTGTGGCCTGGGCTGAAGCACCAGTAGCTCAGCACTTTCCCTAGAAGCAGGGAGTGTGAGGCTGGCTGGGCGAGACCCAGGGGGCCTGCCACAGGGCGGCCGCCCTCACGTCCGGGTCTGAGCACAGGGACCTGCCTGAGCCCCGAGCGGAGTGTCTGGGCCGGGGCCCCTCCTTCTCCCGCAGGCGTCCTGGGAGCATGGGGAGACCCAGGGCAGGTCCCCAGGGGCACACACTGAGGGTCACCTCCAGAATGGCCAGGAACCCCCAACCCAGACTTGCAGACACGGACGTGTGGCTCAGGGCACAGAGGCTGCCATCATGTGCCCCTGCCCAAAGGGCACAATGGGAAAAGGAAGGAGAACCCAACCTCTGCTGGAGGAAGAGGCGGGAGGGGCCCTGCTCCCCCGGAGGCAGGTGCCAGCGCTGACGTCACCATCAACAAGACAGTGTTCACAGGAAGCCGGCAGTTCCTAAAAGTGTCTGCCTCCTGCTGGCTCCGGAAGTTAGGAAATCAGAACAGCACAGGCAGAATGACTTTAAACAGGACTCAAAGTCCACACTAGGTCAGGGGTCAGCAGGGCTGTTACCAGACAAGAACCAACCACTTCCTGGGGCCAGAGATTTCCCCACCTTCAGGTGGGAATCTGGCCCGTGATGGGTGGGGGAGGGCGGGGGCTGGGCACTCTTGCCTCCCAGGGCAAGGCCAGCCCTCCCCTTGCTCACGCACATCCCAGCTTCTCGGGAAGGTCAACGATGAACCAACTTCCCACAAACGCCCAACCCAGGGAGCAGCGACTTCTGAGAATTCACATGCGCCCGAGGAACACAGAACACGCGCTGCCACGTCCCACCAGCCTGCGGTACCCGTGCGCCCTGCCCACGTTGAGTCCCCGGGGGAGGCTTCCCATGACCTCACAAACACGCGAGGGGTGCGCTGGTCTCCCAGCCTCTTAGGGAAGCCAGGTGGCCCTCCATGGTCACCCTGTGACCCTCCTGCTTGGCGCCGGGCTTGCCCATGTGCCCAGCCCCGCTCTTCCCACTTGGCTCTGGAGGACGGCTGATGGCAGCGTGGAAGGGAGTGTGCCGGCAGGGCAGGGGGCTGTGCTGAGGGGTGGCCAGGACAGGACAGTGACCTGACCTTCAGACCCACTGCCCCAGACACATCTGGCAAATCCCACTCCAAAGGCCAGCTGCACGGGGTGCCGGACTCTGCCTGGGGCGGCTGGCACACTCACTGTCTCTCTAGACCCAACAGGGAACGTGCCTTGGCCAGGACAGGCCAGTCTCACGCCAAGAGCCACGGGACGCCTGACACAAACCCCACCCCAAGTGGCCCCGACTCTAGCGCATGTGGAAGCAGGTGAGCTCGGGAACGCATGTAGAGGGTGAGACGTGGGGTCAGGGTAACAGAGCCAGCACCAGAGGGACCGCAGTGGCCGCCAGACAGCAGACACGAACCTCGGGCCTGGAGGTGGCCTCGGCATGAGCCAGCCCCCCACGTGGCAGCTCGGCAGGGCAGCATTACAGCAGCACACCTGTGCCGACGCGAACGTGCCAGGGTCCCCCCGGGGCTGACCCCTGGGGGGCAGGGGGCCTGGCTGTGCCCTCACTCCGCGGGAGCCCTCCGGGGGACTCCGGGTAGGTTCCGCACCGTCCGCCTGCTCCGAGGCCCTTCTATCCCCACCGGCTCTGTTGGGGTGCGCTGTGGGGTCACGCGGAGCAGGCTGTGCCCAGGGGAGCGGCGGGGGGTGGGGGGCGGTGATCACAGCGGGCGCAGCACTGTGCGGAGCTGGAGCAGAGAAGCGTGGCCCTGCCCCCGAGGCGCCATACCTTGCTTTCTGGCCGCTGTGGTGTTCCAGGCCTCTGATCGCTGAGCCGTCCTCTGGTGACCGGCATCAGGGTGGATGTGCACCTGGAGGGACGGAGTGGACAGTTTCCCGAGACCCAGCCCAAGGGTCCCCCCATTCCCGAGGCAGCCCCTACCTTGTAGGACTGAGACACCCCAGGCGCTATCATGGAACTGGACACGCCCTCAGCAGGGTCTGCACTGAACACGATCTGGAAAGCAGATGTGGGGGACAAAGCAGGGACACAGTGGTCACACAGCATACAGCAGAGGCCACCACTCCTGCTGAGTTGCCCCCACACACAGGGCAGATGCTCAGCACACCACCACCCCCTGCCCTCACTTTGAGCTGATGGCATCCCTGCTGTGGGACTCCAGGCTGAGGGGGGGGCTCACACCTGCCAGTCCCCTCCCCCAGAGGACCCCACTGGAGACACGGCCATCCTGCAGAGGCCCCTCCGTGGGGGCTGATCCGCATGCTCTCACAGGGAACAGGCCCGGAGAGGCCAGGGAGCCAGGGGAAGGGACCCAGTTCTCCCTCAGAGTAAAAGGACAAAGCAACCACTGACTAAAATAAAGAGAACCGTACTCTGGGCCAAGACAACGAGTGGAGAAAAAGCGACAAGGAGGCAAATATGGGGAAGGCGGCACACGATGCTGGACCACACAGCAGGTCTGCTGAGCAAACCCAAGAAAAGCAAAGGACAAACTTTCAGAATTTAAAAAAAAAAAAAGGAAAATTTAGGAAGACAGCACCAGATGAGGCCACCAGAAAAACCAAGAGTGGGTACCAGTCCTGCCCGGTGCTCTGGGGACCAGCGGCTTCCAGTCCGGCTGGCTTTGCAGGTGAGCAGGTCTCACACCGTCCGAGGGCATGTCTGCTCCTGACCTTGGCACCAGCCCCATCCCCCCTGAGGCTTGCCTCCAGTCGGTGGGCTGCAGACCCCTTCTCATACTACCTTGCGGGGATCTGAACTTCGGGAGGTGCAAGTCTCCGCGGCCTGGCTGGGGGGCTCACAGTGCAGCCTGTCTGGGCAGCCTACTGACCCCCTGAGGCCCTGGGGCCAGCCCCGCACACCTGCCTTCCCACAGGTAAAAGGGACACAGCAGAGAGAGAAGCCGGCCCCCAGGCAGCACCAGGCAGGCAGGGACACCGTCATCGGCCCGCCCGGCCTCCTGGGAGCGGCTGCCAAAGGAAATTCCAAACCAATGGGATAAGCGGTGCTTGGGTTCCAGTGAGTGTGCGGGGGAGAATCTGGGGAAGGGCAGGGCTGCGCAAGGACAGGGAGTGAGCTCAGGGCACCCTCGGAGGGGACGGCAGCTTCAGCCCAGCGCCTGCTCGTCGGCAGGGACCCTGAGAACAGTGGGGAGCACAGGCAGAGGGCAGCTCAGAGGGGGGCCCGCCTGGCAGGGGCGGCAGACAGCGGCCCGGAGCCCCGACCGTCACAAGGGGCCGGGCCCCAGGCAGCAGTGGTCTGGGGTGCCTGCTGTCCCCTCAGAGAAGTGCTGGGGGGACAGCTGGGCAGGGCCTGACACCTCCAGGACGACACCTGGCCACACTTCACACTCCAGGAGGCGGAGCGCCCGGCGCTAAATCACAGTGCCCTGTGGGACGTGCACTTGGCTCTCCCTGGGCTGCGGGGTCACCCACTCCGAGCTCCTCCTCCCTCCCCACGCACCCCAGCCTGGCCTCCCCAGCCGGACCTCCCCACTCTGGCCATGCAGGTGGGACGAAGCACCGCAGAGCACGGGCCTCCTGTGTCTTGGCTGCAGCACCGAGTCCTCGATAGCGGCCACTCGACTGAGGGAGGCAGACCCTGGCTTGTCTACCTGAGCTGAGGAAATGGCTCAGTGAGACCTGAGGACAGCTGCACACAGGAAAGGACCCTGGGGGGCAGGAAGTGGCCATGTCCACAGGCCCTGAGGCGTGTGACGTTCCCCACTGGTGGCCTGGCTAGGGAAAGGCGGGGTTTGCCTGCGGCAGGGGGGGCTCAGTGGGCCCCGGGCACTGCCCCTACCCCAAAGTGGAATCCAGAGGCCAGCGGGAGCCCAGTCTGGACCAGAAAACACTCTGAGCGCACCTGCCGACTCTGAACACCAGCCCCACGGGCCCCACCTGGGCTCACAGGCATTGCCCAAACATACACACGCCTGGTGTCCACATGCCTCTCTGGGCGGGCTGGCGCAGTGACCAGACATGGGGCTGGTAGGGACTCCACAGCCCCTCATTCCGTGATGGGCTCATGCTTTGACTTGCCTCTGAAGAGCTGCTTCAAGAAATTACTTGCGAAAAGGTAAGAGTGGATGGGGTGGCCACTAAGCCTGCCTGAAACCCAGGGGACCCCGTGAGCCACCCCCACCAGGCCCCCATGGTCCCTGAACCCCCGGACCTGACCAGCGCAGTCAGGTGCGGCCCTCTCCCCTAAGGCCTCGCAGTGTGCCTCCAGGTGTTGTGCATTCGAAGCCTGTGGCGTGGGCACCCTGACCATGCCCCCAGCCTGGGCGAAGGCCCCCAGCTTCCATCAGAAAAGGAGATGCCGCACCTTGGCCCTAGACCCCCACCTACCTGGATGATGTCTGAGAGCTTCTGCAATCCTGCCGTATTGGTGAACGGCCCTGCCCCTGTGGGAACAGCAGATGCTGGCCATCCCACACCTCCACCAGGGGAGGCGCGGACCCTCCACCCTCAGGAGCCATGGACAAGCTCGATCTCAACCCGGTACTGGTGTTGGGTGCACCCCTGGGTGCAGTTCCCGCGCTGTAGCCAGGTCTCTGGTGGGTCAGTGGGCTGAGAACAGGCTCTGTAGTCAAGTAAGGCTGGGGCTGCCGGGCCACCCCCAGGGCCCAGAAGCACAGCAAACTGGTCACCTGAGATGGGAACAAGACCCCACCCAGCACAAGAGTGCCCGCGGTGCAGCCTCTGGGTGGAAACGGATGTGGGGGGCTCAGGGGCGAGGCTGGCGGGCCCCATGGCTCACTGGCCCAGCAGGTGCCTCACTCCCCTTCCTGTACAGGAGCTCACGGGGAAATGTGCTTTACACGCGACTGTCAAATGGTAGTGATGCCTCAACACTGCAGGCAGAAAAGGAGCTCCGGGAGCAACAGTCTCGCAGGGGGTGCGCAGACTGCAGCCCTGAGTCAAGGCCAGCGTGGGGGCCAAGGTGGCCGCGGGCTGCAGGGCCCACTGGGGACTCACGTCCTGCCAGGTGCTGGATGATCTGGTCCAAGGAGTCGAGGATGCAGCCTTTGGTCTGAAAGGTTATCTGGGCTTCGGCAAACAGCTCAAAGATGTAGCTGCAAAGGAGAGAGGCCCCGGGCCGCGCTGGGGGAGCTGCTGACCGCACACACCCTCCGGGGAGGCCAAGCCTCAGGAGCCCCGAGTGCCGAGGGAGAGACAAGGCCCCGAAGGGCAGCTCTGGGTGGCAGGCAAAGCCCTGCTGTCTGGGCCGTGGAGGCCAAGGACCTGGCTCATCTGGGAAGCAAGTGGGAGCCCCACAAGGCTCTGAGCATGGTGTGGCAGGTGGGCTCAGGAAGAAGGCAGGCAGCAGTGCTCCAGCACATTCTAGAACATTCCATACCTCAAGAACCTGAGCCTGGATCCCAGCACAGCTGTCAGCTCTGCCCTGAGGGGAGCTCAACCAGCCCCAGGCCATAATCCCTCACCTGCTTTTGGGAAATAAACCCAGATGCCCTGGCCTGCTGGGACCACAGTCCTGTACACGGGTCAGCCATCCAAGCCTATGGGCTGCCGGCAGGGGTGGCTGGCAGGAAGACACACACAGAAGCACCTCGCTCTGAAGGGCTGGGCTGGAGTGGGAGGCCAGAGCCAGGGCAGGCGGGCACCGTAAGGAGAGCAGGGCACACTCACTGTCCTTTACCTGCCTGGCTTGGTGACACCACTCTGGTCCCCCGGCAGCTCAACAGCATCAATGGCCTCCTCCAGGCGAAGCAGGATCTCTGTGGGGCAAGGGGTCGTCAGGGACAGCTCGCCCGGCCACAGGCAGGCGGGGAGGGCGGCACTCACTCTTGAGCTTGGCGATGTCTTCCAGCTCCATGTGCAGCCCTGTGAGAGTGGCAAACACACGGTTACTTTCCACTTCCACCCACCACGCCCTGAAGAGCCAGGGTCCAGACTGGACTCTGGCCTGCTCCCCAAGCAGTGGTGTGTAGAGGCTCACACAGCCCCCCCCACAGGCTCTGAGTCCCTGCGGCCCAGACGTGGCTGGGAAGCAGCGGTGCGCTGCTTCTGGAGACACGTGGTGAGCACTCCCGGGACAACGACCCGGCTACAAAGTGTCCCAGCGCCCGCACCGTGGGTCTTGAGAGACCATCTCCCACAAGAAGAAACCAGAGCTGCGTGGAGGCATGGCTGATGCCAGGCGGGGGCAGGAAACGCGTGGACGACGAGGAATGGAGTCCCCTCAACAGCTGGTGGGGCCACGCTAACCGCTGAAGAACGGACCAAGTTCAGTGACGACGAGGCTCACCACAGACTGTGCGGGAACACAAGTACCCACTGGCGACATTAAAAACTACTCTCCATGGGGCGCCTGGGTGGCTTAGTCGGTTAAGCGTCCGACTTTCGCTTGGGTCATGATCTCACGGTTCGTGGGTTCGAGCCCCGCGTCGGGCTCTGTGCTGACTGCCAGCTCAGAGCCTGGAGCCTGTTTCAGTCTGTGACTCCCTCTCTCTGACCCTCCCCTGCTCACGCCGTCTCTCAATCTCTCTCTCCTAGAAATAAATAAAAATATTTTAAAAAATAAATAAATAAATAAATAAAATAAAAATAAAAACTACTCTCCTGAAGGGCGCCTGGGTGGCTCAGTCGGTTGGGCGTCCGACCTCGGCTCAGGCCAGGTCATGATCTCCTGGTTTGGGAGTTCAGGCCCCGCGTCGGGCTCTGTGCCGACAGCTCGGAGCCTGGACCCTGCTTCGGATTCTGTGCCTCCCCTTCTCTCTGTCTCTCCCCCACTCATTCTAAGAATAAATAAACAAAAAAAAAAATTAGAAAAACAAAAAACCTACTCTCCTGAGGGGGACAAGGGACCAATAACCAGATGAGAATAAAGTCAAATTTCCAAATTTGAAAATTGGAAAAATAAAGGGAAAAAAAAAAATCAAGCATCTATCCTGCTCTTCCTATAAAAACAGTATCACCAGGGGCGTCCACGTGGCTCAGTCAGTTAAGTGTCGGACTCTCGATTCGGCTCAGTTCATGATACCATGGCTTTGCGGGTTCGAGCCCCGTGTCAGGCTCTGCTCTGACAGTGCGGAGCCTGCTTGGGACTCTCTCCCCTTCCTCTCTGCCCCTCCTGATCTCTCTCTCTCAAAATAAATAAACATTAAAAAATATTTTAAGTTTTTAATTTCACTGGTATCCAATTTATCTTTTTTGTCCTTTGTGGTTGTTAGTTGGTGTGATTTTTTTTTTAAGTTTTATTTATTTATTCACAAAAGTAATCTCTACATGCAATCTGGGGCTCAAACTCATGACCCTGAGATGAAGTGTCACATGCTCTGCCGCCTGAGCTTGCTGGGCGCCCTGGCTGGTGGCATTTGAGGCCACTGCCATGCGTGTCGTCCTGGAGACTGACACCGAGGGGAACGGGCCTCAGGTGTGGGGGGTGCTGAGTGGCCTCCTTCCAGGGAGAACGGGGTGGAGAGGAGAGAAAAACAGTAACTGTGAAGAGACCCCCACACGACGGGCCTCGCCCCGGCCGACGGTCCTAAGTCACACACAGCTGGCGGGAGGGGACAGGAAGGGCGCCCCACCTGTGCCCCTGTTCCCAGGCCCGGAGCGCAGCACATGCATCCCGATTAAGGCACGTGCCACAAAGGCCTTCTCAGCCTTCCTCCCAACTCTCAAGGGTTTTCAAAAACAAGGAAAAGTCCGAGCAAGTCCCAGACCACAGCTGGCTGAAGGGAGGTGGCTGGTGTCACATGGTTTCTGGGCCAGAACAAGGACATCAGGTGAGAACTAAGGATATCGGTCACTCCACACCCACGGGATGGCCATTTCCAAAACAAAATCCATATTCTTATTATTTTTAATTTTTTTTTAATGTTTTATTTATTTCTAGGAGAGAGAGAGACAGCGTGATCAGGGGAGGGTCAGAGAGAGAGGGAGACAGACTCTGGAATAGGCTCCAGGCTCTGAGCTGGCAGTCAGCACAGAGCCCGACGCGGGGCTTGAACCCACGAACCGCGAGATCATGACCTAACCGAAAGTCGGACGCTTAACCGACTAAGCCACCCAGGCGCCCCTCCATATTCTTGAAACAACTGAAAAAGCCTTCAACTTCAGTCCTGGGAGAAAAGCAAACAACCGTCGTATAGAGAGACTCTGGCAGAACGGAAAAGCCCAGTGGGGCATTCTGGTGACAAGGCTGCGGGGGCACAGGTCTCTGGCCACTGCCGATGGGAGTGCAAACGGTGCCCGGCCAGCAGCACGCTCCCCTGCAGACGGCGCCCCGAACCCGGAGCCGGGCCCGTAGAAACAGGTGCCGCAGCAAGTGTGCACACGACCCTCACAGCTGCTTGCGATCAGGGGGTGTCGGACACGGGGCATCCGCAGGGGGAGTCGGGCAGCCCCTATACAGGAGGCCTTGGCAGGGCACGCACGGAATGAAAGCAATGAGGCCCAAACACGCGTCTCCAGGGAGCACACAGCCCGGCGTGCAGGGGAGAAGCGGGAGTAACACAGGCCTGTGTCTGCTGCTTTCGTGGGAGAAATAAAGCCAAAAACAAAAAACAGCAGAGACGAACGAGACCCTTCTCAAGCAGACTATGACTTTTGGACCCATGTTAACATTTCAAACGCTCAAGAAAAACCAAAGGAATAATAAAAATCAACAAGGAGAAAAATGGAGTTAAGAAGTGAAATCTATGAAAACAAGGAGCCTGCAGTGATGGGGAAACGACTGCACAGCCGGAGGGCATGGCCGAGCCCCCGACGCCACCGGGGCCGCGTGACGACAGAACGGACACAAGCCAGTGTTCAGCTCTGGTGACGGAGCCTGCCTTTCTCACAGATGGGCGAGCTGTGCTCAAACAACCGTCTGGCTCCTCCAGGATAAAACAAGGAAGCAGAATTGGGGAAAACATGAACTGGCTTCTTCCGCTATCAAATGAGGGAGGGGCACCTGGGTGGCTCAGTCAGTTAAGCGCCTGCCTTCAGCTTAAGTCACGCTCTCGTGGTTTGTGAATTTGTGTCGGGCTCTGTGCTGATGGTGCGGGTCCTCTGTCCCTCTCTCTCTCAGCCCCTCCCTAACTCGCTCTCTCTCAAAAATAAACAAACATTAAAAAAATTTTTTCTTTAATTTTTTTTTAATGTTTTATTTATTTCTAGGAGAGAGAGAGAGAGACAGCGTGAGCAGGGGAGGGTCAGAGAGAGAGGGAGTCACAGACTGAAACAGGCTCCAGGCTCTGAGCTGGCAGTCAGCACAGAGCCCGACGCGGGGCTCGAACCACGAACCGCGAGATCATGACCCAAGCGAAAGTCGGACGCTTAACCGACTAAGCCACCCAGGCGCCCCTAAAAGAAATTTTCTTAAGAGAAAAAAAAAAAAGCATGCATCAGGGCATCTGGCTGGCAATTCTTGATCTCAGGGTGCTGAGTTTGAATGCCACAGAGGGTATAGAAACTACTTAAACAAATAAATGAAGATGACAAAATGGAGGGAAATACCGACTTGGACGGGGAGAGAGTGAGGAGGCCTCAGACAGAGCTGGCGCGTGGGCAGCAGCGGAGCAGTTCTAGTTCAGAAATGAACAGCATCGAGGGGTGAGAAGACACACCATTTTGCGAACATTACAGTCATCATTAATTCAGAGAAGAATCACGAACAGACGCCACAGATTACTGAGAACTGACAAACGGAAGAATAGTAACTTCGTGGCAGAAGCCCTGGCGGTCATCACCGACGGAGCGGTCAAGGCTGACGTGGCCGATGCAGCACAGGCGTGCTGAGCTTTGCTTGTGATGCAAGCCGAACGCCGTGCACTCCTGAACGGAGTCACAAGGGCACACCTCACACACCCAAAGGCCAGCCTTCCAAAGACGCCGAACCACAGAAGAGGACACATGTCCAGATCGCGGCTCTCGGGCCACAGAGACACAGCTGTGCCATGGCTCCCAGACCACGACGTTTGCTCTGGCTGCGTCTCAGCCTACAGGGAGGACCGCTGGGAAACCACCAGCAAGAGTGCATGATCGCTGCTGCTTTCCTGGCGAGGGCAGGGCACGGTGGCCGCGCGCATCCTCGTTCTTGGGGCCACGCGTGGGACAGAGCGAAAGGAAGGACTCACAAAAAGGGACAGTCTGTCCATGGAGCAAAGAGGCTAATCAAAGGGGACAGAATGTTAGCAAGTGGGAATCTGGGCAAGGGTCAGCCAGTCCTTTATACCTTCAAATTATCTGTACGTAGGATATTATTTCAAGGTAATCATTATAAAAAACAAGAAATACTTCAGAACAAAATATAAGACATGAAACAATACAAGTCAGATTTTCAAAAATTCAGAAACGAAGTTACAGAACTCAAATAGAATTAGGAAGAAACAAAAACTTATTTTTAAAACAAAGAATAAATCAGAAGGAAAACAAAAACGGAGGCCTGCCGCAGTGACTTCAGAGAAACAGAAGAAGAAAGGGGACAATTTTTTATCAGTCAGAAAAGAAACAGAGAAGGACTTGAGACACTCAGGTAGAGGAGGCCCTCCCCGCATCCCTGAAGAAGCAACCCGAAGCCCAGAGCACGAGCGGAGCACGGCAGGCCAGGAGCCTCCGCGGACTGAGGGGTCTGAAGCCACACACTGAGGGGCACATCGCAGGTGGACCGTATCAATCCAGAAAAATCGACATTGAGACACGACAAAGTCACTGCACTTTAGAGAGTTCTAAAAGGGCAAACAATTTAAGATACAATTTTCAAGATAACAAGGTCTAAGAAAAACACAAGACTACCCACGCAGTTGATCCACTGCTAGGTGACCTCACAGAGAAGCACGTAGCTGCTTATTCAAACACACACGTGTCTGGGTGTTGAAGATAACGGATTTAGTGATTCTGATCAAGGGAAACAGTTCAATGGGCACAGGCAGGGCTCCGTGGGGGACAGACCAGCCCTTGTGAGGCTGAGGGCCCTGGGGCCACGCCTGTCTGCAGGGCAAGCTACCGCTAAGAAAGATACGCTGCCTGCCTTTCTCTTTGTTCTCTCAGGAAGACACAGTGGAACTTTCCAGAGGCTACATGTGGAAGGCTGACAAAGGCCCTCAAGCAGGTTCACGTCCTGGTCCCGGGAAGCAGTGACTATGTCACCTTCTGTGGCTAAAGGGACTCTGCAGACATGATTGAGTTAAGGGCCCTGAGACGGGGAGATCAGCCTGATGATCCAGGTGGGTCCCCCACAAACCACAGGCTCTGCACAGGGAGGCAGGAAGTGAAGCCAGAGAAGTGAGAATGGAAGCAGGGGCCAGAGTGACGCAGGGCCGGGAGCCAAGGCCGGCAGCGCCTCTAGAGCTGGAGGGGCCAGGAAGGACCCCCCCACCCCCGCCTCCAAAGGAAGGTGGCTCTGCTGACGGGCATGGACGTCAGAGAACTAGAAGGTGACACTGTGTCGCCTGGCGCTGCAGCCTGTGGTCACACCTTACAGCTGCCATGGCAAACAAGCATAGCACGTGATGGGTGACCGCACACCAGAACAAGAGCAGAAAGTTATCAGGCACAACTGTCCTTGATAAAGCCAGATTATTAAACAGATCTTTTAAACTGGAAGACAATACCACTCTTTCAATTTTTAAAATACAGTTGTTTTTTTAAGAAAACTGTTGTTGGGACACCTGGGGGGCTCAGTCGGTTAAGTGTCTGATTTCGGCTCAGGTTATGATCTCATGGTCTGTGGGTTTGAGCCCTGCATGGGGCTCTGTGCTGACAGCTCAGAGCCTGGAGCTGCTTCACATTCTGTGTCTCCCTCTCTCTCTGCCTCTCCCTCTCCCTCTCCAAAATAACTAAACATTAAAAAATTTTTTAAAAAGTAAGGAAGTGGGGGAGAGAGAGAGAGAGAGAGAGAGAGAAAGAAAAGAAAGAAAGGAAAGGAAGGAAGAGAGTTGTTATTTATGTTAATATGTTATGATTGAATCATGTTCTTCAAAAAGACCCGTTTAATTCTAACCCGTGGTGCCTATGAATGCGACCGTACTTGGAAACCGAGTGTTTGCAGATGTGATCAAGTTAGGATGAGGTCACCATGGACGGGAGTGTCCCTACTGCAGACCCGGTGTCCTTACCAGAGGGACACTTGGACACAGACACACGGGGGAGAGAGCCGCGTGAAGATGGAGCCGAGGCCCGAGTGACGTGTGTGCAGGCCGGGAACTGGCGGCAGCCGCGGAAGCCTGGACAGACGCCCCAGGACGCAGCCGACAGTCGGGCCCCAGGGCTGCGACGGCGCAGGGCTGTCCCGGCCTACCTCCCCGCGTACGGCAGCCCTGCAGCCTCGCTCAGCGGGTCACGGCTTGGGATTCAGAAGAATAAATACATTGTTGTGACTTTTTAGTTCTGTTTCTAAGACAGCAATTCTTGATAGAACTCACAGGAAAATAGACCAGTAAGCCTTTTTTATTTTAAAATTTTTAGGTTTAGTTTTTTATTTATTTACTTTGGGGGAGAGAGCGAGAGTACGTGGGTACGTGTGAATTGGGGAGGGACAGAAAGAGAGGCAGAGAGAGAATCCCAAGCAGGCTCCTTGCTGTCAGCATAGAGCCCAACACAGGGTTTGAACTCATGAACCGCGAGTCGGACACCTCACTGATTGAGCTGCCCAGGCGCCCAGAATTCAGGAAAACTAAGAACATAAAGGTCCTGAAACCAACGTTTGAGAACTTCTGCACCAACCACACAAGTGCCGCCCACAAGCCCTCTGTCCACCGGCGCAGGGGTGTGAGGGAGTCGGCGGGGGCCAGGGAGAGACCCACGCCCAGAGGGCAGACGTGGGTGCCCTGGGTGAGAAAGGTGCACACAGAGCCCGCACAGGGGCCTCTGCTCCCTCTGGAGCCTGTTCAGTCTCTGACGCAAAGAGAGCAAGGAAGCCCCCGACCCTGCCTGTGCCCCAAGCCCGACAGCAGGACACATAAAGCCTCTGGAGACGCCACAGTGCAGAGCGCAAAGTTCCAGAGCCACAGCCACAGCATGGGGATGCGCCTACGGCAGAGCACTCCGCTGAAACAGGCCTGGGTCCTCACCAGCCCCTGACAGACGCCATGCAGAGTCTCCGCACCAACTAACCGTGCCCACTACACGCAGGTACATCCGGCACAATTAGCCTTGTGTTCAGGAAAACACCAGAAGGGGACTGTGAGGAGGAGAGTAAGCCATATATGAATGATTCTCACAGCTGGGGTGCCTGGGGGCTCAGTCAGTTAAGTGTCCGACTTCGGCTCAGGTCATGATCTCAAGGTTTGTGGGTTCAAACCCCACGTCGGGCTCTGGGCTGACAGCTCAGAGCCTGGAGCCTGTTTCAGATTCTGTATCTGACCCTCCCCTGTTCACGCTGTCTCTCTCTCTCTCAGAAATTAAAAAATAAAACAGAACAAAACACGAATGATGCTCATGGGTCACTGATAAGTGACATACTTCACAGTTAATACGTGTGGCTTTCATTTTTATACGATAGAGTCTGTACTGCTCGAAAAGTGTGGCAAGGTCTTCAGAGGGTCCTAGAATGGTCAGGGGACACCCGCTCCCCACTCCATGAAGCCCTGAGACCCTCTTAACATAATTCACCTCAGGGCACTTGGGGGGCTCAGTTGGTTAAGCGTCTGATTCTGGCTCAAGTCACGGTCTCACTGCTCGTAATTTCAAGCCCCATGTCGGGCTCTGTGCTGACGGCTTGGAGCCTGGAGCCTGCATCCGATTCTGTCTCTCTGCCCCTCCCCCACTTACGCTCTGTCGCGCGCTCTCTCTCCCCCCTTCAAATATAATGTTTAATAAGACATTAAAAAAGTAACAATTAAAAAAAATGTTCACCTTGCCCCCAAACAATGAGTGGAAGGTGGCTCTGGGAAGACTGGCCCCGGGACCGAAGACCACCTTGCGGCCTGTCTCGTTTCCCACCGTCAGCTCACCTGAGGCAGCAGCGTCCGCAGCGAAGTCGAAGCGGAGCTCGCCCTGCTGCGCCACCCTGGTCTGTTCCTCCAACACCTGGTCTATGGCGTCCAGTCCAGAAGCCACGTCCTGGGGGGTCAGGTCGAAGGACGCCGACTCCTCACACATCTTCTCCTGAGAGAGCAGCACACACGCTACAGCCAAGCGGGGCGGGGGCTCAGGGGCCCAGGAAGCTGAGGTGGGGATGGGGGCGCCGGGGGTACAGGAAACAGAGAGCCTCCCAGGCCCACCCCACGGTCTCTAAGGCCGGGTCACACACTGGTCCAAAGATGGCCGTCCAACAACACCAGTGCCTGAAACTTCGTAAGCGGAAACTTTCCCATTAAAATATAGATTTCTGAGGGCGCCTGGCTGGCTTAGTTGGAAGAGCATGTGACTCCTGATCTGAGGATCGTGAGCTGAAGCCTCAGATTTGGAGTACAGATTACTTTAAAAAAATAAACTTTAAAAATACATAGATTTCTGGCTCTTCTCAGAAGTCGTATCTGGCGCACTGGACCCACCGTCCCCCAAAACAGCAACATCCGGAACCAGGGGGGGCCTGAGTGGCCCTCACTGTGCGGGGACACGAGGCTCCGAGCACCCGCATGGCCTCCCCCCAGGGCCCTGGTCCAGGCCAGCCACCCCTGCAAACAGGGCAGGGGCCCCAGGCGCGTGTGAAGCAGGGTGCAGGGGCGAGGGGGGGCACGAGGCAGCCTCTCTGAGCCAAGTCTGGCTACGGTCACCGACAGGAGCGTCGGGCCAGGAGGCCACCCAGACACCAAGAGAACAAAACAGACGGGTGGGGGGGGCCCTGGGGGGCTCTGGGTGGGAAGGGGCCCCGGGGCCGGCCAGCGTGCTTCGCCCGCGGCTTGGACACAAAGGTCTGCCCCCCGCGGGAAGGTGCCAAGGAGGGGTATGGCAGAAAGGCCAGCCACGCACTCACCACATTGTGAGCTTCATCAAAAATCACAACTGTCCCCTTCAGATCAATGCTGTGTGCCCGGCGGCTCTGCAGCGAGGGGAAGGACTCAGGGCTGGAGCCGAGAGGCAGGGTCGCCCCCCCACCCCCCCGCCCCGGGCGCTGCCACACGCCGCCACACGCTGCGGGAGGCGCAGGGAAGCCCCTCTCGTTCCACCCGCCCACCACGGAGCTGGCCTTCAGGTGTCCCTTCTGGGGACACACACGGCACGAGGGAGCAGGAGCGACCCCACCCCGTGCCCCCCTGCAGCCACGGAATGGAGAGGCGCTCCCCCGGGGCAGGGCGGGGCGGCCTGGGTGTGGGCTCGCACTAGAATTTGTTGTGTTTATTTTAAGTGTGCGGTTGGATTTGGACAGATGTGAGCCCCGCGGAGCAGTCGCCACACACGCCTGCTGCTCTGAGCAAGGGTCTGATCTCAGAAACCGAACCAGCAAAGGCCCCGCCGGCCCCCGCGAAGCTAGGGACACCGGCCCCGCCAGCGCCCGCAGCTTCGCGGGCAGACGCCTCACCTTGGCGTCCAGCAGGTAGTTGTACGGCGTGAAGATGACATCAGCCTGCTGCTTCAGGTTCCGAGACAGGTAGTAGGGGCACAGCCTGCGGGGGCAGGGGGCTCGCTGCACCGCGGCTCATGCCACGAGCCTTCGACCGGGGAAGGAATCACCGATTTAAGTGCTGCCTGGGGGACTCAGTCGGTTGAGTGTCTGACTTCGGCTCAGGTCATGATCTCGCAGCTCATGAGTTCGAGCCCCGCGTCGGGCTCTGTGCAGACAGCTCAGCGCCTGGAGCTGCTTCTGACTCTGTCTCTCTCTCTTTCTCTGCCCCTCCCCCACTCACGCTCTCTCAAAAATAAGTGAATGTGCGTTTAAAAAATCTAAGATAAAAGAAAAAAATTCTACATAAACAACCCCAAGCCTACTCTCAGGTACAGAGGTGAGGCGATCAGAAAGAAAATATTCAACCCTGACTTCGCTCGAAGTCAGCTCGAAGCTCTGAAGCCAGAGGCTGGCACAGACGTCAGAAAGCATGTTCTGTGGAAACCAGCCACGTGGAAAGGGCAGGTCCGATGCCACCGGCTGCCGGAAGCCACGGCGCTTCCTCCGGGAGGCCAGGGCTGCCCAGTGGCACGGCGGTCCCCTTGGAGACAGTGACGCTTTCCCCACCTGTGTTCCTCAGAACAACTTCCATTTTTCACACGAAGCCACTGTTAGCTTTACGGCGGCTGGTTGTGGCCCCGCCAGGCGCCCCCTGGAAGGACAGGGCAGCCGCTGCCTGGCTGGGAGGCGCCTTACCTGTGCTTGTTCCCACTTCTGACCAGGTCCTCAATGTCCAGGATGGATGCAGTCAGCTCTCGCTCCAGGCTCTTTTCTGAGGAAACAGGAAGGAGTAAAGACGTGTCCTCAGGACCTGAAGCCCACAGACCCCAGAGGGGCTCCCCGAAAAGCAGGGCTCCCACACAGCGAGCAGCGGGTGCAGCTACCCCAAGACATTCCCTCAGGGCAGGACAGGGGCACGCACCCCCATGGGGACTCACCAGAGAGAATTCCTGCCCTGTGAGTCTGAGGGCCACCTTGAAAGGACCTGAGACCTGAAGCGATCCTTAGGGAGCCCTGCCCTGCACCTCAAAAGGTGCTGCTGGCCTGAGACTGACAAATAGGAGAGGGGACCCCTGGGAACTTGAGGGTTATGGGGCCGGAGGGGTGCACAGTCCCTCAGCGGGCCATTGCCGTCCCAGATGCTGTCGAGGCCGTGCCCTGGGAGCATCTGTCTTACTACCAGGCTTCAGTCTGGCACCAAGCTGCCTTCTCTCCTCACTCCCCACAGCTGTCAACAATGCAGGGAGCACAAAGCAGAGGCAAGGCAGACAGGAGAGCTGGGGGGGCCTGAGGCAGAGCCCACCTGGCGCCTGACAGACCCGGGGCCCCTTCCTCGGGACAGCAGCCCATAAGCACCACTCCCTGCGGGCTGTCCAGCTGGCCCAGGGCAGAAAGCTGCTCCAGAAGAGACGCAGCACACCCCAGACCGGGGCTCTGGAACCCTCTGGGAAGGTGCCTTAACCCAGCCACTCAGGAGCCCATGCCCAGGCTGGCGGGACCAGCGCTCTCCTCTAAGAAACTCCCCAAGGCCCCAGCAACCTCCTTTGGAAACAGGCTCCTGGCCCCCAGCCTCGCTGTGGCAGCTTCCAGAGCCAGTCCTTCAATGCAAAAGCCAGAACACAGTGACCCAACCCCAAAACGCCTCCGAGGACAGCAGGGAGAGAAGCTGGGAGCTGAGCACCGCCATAGCAACAGAGCAGCCAATCACAGGCTCTGTGGCCCGGAGCTCAGACACCTTCCTGGGGGAGGGGGCCCCCAGCCAGGATGGACCCCAGCACGCAGATGCTGCAGGTGGTCAGCAGGGCCCTTTGTCCCCCAGATGCAGCCCAGCCAAGACTCCGGCCCTGCCCCGCTCTTCTTCCTCCTGCACGTGCCTCTCCTCCCCCAGGCCCTCCCGCAGCCCCTGCGCGCTCTCCCCAGGGCTGGGCAGCTTCTAGGATTGCCCCCTCACGTCCCCCCACGGCCCACGGCAGGGGGCACAGGGGGCGGAGACACAGGACACGCTCCGACAGGACACGCGGCGAGAACCAGAGCAAAATGAGGCTGGGGGTCAGGTGAAGACAGATGGAGCCTGGAGCCAGGAGGACAGCTCGGACAGCACCCCCACCCGGCCATGCAGGGCTGGGGAGAGCAGGGGGCAGTCTGCAGCGAGGGGAGAAGCACACACCAGCTCCAGCATCCCCTCCTCGGTGGGCTAAGGGTGTCCCTCGGCTCCCACTCTCCCCGGCCCTGCCGGTCCCGCTCTGCTCTGGCACCCACCACATAAGGTAAGGGTGCTGCGGGCGGGGCACTGCAGGTGAGGGGTGTGCAGGGGAGAATAGCGCAGCGGGGACGGCGCAGTGGGAACGGCGCAGTGAAGACAGTGCAGCGGGGACGGCGCAGTGAAGACGGCGCAGAGGAGAAGCACAGGCAGGGACAGCACAGGTGAGGACGACACAGGTGACGAGAAATGGAGGGAGGGCTGGAGAGTGGAGAGCTGACCCACAAACGGCTGTAGAAAGGCGGCTGGGGCAGTTCCACCAGACGCTGTTAAAGGCTGTGACACACGAACAGGGGACCTGTGTGCCACCCCCTTTCCCCTGGATGTGGGCAGGGGAGACAGGGCAGCGGCAATAGGGCAAAAACGAGAGCACCCCTTGAGCACCAGGGGCACGTCCGCAGAGCCCGCGAGGAAGCAGGGCCGGAGGGGGGGCTGTGGGCTAGAGGTGAGCAAGGTAACGGGGAAATAACGCCACAAAGCGACCCCGGCACCCAGCGCCCTAACACACGCACAGGAACCAGAGCACGCGGGTCAGCAGTCTCCCAGCCAGAGTCCGAGCCAACACCAGGCCACACGGCCGGCAGCTGCCCTCGTCTGGGCCCCTGTGGGCCAGGCTGGGGCTCAGTGCTTCCCACGAACCCTTCACTGCTGTTCCAAGGGTCCTCGGTGCCACCAGACTGAACAACACAGCAAACAAGAAGGTGGCACGGAGTGAGCTCTGGGAACAGGGCATGGGGATGGCAATTCCTGGGAGCTGGGGAACCCCCGGCTCACGCCCCCAGGTGCAAGCCTGCCCCGGCACACTGGGGGCTCCAAAGCAGCACTGATATCTTGTGAGTGGTCTCGGGCCCATGTCGCCTCTGTGCCAGGATCTGAGTCCCAACCCAGAGGCGAGAAACAGGGACCCCACCCCATCCCCACAAGCACAGAGCCCTAGCTGCAGACAGGAAACTGTAAAGGCCATACCCCAGAGAAGCCCCTCCACCACCGCTTCCGGCTCCAGAAGTCCCTGACAGGTGCAAGGCGCAGCCACACCACGGGAAAAGCAAAAATCAGGAGATTTGGAGGCAAGGGCACCACTGCCAGCCCTCCACTCTGGGCCCAAGGAGAGGAAGTAGTACGCGTCAAGGCCATGGGCACCCACGGCCACACGCATCAAGCCACACTAGAGCCAGCTGTTGTCATGAGCCTGTGCTGGTCGCTTCAGCCACCTCTGGGAGAGGCTGCCCTCCCCACAGCACCAAAGGACGGAGCACTCCCCGGCCACACCCAAAGGACACATGCCAAAATGAACAGAAGGAATAGGGGGTAGAGGAGTCTGGGAGACTCTAGAAGCTTCCAGAACACCCTCCCCGGGCTAACTCCCCCAGAACGAGCCAAGACTACATGTGAAATGCTGTCTACTGGGAGGCTCGCCAGAAGCCCAGTGCCCAGGGCTTTTGCTGAGGGAGTGGTCACGCAGGCAGCCCTGGCTGGAGAGCACCCCAATTCCAGACTCTGCTCAGCAGAAACCACATTGTCTGCAGAGTTTAGGTCCAGAGAGCCCATATCAGGGAATGGTGAACCCCTGAAATCCTAGTTCCCCAGACACCAGCATTGCCAGCCTCGCCAGGAGGCTCCCCCTGGGATGGCAGCCTCTCCTGCCCCCGAGTCTGAGCCCTTCTACACACAACCCAATGCAGGTCCACAGCCAGCAGACAGTGCCCTGGACCACCTCGCCTAGTTGAGTCTGTGGTCACTCTGGAGCCCAAAGGGGAGAGCCAGCAGGCCCAGGGGCCTAAGAGGCTGCACACTCTCCATGCCCACCTGACTGTACACCGAGCGACCAGCAGGAGTGGCTTTCACAACCCCCCTCTTACCTTCTACATTGTTGTAGAAATGACAAGACCGACTGGCCACCTTCTTCCGGCACAAGTGAATCTGGGAGAAAAAGGCAGCAGGCCCAGCTGGCACAACGGCAAAGAAAGGACAGCGCGCTGGGCCAGCCGGGGGCGCCCTGCCAAGTGTGCTGCCCGCGTATGGAGACCAAGTCCTGTTCCAGCCCTGCCCCCGCCAGTGCGTCACCAGGCCACCCCGCAGGGGCACGGCCACGGGAAAGTGCCACCCCAGGAGCCCACCTGCATGTGGTTACTCTCCTGCTTCTTCACCTCAGGGTGGACACACAGCTGCTCCCGGGAACCCAGCACACACACCCTGGGCCTGACAGAAGACAGAGCCATGGGGTCCAAGAACGAGAGGGCACCATCCCCCAGTGCCGTCCAGCAGCAAGAGCACGTGCTGTGGGGGCACAGGGGGAGACAGGCCTCACCGTGCACCCAGGGAGCCAGAGGGAGTGGCTGGGGCAGAAAGAGGCCTCAGGCTTGGGGGGCACCCTCTCTGCTGCATCGCCCAGAGTGAGTAAGAAGACAAGGGAGGGGACTCGGGGCAGAGCAGAGGAGACCCCCACCAACTCCATGCTCCCCCCACGGAGGCTGGGGCAGGACACCAGGACCTCCATCGCTCTGTGGGGCTCCAATATGAGGCAGAGCCTCCTCTCTTCCCGTGCCCACCGCGGTGACGCACCCATGGCTGACACCACACTGCTTCCTAGTACCTTGGGCTGCTGCTAAGCTGGTTGCTTTCTTATAATCAGTGGGCAGCAGGAGCAGCCTGGCCCTCGCCGCAGCCCCGTACATGGAGCAGATGGTACCCTCCGGGTGGGCACGGAACACCACTATAAACCACCTGGCCAAGGCCAACCCCTCCCCCATTTCTTGGAGGCAGGGGTGAATGCCCCCTGACCCTACCGGTAGGAGGTGTTCCGAAGCTCGCCGATGACCTGAGTGAGCTGTGAGTGGGTCCTGGACGCATAAATGATCTTTGGGATGTCCGAGTAGCAAGCTGCCCAGGCACAAGGAAGCAGGACAGGTCAAAGTTTCATGAGACAGTGTTCTCATGTGATGTTCACCCAAGGGCACCCGGCTAACTTGGCCCTGAGTACCTGGCCGCGGGAGTGAGCTAAGTGGATGTCCACGGTGCTCTAGTCTGACCACGTGGCACTGACCTTAGGCTCCCGGCCAGAGCAGCCACGATATTCCTTGTTCAGCTCTACACCCGAGCCTCGCCAGCCCACTCCACCCCTGCGCTTCTCTGTGGAGCCCAGAGGGGCCGAAAGGAGCCTCACCTGTGCTGTCTCCATCAGAAGTGGCATCTCCCCAGGATGACAAGGTGTGATTGACAAAAAGCTCCCCGTGTCCCCTCTCGGCGATCTTGCGGGCGGAGATGGTGTCGCGGAGGTGCTCCCGCCAGGCCAACGTGGTGCAGAGGAGGCACAGTGTCTTCCCCGTGCCCGTGGGGCTCTCCAGGATGCCATTCACTTTCTGAACACGGTCAGGAACAAGGTCACAGGGAAGCAGGGAGAGGCACTACAGACCACACAGCCCACCTGAGACTGGTCTGGGCCAGTTCCGTTCAGACAGAGCCACCCAGCAGGTGGCAGAAGGCCTGAGAACAGTGGACAAATGGGCAATGCTTCTGCTCTCAAACCAAAAGCCAAAAGCCACAAGGTCAATTCAGCCCTCGTTGGCAAACAATTTGCAAAGTGTTACCCAAAGTATTTGTCAGCATAACATAGTGAAACGACTAATTAGGCGCCAAGTCTCAAGACAGAAGACTGTTCTGGGACTTGGGATGAGGGCATTCACATGTGTAAAGGGAACTTGACGACCTGCATAGGCCCACATGTACCTCAGATGGGCGCCTGAGCAGCAAACCTGGGGAGACTCAAAGGCACATCAGCAAGCTGTGTCCCTCGCTCCCGGGAATGGGCGCCAGGCTCCTCACCGCAGGAGTCCTGGCACAGCCCCAGACAGCAGCCAGAGCCCCTCAGGGGCTGGAGGCTTTGGGAGGGGGGCAGAGAGCACGCTACGGGAGCCAGCAGAAAGCAGCCTGCAAGCCTCCCGCCTTCCTGCACACCCCTGGGGTTTGGAGACCTTCCAAAATTAGGGCTGGGCACTGACTACCCCTCCACGTGGAAATACTTCCTCCAGATCCTCAGACGGCCGGCTGTTCTTCCAAACTGGCCTCGGCTCAAACGCCACTTCCTCAAACAGCCTCAAGGTGCTCCCAAGCCTATGACCTCATGACCCTCCATTGGAGCGAGAACTGTCTTTTTCTCTGTCATCTCTTCTAGAACGCCAACCTCATTTATGACTGAGTCCTGCATCCAGAGGGAGACCTCGTCCCCAGTAGGGCCCAGCGGGAGTGAAAAGGAAGGTGGACCCCGCAGCTGTACCTTCTGCAGACACTCCAGGACCCTGCTCATGTACTCCTCCTGGCATGGATACGGCTGGAAGGGGAAGTCCACCGTCACGCCATTCAGGGCTATCTTGGGCATGGTGGCCTGTTCCCGGGAAGGCACACAGGTTGGCTGACACGCAGGCTGTGGGACAAAACCCCTCCGAACATCTCAGGATCGTGGCCACTGCAGGGAAGCGATGCCAGCTGGCGGCTCTAGGACGCGACCCTGTTCTCAGCAGGAAGCCCTACGGCACAGAGACGGATGACAAGACTGCTTGTAGCAGGCCTTTCCCGAGTGCCAGGCCACTTCACAGACCGAGCAGGCCCTCCCTCCTGCCAGGTGGAGGCAAGCCTGTGATGTCCTATCTGAAGGAGCTTGGGGAGATGAGGAACCCACACGTCAGCCCTGCCTCCTCCCGACGCCCGCGCCTCCGCCCTGCCCAGGGAGAGTCGACCAGACCCATGGAAATATCGAGAGCCGGAGCCGGGCACAGTCCCACGTGCTCCGCCTGCAGTAATTCACTTAGTGTCACCGGAGCTGGGGAGGCCAGGCCCCTGGCTTGGGCTGGCCTCAACGTCCGGTCCCAGTCTCGCCTGGACACTGGAGCTAACGCACAATTCGCGTAAACACGGAATGACGGCACTCCCTGAGGGGCCCGGTCGCAGGGGAAGCACCGCCCGGGAACCGGCTCCGCACCGTGCGGGACGCAGGCCACGAGCGCCGCAAAACTACCGGCCCCAAAAGGCCGAGCGGCAGAAGGGCGAACGCGCGGGCCCGAGGCGGCGCGGAGCCTGTCGGGAGCTGCAGTTTCGGGAGGCGCCGCTCGCGTAGAAGGACCCGTTCCAGGGTCCGTGCGACTCACGGCCTAGCCTGTGTCCGCGGGGAGCCTTGCACGACCCGGGGTCTCCAGGAATTGACCCCAGTTCCGCCGAGGCACCGCCACCGCGTCTCCTCCACCGCCAGCCAGTTCGGACTTGGCGGGCTGCGTCGCGCATGCGTCACTGAACGCGCGCACTTCCGTCCCCAATTCCGGTCCGCTGTGCGTAGCTCCCCGCGGAAACGGTTCCGCAGCGGAGGGTTCCGCGCGCTTGGTTCCAGGCCCCACCCTTCCCCTGCCGTAGCCCCTGAGCCTGGGGACCGGCACCTCCATCGCCCGGAGGCAGAAATCTAGGGTTCTGGTCGTCTCCTCCCTCGATGCCATTCCCGCCAGAGCCTGCATTCCACCACCCCTCCTTGGCCAAGCCCCCTGGGTTGTCCGGACAATGGACAATGGCACAAGCCTTAGGATTGGTTTGCTGTGATCCCCTTTACTCCCCAAGGGCTGCTCTGTCTGGCCTTGAGAGCCTCAGCTGCCTTTCTAGCCAATGTCCCCGACTGGTCGGGGTGGGGGGGGGGCTCTGACTCCCCAGAGGAGTGCTGGCAGTCAGCACTGGGACCCAGGGGCCTCGACAGCTCTGGAGGGTGTAGGTGCTTTAGGCGACTGCAGCCCATCCCAAGAGGCAGCAGCCAGCTGGCAGCACTGACCTCAGAGCTTCTCATGGGCTCTGTTTAATGCCCAGATGTGTGAGAGATCGGGGTTAGGGAAGCACAGGGCGCACTGACATTCCCCCCACTCACCTTTTCCACCTGAGGGGTGTGCAGTGTTTGTCTCAGACTCTCAGCCGAGAGCTTGGAGATGAGGAGGCCTGGCCACACACTTGCTGAGTGCTCACTGGAACAGATTTCACTACCACCCACGCCAGCACTGACATGTTTGTCTTCCTAATGGCCTCCGAGATAAGTTCTTTGATTATCCACGCTTCACAAAGAACAGGGTAGGTGGTTAGTAGATTACCCAAAGCCAGCAGCTAGCAAATCTCAGAGCCAGGAGTCCTGCTCTTCAGGCCCACCCCCACCCCCATCTTCTAAAAGCAGAGATGCTGGTGCTCCCAGAAGCCCAAGGAAGGTAGGTCAGGGCCCAGAGACTCAAGCCCCCTGGGCAGCACTGGAGCTGAGGACCCTGAGACCCTGAGCTGATACATGAGCTGCCTGGTCACACACCACACATGGGGACTGCCAGGCCTCCTACAAATTATAACTTATAAATGCCACGTACTGAACCTAACCATGAAAGACGAGAGGGAATGGACACCAAGGCTGAAGGGTGGCCATAGCCGGCCCCACCCAGCAGGCACAGAGGTCTTGATCAAGTCAACAAATTTGAGTTAAGAGCCTGCTCTTGCAGGTCAGACGCTATGTGGAACACAGGACAGATCTAACCAGCCACACACTCACTATGTATACATGCCGGGCCTGCTCCAGGCTGACTCTGACCCGAGGTTTGTCCCTGCCTGTCCCCTTTCTGAGCCTGCCCCACCTCTGTGCAGGCTCCTGAGATCTCCCACAGTTTTCTTCCTGGCTCTAGGACTTAGCTGCTTGTGGAACAAGTACTTCTCTAGACCTCGGTGGCTCTGTCCCTAAAATGGGAATGACACACCATCTGTCTGACTTCCCAGCCCCCAAAGTGAGGCGAGATGGTCACTTCAGGAAAGGACCCATCATCTCTGCCAGGCTCTCCCTTTGGGTATCAACCAGAACACTAAGCCCGGAGAAGGAGAGGAGGCATGACCCCCACATAATCACCAAGGGTGTATCTTCTTCTCCTCCATCATCTGGAGATTGCCATTATTGTTTTATATTACACTTGAGAAACGGAGGCACAGAGAAGTCAAAAACTTGCCCCCAGACACCCAGCAAATGGGCGTCAGAGCTGGGGTTGAAACTCATCTTCTGTTCTAGGCCTGCAAAGCTCTTTTTCTAGGCCTCACCATCCCCATTTACCCTCTTTTCTGCCTCAGAATCAGCTAATCCTCTGGGATGCTCCTTGGAGGCCTTCTGGACCAATCCTCACGCCCACTGTGTATGACAAACTTTCCCCTCAGCACAGCCCTGGGCACACAGAAGGTACATCCTTGGCTCCCGTGAAGAGGGATCTGTCCCCTCCTGCCACGCCCATCTCCACCATCCCCCCGACCCTGCACAAAGCCAAGTTAGGCAGCAGTGGGTCCAAGAGGTAAGCAGTGGGAGGGTGGGGCTCTAGCCGCAATGCTCCACCCTGCATCCCAGGCAGGTCTCTCCCCTCCCACCCTCCCCTCCCTTCACTCCTCTCTCTCCGTCGGATGCAAGCCCCTGCCACAGCCAGCCAGGCGCTCCAGCTCGCTCTGTCTCCGTCCCTCTGTCTCTCCCCCTTTCTCCCTCCCTCTCGGCCTCCCCCCCTCCCTGCGCCCGCCTCCCGCCCTGCCTCGCTCTCTCCCCTCCCCAGCACTGCAGCATTCGCCGACCGCAGCTCCAGCCGCGCCCGCGCCTCCTCGGCCTCCGCAGCCTCCGCCGCCGCCAGCACCATGGCCAGCACCATGTCCGGTAGGGCCCGGGGCGCGGGCTTCCCGGGAGGGCGGCGGGCCTGAGCTGAGGCCATTGTCTGGCCTCGCCCCACGGAGGGGCTGGTTGTGGACTCTGTTTCCACATCTCAGACCCTGCGCTCTCCAAGAGCGCGGGGCGCGGCTGGGCCGAACCCCCAAAATATGGAGTTCAGGGTTGGGACGACCTGGTGCCCCAAGGGCAACAATTGCGGCTAACATGCGGCCAGTGTGGGCCGCTGGGCAGGGGCCGCGCCCAAGGGAGCACCCAGGGTGAGGGCATCAGGTTCGGAGGTCCACTGCCCCTTCCGTGTCCGCCATGCGAGGCAGGGTGGCTCCGGAGACCCGGATGCAGCCAGTGCCCCTGGGTGGGCGCTCGGGAGAGGTCCCCCGAGGCGTCCCCCGAGGCGCCCGGCTCCCTCAGCTCCCGGCCGCATCTCGCCTTCTCGAGGGTGGGGACTCGGGCGGTGGGACCGTTTGCGGAGCCCTAGCCCAGGGCTGGCAGGCCCGGGCCCTCCCTGCGCCCACGGAGCGCCCCGGGGGGCCGGGGGGACGCTGCGGAGGGACTGGGGAGGAGAACTCCCGCCGGAGCGAGAGGGGAGCCGCCGCCGCCTCCCCTGGCTGCTGCGGGCTTGGGGACCGCTCTCTGCGACAAGGTGCCACCCGCTCCGGTCGAAAAAAAGCCACCGCCCTTCGCGCAGCAGGGTTTGCATGGGGGAGGGGCTGCTGCAGTTTCCAAGCCCTCCCAGCAAGGAGGGGTCTGCCCTCCCTCCCCCACCGCCCCGCCTCCCAAGCTGCGGATCCACCGCCCCCGAAGGCTGCGACCCTCCGCCCGCCCCTCCTCCCTCGACGCTTGCCAGGCGAGGAGCTCTGGCGGAGAGGTGGACGAATGGGCAGTTGCTGGACGCGGGAGAGGCGCAGGTGACCCTGGACATGAGGACGTGGGGCTTGCTCTCCCCAGGAAGGCTCTGCGCCCCAAAGCCAGCTTTGCCTTTGCACTCCACATGGAAGGGACGGCAGGGCAGCAGCCCCCCCACCTCCACCCCGTCCCCGCTCTGTCGGGAACCACACTCCCAACTCTCCCTTCCCTCCACTCCATCCTGGGGGTGGGCATCCAACTAACCTTCTCTCCAGAGCGAACACGAGCTTTAGCAGAACCCCACCCACTCGCATGTGCCCAGCCCTGCCCAGCCTCTCAGGCCTCCTGGGCTCCAGGCCCCAGGTGACTTCTGCACCTGTCGAGGAGGGGAACACGCGTGTCACCGACCACATCCCTTCTGCACCTGGTCCACGATGGTCTTGTCCATTTGGACTTCATCTGCCCCCTGCCCTCTCTGGTTGACACCCTTAGAGATATTGGAATCGGCTTTGGGCAGAATGACACCCACCCCCTCTAGGAACCGAGGGTGGTCTGTCCTTCTCATGGCCAGCATGTTACCCCAGTCCTACACTGAGGTGGGGCTTCAGGCCCTTGCTCAAGATCTGTGCCTGAGTGGGAGACAAAGAGCAACCACTGATGCTCTCAGCCTTTTCTCTCACTCACCCCCTTTAGTAAAAAATACAAAAAAAAACAAAAAAACAAAAAACCCTTTAATAAAAGCCCTCAGTAGACCTCATTCCTGCCATCCATCCGATAGATAAGCAGATAGATTAGGAGGTGACAGGAAATAGTTGGAACTGCAGCACTGATGGCTCTCAGAACTGGGCACGGACACTCTGACCTCACAGCCCCCTGATACCAGCAACGCCTTCTCAAGGACCCTGCTGACCCATTGCTTGGCCCCAGGACTTTTCTGGGTGTCCCACTTACTACTGGTGTGAAAAGGGAAACCATAGGCACCATCAGTTTTGTCCAGCATAGCCACTGCCTCATAGATGGGCTGTGTGCCAGCTGGAGAATGTCCCCCAGCCTAAGTCACATGGGACTGGGCCTTCCCTGCTTCATCATCGGTGCACAGCCCTGGACAGAGCACAGCCCACAGGTGTACCTACCTGTGCTCACCTTCATAAAAGTTTGATAGGAGGGTGGCTTGGCCCAGAAGTGACTAAGTGAGCATTCCAGTAATTGTGGCCAAAGTCAGTTTAAGTGAATCCCAGCTATGGCTTCTCTGCTAAGAAACCTCTCTGATTGGAGCTGCCACTGATCTTCCAGGCCTTGGTGGCCCATCTGCCCCAGCTCACTGGTGGGCTTCATTTTGTCTTGGTGACTATGGTGAAGAGTCATTGTCTGTTATGATCTTACAGTCACCACAAAATTGACCTCAGCTTTCTCTTCCGCTGGGGACTGAAAAGTTGAGTGCCTGGTGATGGCCTATATGGTTGGGACTCACTTGGGGGAAAGGCGGCTGTCTCTTGATGTCCTTCCCAGATGCTCAGCTCTTTGCACACTTTTGTAGACTCTTGCTCCTATTTATCTTCTTATGCAACTCTGTTGAGCTGGGAGGCCTTGCACATGCCACCTAAACCCTCAGGGCTGCATGTGGATGGGGGTGATAGTGACAGCACCTCCCCTGGGCTTGTTCTGAGAGAGAACAGATATTTCAGGAACAGTGCTCAGCGTGGTGCCTGGCAGGAGGTGGGTGCCCAGTCCGTGCTGGGCAGTGTGACTGTTGCAGCCACATTTTGCAGAGTTTCCTGCCCAGAGAAAGGTGAATTCCACTGGCAGTTCCTGCCATGCTGGGCTCCCAGCACAGTGCATATGACCCTGACTAGTGAGAGGGGCAGCCTGGATGGCAGTGAGCTCCATCTGTGAAGAAGCAATTAGCAGCAGCCTCCAGGACCCTTCTAGGGGTGAGTAGGCATCTGTGGGCCCCTTGCCTTCCCAGTTCTGGATAGACACCATCCACCACCACCACCATGAGGCTCCAAGCAGAAAAGTACAGGCAGAGACTGGGACTCATGACCAGGCTCCCAACCTGGCTTGCTGTGTGACTGTGGCTGGACCCCTTGCTTTCTCTGAGTCTCTCTCTCTCTCTCTAATTTTTGATGTTTATTTATTATTGAGACAGAGTGAAACAGAGCAAGAATAGGAGAGGGGCAGAGAGAGGGAGACACAGAATCTGAAGCAGCTCCAGGCTCTGAGCTGTCAGCACAGAGCCCGACGTGGGGCTCGAACCCACGAACCATGAGATCCTGACCTGAGCTGAAGTTGGACGCTCAACTGACTGAGCCACCCAGGTGCCCCTCTTTTTATTCCCTCAGTAGAAATGAGCCTGACGAGGGTATCTGCCTGGGCTGGCTGGCCTGGAGCGTCAGTTGGGAGTATGGGTGTAACCCGTGCACCTTATGAGTGCTCTCATTATTGTTACCACACTACCATAGGCTGATGTGGTGCCTTCTAAGTCTTGCTCACCTGGGATCTGAGCATCCAAAAGGCCAATGTGCATTTTTGTATATTTAACATTGAATACAATGAAGAGGAGAGGGGAGATGAAGGCAATCCAGTTCACAGCAGACATTTGTTTTTAATGACTCCCTGAAGTCAGTGATGGGGAAGAGAAGGGTCCTGGTTAGAGGGAGAAAGGGCATGCCTCCAAGCTGCAGAGGGGTCTCCTAGTCTGAGCTCTGTGTATGGAGAGGTGTCTAAATGGGTCTGGCCCTCGACCTCTTCCCCCTGCAGTGAGACATGGCCTTGACGCCCCCTGGCTCTGAGGACACAGGTGACACTCCTGTGTTGTGAGCCTCTGGGTCCAGTCCTGCTCTTTGCCCCGTGTGTGGGCTTCTCCTGGCTCACTCTCTGCAAATTTGCCAATTTCCTCATTTGCTGTCCAGTCCCCTCCAACTTGCAGCCAAACCACACAGCAACCCTCACTCCCAAAGCTCCCTTCTGGGGTGTGCCATTTCCCGCTTGGCTACTTAGGGAAGGAAGCTCCTCGTGGGCCATCAGCCTGGTAGAAACCAACCCCAGGCATCTCCATGATCACCAGACATTGAGCTACACCCCTATTTACAGCTGTAGGACACAGTCCCTCACTGTCCAGTTGGACACTGCTCCCCTGGGCTAAGCCGTGACCTCAGAGAGCTCTGACTTCAGTCTCTAGCCCCGTCATCCCTCTCCACTCTATCCTAACAATGCAGTGCTCACACCTGCCAAACCTCACATCCTGCTGCCTGAACAGCTGCCAGCCTCCCTTCATGCTGAGGTGACACTTACTTGGAAGAGAGCCCCCCTGCCGTTTGTCTGTGAAACTGTTCTTCCTCTGTAATAAATATGCAGCTCCTCCTGGGAAAACTTCAGGCTCCAGGCAGAGAGGAGCTTGAGCAGCTGTGAGGCCCCAAGCTCCTGGCCCGTATGGTAAACCATTTTGGAGGTCTTCACATGTGGCACAGGACTACCTGGAAGGTGGGGGAGGTAGTGTCTCTTGCCGGGGAGGCAGGTGGTGGCAGGGGGAGGCTGAGCCCCTTCCTTCCTGGCCTCTCCCAGGACCCAAGCATGCCCCGTGAGCCAGATACCCTCTTGCTTCCCTCCTGACTTTCCCTCTGAGCAGAGGGCTGGTGATCTCTGCAGTCTTTCCAAATGGCCAAATGCCTCCTGGTGTGCTGCTTACAAAGACCTGCTTTGCCTGGTCTCACGCTCTCTAACTCCCCAGCACGTGTAGTGTGATGTGCCGTCTGCCTCCCTTTTAAAATTAACTTTTCATAGCACAAGTAATGCATGAATAGATTCTGCCTGTGAAAAAATAAAATTGACAACCCGGGCCCAAATTCCCTGGAAGCCTGTCCCCATCTGGCCCACTTTTACCAAGAAGTCTTTGCCCTGCTTCCCCTCCAAGCTTCTTAAAGGCTCTCTCTGCTGCCAGCCCAGGATTCCTTTGTGCTCCCTTTAAGGTCTCCTGGGCTCTCTCCAGAAGAGGCTGGATCATCAGGACACTTGGAGCGAATAACACCATTCTCTGTACTGGTTGTGGGAAAACCCTGCTCACTGTGAGCTAATCCCTCAGACAAGGGCCTAATGATTTTTGTCCTGTGTCCTGTTTCAACACCAGCACTTCCCCCAATTTTACATTAACTCAACTTAAAGACATTGTCTCATGCAAAATTTGATCAGGAAGTGTCATGCCCATCTCAACAACTTGTCCAAATTCGTGTGTGCCCTTGAGAAGAGCACTGTAGGTAGGTTTTCCTTCACAGAGGCCACATTCCCTCTCTGGACACCTGTCCCGCTTCTCCAGCCAGGGAGGTGGGGGCATGGGTCTCTAAGCCTCCTGGTCCTTGTGACAGGCTGGAGTGGTGGAAAGAACACAGACCACCTGGACTGTGCTTGAGGAGCTTACACAGTCACCCTCACCCCTTGGGCCCAGTAACATCTCGGTTGAGCAGGGTGACAGTCTTGGGCTCGAATATAGTTAAACATTAGTGAGACACTGCACCGACACGTCTACTTTGGGGTCTGGCTTGTCCTGAATGGACCACAAACAGCCCAGTGTTTCCACTCTGACAGTGTCTTCTGACAGAGCTCAGGGCCTCCTCTTCCGGTTGGGCACTGGGGACACCGGCTGTGGGCACTGGCTCTGCAAAGCTAGAGGGCAGGTGTTGGTGCTGAACGGACAGCGCCCTGCCCTCTGGCCCCAGAACAGGAAGCGTGTACGCCCCACGAGAGAGCCAGGTTTTCACCAGGGGTGGCTGCAATGGGCCGTCAGGGTAAACGGGGGGGAGGGGGGATGCACAGGTGGAAGTCTGAGGGCTTCACCCAAGTGCGCAGCCCAAGAAAGTGCTTCCTGCAGCAGCTCCACATCTGATGCGGTGGTTGATACCTGTGAGAGGGAAAGGGGAGGAAGGAAGGAGAAGTACAAGGAAGGCCAGGGAGGGTGAATTGGGAAAATACAGTGACAAAGAGTCACGGAGATGTGGAAAGATAGAGGAGAGAGTAACAGAAAGAGAGTAAGGAAGATGGAAAGGTGAACAGAGACAAACGGAAATGCCGAGAGAGAGAGAGAGAGAGAGAGAAAAGGAGAAGGGAGGGAGCTCGGAGAGCCTGGATCAGGGAGAACAATGCAGGACACGGGGAGGGGTACCCAGGGAAAGACAACGTTGACCTCTGGGAAGGGTGTGGGGGAGGGAAGAGAGGACAGATGTAGAAAGGCAAGAGAACAGAAAAGAGAGCGAGATAAATAGACTTCCAGAGAGACACAACGTGGGGAGGCTGCTGGGGAGCAGAAGATGGGGGCACTGGGAGGGGAGGTCATGGCGGTCTCTCATGCTGGCCTCACGCCCACAGCCTACAAGGAGAAGATGAAGGAGCTGTCAGTGCTGTCGCTCATCTGCTCCTGTTTCTACTCACAGCCACACCCCAACACCATCTACCAGTACGGGGGTGAGTGTCCCAGGGCCACTGACAGGTCCAGCTCGGCCAGTGCCTGCCTCCTCCTTACCTTGTTCCCTGCTCCCATGGCTTCTCCAACATTCCCCCCCCACACACACGCACACACTCACACCCAGCTGGCTTCTGGAGAGGGAGCCTCTGGTGGGGGGGTGGTCCTGGGGGCTCAGGCCTGGGAGTCCTGCATGAACAGCCGTGCTCCCTCCCTCAGCCCTTGATTTGGATTTGTGCTCAGCATTCTGAAGTCTCCATCTGGCCTTGCAGACATGGAGGTGAAGCAGCTGGACAAGAGGGCCTCTGGCCAAAGCTTCGAGGTCATCCTCAAATCCCCTTCTGACCTGTCCCCTGAGAGCCCAGTGCTCTCTTCTCCCCCCAAGAGGAAGGACACCTCCCTGGAGGGGCTGCAGAAGCGGCTGGAGGC
This sequence comes from Proteles cristata cristata, assembly GCA_017311185.1. Classification (NCBI taxonomy): domain Eukaryota; kingdom Metazoa; phylum Chordata; class Mammalia; order Carnivora; family Hyaenidae; genus Proteles; species Proteles cristata. The sequence continues at coordinate 56,930 of JAESUZ010002721.1, forward strand.
AGCTGAGGAGCGGAGGAAGGTGAGGAGCCCACACCTACCTCTAGATCCTGAGGCAGGTGACCAGCAGGCCTGGCTGGGCACAGACAGGGGCCCCAAGGCACAGGGTACTCCAAGCTGCTGCTTGGCTGCTGGCTTGGGGTGGAGGGGTCTCATGGTTCCCTGGATCGCCTCTTGGGAGATCAGAGTGGGACAGGAAGGATAAGGGATCCCCAGTGCCGGCCAGCTAGAGGGGGACGGGAAGCCGACACTGTTGGAGGGGATGTCCTTGGCCATGACCAGGAGGAGTCCTAGGACAGGAGGCTGGGCTAGCACCCTTCTCCAGGGCAGAGAAGTGAGAACAAAGGGCCATGTGTTAGGGGCTGCAAGCCCAGACCTGCTCGGACCTCAGGGGTCCCCAGGCTCCCTCCCCCTTCCCCTCACATCAGCCCCATGGAGACTGAAACACACACGAGTACCGTCAGGAGTGCAGTGCTGAGGGCTGCCCCTTGGGCAGGGGCAATGGCTCCCTAGGGTTAGCCAGCAGTGACTGGCACGCGGGCAGGCCCAGCAGCCTTTGAAGGAGCTGCGAGTGATCATCCTCGGGTCTCTGACCCTCACCAGGCAGCCCCTCCCCCAAGGGGGGACAGACCTGCAGAGCCGGCAGTCCCGGGCTTCTCGCCCCAACCAGTCCCTTCTCCCCGTCTCTGGGGGCCCGTCCACAGCTCCCCGCCCCTTAGGGAATTCAGAACCTGGTGCAGATCACGCACCTATTTTGAAAAGGAGACGGTGAAGGCTCAGTGACGGCCCCCAAGTTGAACTCGCTCGGCTCCTCCATTCCCTGAGGGCACCACCACCGCCCTGCTGGGTGGGCTCACTCGGCCTGGAGGGAGGGGCATCTCTGAGACGAGTCCCTGCAGAAGGGGTCAGCAGCTTCCGGGCTGTCTGGGGCTGAGGCTTCCGCTGGCGCGTGGACCTTGCGGTGCTAAAGCCCGGGAAGTCCCGGGCAGACCGGGACCCGGCGGACACCCTCGCCGACCGCAGGGCGGTGAGGGCCCTGGGCCGGGCCGGGGGCGGGGGGCGGGGGGCCGGGCCGCCGCCCACGCGTGCGCCCCCGCCCGCCCGCCCGCCCGCGCAGACGCAGGAGGCGCAGGTGCTAAAGCAGCTGGCGGAGCGGCGCGAGCACGAGCGCGAGGTGCTGCACAAGGCGCTGGAGGAGAACAACAACTTCAGCCGCCTGGCGGAGGAGAAGCTCAACTACAAGATGGAGCTCAGCAAGGAGATCCGCGAGGCGCACCTGGCGGCGCTGCGCGAGCGGCTGCGCGAGAAGGTGCGCGCCGGGGCGGGGCTCGCGCGGGGAAGGGGTCCGCGACCAGGAGCGGGCGGGGTGGATCCCGGGCCGCAGAAGGCGAGCTCTGCCTGCGTTTATTGGGCGCCTCTCACAGTGCCAGAGCCAAGGCCCATGGTCCGTTCCCGAGGGGACAGGGCCAGTAACCGCAGTAATAGACGGGTGGTCATTTTTTTGGAAGTGCACGGAAGGACGTGTATGCCGGATTTGAGCCAGAAGAGGGGAGGAGCCGTTTTAGGCTGGGGGCCGGGGAAGCCCCGGTGAGCCCCTTGCTCTGGTTGGCACCTGCCCGCTGCACCACCAGCGCTCTGGCACCCGGCTGCTCCCTGTCCTGCTTGGAGACAGCCCAGAGTGAGGCGAGGCCCTCCCCTGGCCGGAACCCCTGGGAGTGGCCTCTGCCTCATACCACAGGGTGGGGACCAAGTTGGTGCCCGGGAGCCCCCAAACCCAAGGAAGCTACCTGAGTTCCGACCCCCCCTCTCTGGTTTGGTCGCAACCCCTGTGGCACCGAGGGCCAGCCCCCACACTCCGGCCACACTTTCAGAGGATGACAGGCCTCTGCTCTGTCGTTCCTCAGTCCTGGTTGCTAAGGTGCCCTCGTTGGTCGCTTCTCCCGCACCCGGGAGGGCCCCGGAAACCCGGGGGTGAGGGAGGGGCAGCCCCCGCCCCCCTGCCAAGCCACGGCGCGCAGGGCGCCGCCCACCTCCACCTGTCCTCACAGGAGCTGCACGCGGCCGAGGTGCGCAGGAACAAGGAGCAGCGAGAGGAGATGTCCGGCTGAGGGGCTGCGGGTCAGAGGCGCCTGGACCCTGAGAAGAGGCGTCAGCACATGCGGGTTCTGGTTTCGTCTTGTTCCGCTTCGTCTAGATGCAACTTTGGTTCCTGCCCCTCCCGACCCTGCACTCCTCGCTCATGCTTCTCCTTCTGCTCCGAGCTGTCCAGCCCTTGCGGCCTGTCGCTCTCCACAGGCGCCCCCTCAAGGAGTCACCAGGAGGTGGCACACAGCCCCTCAGTTCAGGCACCAGGCCAGGCAGTGGCTGGGTCCCCTCTTGGTGCCCTCTCAGCACATGTGGTGGCAGCCTCAATAAATCCAGTGGTGGTAGCAGGAACGTGTAGGTCCTTATGCCGGTCGTCCTGTGAGCACCTGTCCCTTGGGGCCCGTCCACAGAGCCAGCTCCCTGCCGACAGGCAAAGGTGACACCACCTGTGTGTTCGTGGGTGGGAGAGGGGCTGAGCAAGTAGAGGGTGCGGGAGGAATAAGGGGCCTCGGGGCAGAGTGCGGCCGGGGCATCCTGTCACTGCGACGGCCGGGGGGCTGTTTTGTGAGTGGTGGGTACGGACTGCAGCCTTTTACTGCGGTCGCAGAGGGTCCTCCGACACCACCTGGTCTGCAGGGGGCGATCTGAGCCTGGGAGGCCGCAGCCGTTGCCTGTGGCTGAAGTGGCGGTGAGGCAGGCTACGGCCTGGCCTGAGTCTCTGCGGACTGGGCCTTCTCCACCAGGGACCGAAGAGCAAGCTGCCATGGTCTAGAGGGTTGCAGGTGCCCCTTGCTGACCCCTCCTCCCGGGAACGCCCGCCTCCCAGAGCTTCTGGCCTAGTACTCGTTGGGGGGCGCCCTCCTCATCATCACTGCGCTTCTCCCCTTGGGCTTTACAGACCCTTGGGGCACCCTGTCCTCGGAGCTCTGCGAGTCCTGGCCCCTTCCCGTGCCCTCACTCTGGCAGAAAGATGCTCCCATGATGCTCTGGGCCGTGGGCCTTCCAGGCTCACCTCTGCGCAGGAGTGGCCAAGCATGAGCTGGTGGCGGCCACAGGCGGCCCTCAGGGAAGAAACAGCACGGGGAGCAGGGGCCCAGCTGCCTGCAGATTCGGATGTTGAGGGACGGGCTTCCCAAACCACCTTCCTGCCTCACCCATCCTTGACATTCGTGACCCGTGGCCCCCTCTGGGCAGCCTGCAAGTTGGAGACCCGGCCCTAGGTCTCTCCTGCCAACACCTTCCTGGACTGGGTTCCTTCCCCTCCCCCTCCCTCGATCTGGGGGGGCCCATCTCCAGACCCCCGGCTTCACCTGCTGGACACAGGCAGCGTCCGGCCCTTGTGTCACCACAGCCACAGCAGCCCCATCCCCCACCTGAGCACCAAAGGCAGGTGCGTGCTGGCCGTCCTCTGGAAAGCATGAGGCGACAGCCTGCGGGTGCTCGCAGGACCCAGAGCTGGCACCTCAGAAACCAGGTGGGTTCAGCGCCCCATGCCCCTGGCCTCCGTCCCACAGAAACCTGCAGGGGCGGCGCTGGCTGTCTCCCAGGACCCAGCCAGAGCGCACAGACAGATGCCGATTCCCTGCGACAGGCTCATGGGGAAGTCGGGACCCCTGCCCACATGGCCTCCGAGGGAGTGACAGGCTAGGATTGGAACCCACACGTGGAACCCAAGAGAACGGAAGCCTGGGTCTCTGAGCAGCGGCAGCTCTCACGGCAGAAGCCTAGTGTCATTGCGCCCACGTCATCCTCGTAGCGAAAGTGAACTTTAAATTAAACCGAATGACTAACTAAAGGAAAAACAACTTGCATGTTTAAGAAGTGGTTGAAGCGTCCCCTGTGCATCCTGCACAGGGCTGCAGGGTCACTCCTCGTGAGTGTGTGAGTGCTTACCCCAGAGCCCCTTATCAAGCTTGTTTTAATCACCACGATGGACACTTCCAATGACCATGGAGGCTTTAAGAAGTAAGCGTGGAAATGACACACAAGGCCCTTTTCCTCCCTGGAGCCCCAGGAGACAGTGGGAGTGTGAGGGAGGAGGCGGGGGCTGCTGCTACGGGGGACACGTGGGGGCCCGAGGCTTGTCTTTCTCACTGTAGCGTCCTGTGGGTCTTGCTCAGATGTGGGTGGGTCTAGCCTCCCAGGGATGGACCCCACAGCTCTGTGGACCCCACTGGGCAGCTGATTGCTCACAGACAGAAAACGGGTTCCCTGAGCGGCAAAAAGAGAATGAGCAGACATCTGGACTCAGCACTGGTGACCTGCCTGTCCCATGAGACCCAAGTAGCCACTTGGGGTGCCCAGCAGGGACCCCGCTGCCAGGGAGAAGGCATGTTTGGTAGGTGTCCACGCAGCCTCTGCTCAGGCCTGCACATGGGCCTCAGGTCCAGGCTCCCCAGGGTCCAGAGAGACCCCCTCACTGCCCGCCACACTCCCGGCCCTCTCCGGGGGCAGTCTGAGCTACTTCCCCAGGCTGACACAGTGAGAACTGTATCCTTGCCCTCCCCTGCCCAGGAAGAGGTGGGAAAAGTCAGAATCTGGGACACACAGCTGCACAAGAGACAGAGCCTTCAGAAGCCTGGGGACAATGGGAGGGAAAGGGAGCGAGTTGAAAACATCTTATGAGGCGTGCGTTCTGCATGCCTGGGTTCTGTTACACAGACGCATGTGTGCCACAGAGCCTGGGATTCCCAGAGGATCAGGCTGGTCACAGACTAGGGCTTCTCAATTTTTAGGGGGCCCTAATCAGGCATCGAGGGGCAGACGGCATCTGCCACAGTTGGCACACGGAAGGATCCTTCACAGGCGGGTCACACTTCCCTAACCAAGAAAAGGAAAGGCAAGAGTCCTTCTGGGAAGCCCGTCCTATATTAGTTACCTGCCGCTGTGAAACGAGTTACCCCAAGCAGACAACACCCTTCATCTAACAGCGTCCGTAAGTCAGGGCCCCAAGAGCTGGGCCGTCTGCTCAGCGTCTCTACCGAGGCCCTGGCCACCTGCTGGCCGGACGGGGCTGTAGGCTCCCTAAGTTGCCCCGCTCGTGTGGAGTCTGCAGGCAGCCTCAGGTCCTCGCCCCGTGGACCCTCCTCAGGGCTGGTCCTCCCGGGGCGAGCTGTCCGAGGGGACACAGGGCAGCTGCGTGAGCTGATCTCGGGCGGAGCACATGCCTGTCCTGTGGGCAGCGCGTCACCATGGACAGCCTGCACTGGGGGGGACTCAGGTTCCACCTATGGAGAGGAAGGATGTCAAAGGATCTGTGGGCATATTTAAATCCCATTTAGGCATTCTGCCTTAGTGACCCTGTGTTTGTGGACAAGCTGGTATTCACTTAGTGTCTGGGAGCTGCAGCAGGCCCCCACCCCAAAATACGGCATCTAGCAAAACAGGCCAGATGGCAGCCCAGAAAGATGACTGTCCCAGGCAGGGCCTCCCTGCAGCTTCTCACACACCCCATCAGGTGAGCTCAGCCGTGGCTACATGCAGGTGGGGGCAGAAGAAGCGAGCACCGACCACACCACGGCAGTCTCTCTTCACTGAACAAGTTTTGCGATTCAACACTGATTATTAGTTTTCTAGGTCTGCTGTGATAGGTACTACAAACTGGGGCTTAGAACATCAGAAATGTACTCACTCACAGTTCTGGGGCCAGAAGCCAAAAATCAAGGCGTCACAAGGCTGTGCTTCCTCTGAAACCCGGGCCAGAGTGTCCTCCTGGGCTCTCCTAGCTCCGGATATTGGAAAAACAGCCTTTCAGTCCCAAGAATGGGCTTCCGGGAGCACCGGGGGTACTCAGTCGGTTAAGCGGTCCACTTCGGCTCTAGTCATGATCTCCCAGGTCCTGAGTTCGAGCCCCGTGGCAGGCTCTGTGCCGACAGCTCAGAGCCTCGAGCCTGCTTTGGATTCTGTGTCTCCCTCTCTGTCCTTCTCCTGCTTGGGCTCTGTCTCTCTAAAATGAATAAACATTAACAAAAAATTTTCAAATTACAAGATAAACCCCTTTATTTTTAGAAATTCTTTAAGATATTATGGGAAATGACAAAATAATGGAAAACTAAAGTGAAATAAAACCATAAAAGACATAAAAGCAAAGTGGAAAAACAACGAAAAGAAGACAAGGGCTCTAGGATATTAACCGGACCCGGAAAAATTACATTTGATTTTAGTGACCTGGTGAAAACATAGTGATATTGTGGCAAAAATATCTAACAAAAATGTTTGCTTAAAAAAAAACATGGGTGGCTCAGTTGGTTAAGCATCAGACTCTTCATTTCAGCTCAGGTCATGATCTCAGCGTTCGTTAGATCAAGCCCAGAGTTGGACTCTGTGCTGACAGCGTGGAGCCTGCTTGGGATTCTCTCTCTCCCCCTCTCTCTGCTCTCCCCTGTGCATATTTGTGCACTAATAAAAATGTAAACAACAACAAATGAGTGATATTTTCCTAGGGAAAAAAATTAGTGAGAATGAAGCCTATGAAAAAAATCTGGCCTCAGACCCACGGTTGAAGGAAAGTGTGTATTAATAGCCTGTTCTTTAATATTAAACCAAAGCTTGACATGGGGCAGTTTCTTACAAGTTGGGGGCAATGTGAACTTCTCACACTCTTCTGTCATCCTCTGCTCTGTCTGGAGCTTGTGTGCGCCTCGTCCCCACGTGGTTCTGAAGCTCCCAGCGCTGAGCCGCCTTGGCCGACGCTCTTGCAGAGTGCTGGAGAGGAGGGCCAACTGCTGGCAGAACGGGTGCCTGTGTTTGCCTTGCTTCCTGTCTGGTGGGGAGCCGAATGAAGCAGAGCCTGAGGAGAGGGTGGGGTATGGTGACCCCACAGTATCCTTGGGCCTGGATACTGATCCTGGACAGTATCCATGGTCTCATGGCCTCCATGGGGTCCAGGCATCGTCAGAAAGTCTGAGGTCAATGACTTGCAAGACACTGTGATCTCCCTTCCTTAGCAACAAACCAAGAGCAAAGCCTCCCGTCCCTTGGGAGCCTGTGGTGGCCTGGGAATCTCACATGGGTGTTCTTGGGGAGAAGTCACCCCCAGCCCAAAGTATAAACTGATTTATCCTGTCAGCCAAGCAGAGCCCAGTGCTGCGACTTTGTTCTTCGGGAGATGAAAAGGTGAGCACAGGTTCCAATGCTGAGCCTGAGGGCCTATGGCAGGCAAAGTGGAGGTCATGCAGCAGCCCAAACACAGAGAGCAGAGGCCAGGGATACTGGGTGCCCAGACTCCGGCTGCGGACCACTGTGGCAGGCAGCTGGTGCAGGCACCCTGTCACGTGCACACTCTCTCCAGCGCCCTTCTGAGCAGTCTCCCTTTGACTTTCTTTCACGAACGTGAGGACAGAGAAGCTCAGATAAATGACAAACACAGACACAGTTCGTGCACACTCATCCTCATATCTATCAGATAATAAAACAGCACCACTGGCACAAGCTCAATAGCATAATCTTTAAAAACTTTTTAAAAAAATTTTTCTTTATTCTTGAGAGCGCGCGCACTCAGGAGCAGGGGAGGTGGAGGGGCAGAGAGAGAGGGAGACAGATTCTGAAGCGGACTCCAGATTCTGAGCTGTCAGCACAGAGCCCTACCCAGGGCTCGAACTCGCGATCCACAAGATCATGACCTGAGCCGAAGTAGGGCACTCAACCATCTGAGCCACCCGGGTCCCCCTCAATAGTATCGTCTTAAAAACTAACGTTTTCCCCCATCACTGGTTTCAGCACGCTCTAAATGACTGAAAACAGAATGAAACTGTCACTCTCGTTTATAACATCACTGAAAAGAAGTTTGCTTGAAAGCCTCCAGGTTGGAAAATGGTGTTCAGCAATCTTCCTGCTGAAGTCTGAGCACGAGTTCATGCTTGGTCCTGAACCAGGCATCTGTTTCCGGCCTCCCCTGTGCCCTCCCTGGGAGCAGCAGGGGTTGGGGGTGGGGGCCTGTACTTCTCCGGCAGCTGCCAGCATTGAGAGAAATCACACCCACGTCAGGAGAGCTCAGACTGCTCGCCCTGTTCCCCGAGCGGGTGGCCGGAGACGCCCTCTGGGTGCTGCCCCCTCGACGGCCCGGTGCAGGTAGGGAGACCCACAGCAGGCCGGCCAAGGCATACGCCGGCCACCACACCGCTGCAGAGTCCTCGCGTTCTCGGGCCCAGAGCGTGAAGCCGCACAACCGCCCCGGCTGTGGACACGGCCGACGGAGCTCGATGACCACCGCCCTGGGGCTCCCACTGCACCTTTTCAATCAAACAGCAAGGATGCTTGTACCTGCTCCCAAATCGAGGGTGCTCCATAAAAACAAGTAATGTTTCTTAGCTTACGTTCTGTAAAAACGCAAGGGTTTCGCCTGTAATTAAAAGTAATTAGAGTGAGCGAGAGCAATTCTCAGCGCTCCCCAACCCCACATCTGGCTGTCTCTCACGGCTCCGTGAAAGCTGAGGACCCGAATTTTAATTAACTTAAATGTAAATGAGCGCACATCCAGTGGATACAGCACAGGACAGCGCGGCTGGGGTGAGCACTGCAGGACGCAGCGCGCATTCAGAAAGATCGCTGACAGCCCCTTTGAAGGCTTGCTACCGGAAACCGGCTAATTGCAGGATTCGGCCTGGCCGAGCGGGAAGCCGCAGACGCGAGCTGCGCCCCTGGAGCCCGCCTCCGGGCCGACGCGCCTCCACACGCTCGAAACGACGAGACCTAGATCCGGTTCCTGCCGCGGTTCAGGCGCACCCTCCCCGCCCCCATCCGCCCCCGCCCTCCATAAAGTCTACCTCCAGAGGTCTTTCCGCCCGGGGGTTCCGGGCCCACAGCTGTGTGGGCGGACCCCCCGCAGGTGCGCCGTGGGCGGGGCCCGACGAAGGTGCCTCCGCATCCGCCCCGGGTCCCGCCTCTGCCAACCTCCGCCCCACCCGGCGCACGCGCGGTGGGCCCCGCCGGGCCTTATTTCTCGGCGCCGCACGCCTTCCCGCCGAGCGCCAAATAAGTCTCCGGCCCACCCCTGCCCTGCGTGCGCGGTCCCGCCGCCTGCGTCACTAGGAAGCGCGCGCCCGGGCTGCCGCCGCCGCCGCCGCCGCCGCCGAATCCCCAACAAGGAGCGGAGCCCGCGGCCGCCACCGCCGCCGCCCGCCTGACGCCGCCGCCGCCGCCCGCCCGCCGGCGCCGCGCAGGCCCGGCCGCGGCCCAGGTAAGCGCCCGCGCCCGCGGCGAGGCCTCTCGCTCCGCCGCGCGCCGCCGTCCAGTCAGGGGTCCCTGCGGAGCGTCAGGACGTTACGGCGGGGGGAGGGGAGCGGGGGAGGGGCGGCGGCGCGCGGCGGGCGTCACGGGCGTCACGGGCGTCACGGGCCCGCGTCAGGCGGCGTCGGCGGCGGCGTCCGCCTCCATCTTGCCGGAAGGTGGCGGGCGGGCTGCTGGGGGGCGGTGGGCATGGCCCTTGGGCTGAGCGCAGAACCCCCTCCCGCCCCCCCGTCCTGCGGGAGCCCTGTGGATTCCTCCCCGCCTTGCCCCGGCCGGGCGGGAGCCGCGGCCACGCGGGCCCCTCCCCGCCCGGCGGTGCCGCGGCCACGCGGGCCCCCTCCGTGGCCAGCGTCGGTTGGGAGCCGTGTGGACTCGGCCCCTGCCACGCTCGGGGTCCGTGCCCGTGCGGGGCCATTGGTAGGAACCGTGTAGGCGGGGATCCGGCGCCAGTAACGACGTGTTACCAAGTTGAGTAACTTTGCAATTCGCTTGGTTGATTTTCCACGGAATCCATGTTCTCTGTGCTAAAGCTTTAAATACAAGTGTGGATTACATCGGTCTTGTTTTTGACGTACAGAAAATGTGTGCATAATTAATAGAGCTTGATGAATCTGGAGATGTGCGTGCTGGGGAAGCCATTACCCCATCCCGACTTTCGCCTCACAAAGCTTCCTCCCACGCCCTTATTTCGTGATGAGAACGTTTAACGCAAGAGGCACCTCCTGGGCCAATTTCCCGTGCGTGGTCCGTGCCGCCCGCGGGCGCCGTGCTGTGCGGTACCGTCTGCACCGCAGCCGGAACCGCCGCGGAGCCCCTCCTCCGCCGGCCCCTGGCAGCCCCCCCGCCCGCTCCCCCTGGAAGCCGGGTCGTGCCGCGCCTGGCTCCTCTGACCCCGCGTGTTAGTCCCCGGGTCCGTCCGTGTGGCCGCGAGGTTACGTTCTGCTGTGTACACACCGCGTTCTCTGCATCCGCTCCTCTGCCCGTGGCCTTTGGCTGTTGCCACCACGGCTGCTGGGAAGAGTGCGGCCGGGAACGTGGGGGTGCAGGTCTCCCTGGGAAACCCTGATTTCATTTCCTTTGGATCTGTACCCAGACGTTGTTGGATCAGATGGTAGTTTTGTCTTTTGAGGAACCTCCGTACTGCTTCCCACAGTAGCTGCACCGATTGGCATTCCCACCAAACAGTGCCCTACGTCGGGCTTGTTACCCGGGGAATCTGTGCAGTAAATTCAACTCCAACATGAGATGAACTAGGCAGAGTGCTTGTCCCAAACTATTTCTTTATAGGAAGTATCTTAAACATTTTGGTAAGATGAGGAGGGGCGTCTGGGTGGCTCAGTTGGTTAAGCGTCCAGCTCTTGATTTCAGTTCAGGTCATGATCTTATGCTTCGTGAGTTTGAGCCCCGCGTTGGGCTCGACGATGACCGCTCAGAGCCTGCTAGGGATTCTCTGTCCCTTCTCTGTCGGTGCCCCCCTCAAAAAAAATAAACTTTTAAAAAAATTCTGGGGAAGACATAATGGAGAGTGGAGGAATTTGTATATGTGCATAGAAACACGGAGTTTCTATGAATTTAAAACACCGTAAAACTGTATTCAAGTCTAGGGTTTAAAATAACAAGCCATGGGGCGCCTGGGTGGCTTAGTCGGTTAAGCGTCCGACTTTCGCTTAGGTCATGATCTCGCGGTTCGTGGGTTCGAGCCCCGCGTCGGGCTCTGTGCTGACTGCCAGCTCAGAGCCTGGAGCCTGTTTCAGTCTGTGACTCCCTCTCTCTCTGACCTCCCCTGCTCACGCTCTCTCTCTCTCTCTCTCTCTCTCTCTCTCCCCCTCCTAGAAATAAATAAAAATATTTAAAATAAAATAAAATAAAATAACAAGCCATTTGATGCCTGAACTGAGAATGGCGGCCGCTGAAGTGGTTTCTCAGAGCCAGAAGACGGGGTGTCGGCCCAGTCTGGCCAGGTGGGACGCGGATGCTGTGGTTGATGCCAGAGCTGGGGGTCTGTGACTCGCTGACGAGGGCAGGTGAGGCCCAGACTCTCCCAGAAAGGCAGGAAGGTCCAGAGGGGCCGCCTCCATGCAGGAAGAGCAGATGAAAATCCAGATTTCTTATGTGAACCCTGTGAACTCTGACAAAGTTGGCAACCAATTTTGAAGTTTGGAAACCCTGTGAGGATCCAACTAATGGTGCCTGAGGGCCACCGTGTGCGACCTCAACTGTATTCTTAGTGGTGTTTTTCTCAAAGGAAAACATTTGTGATCTTGCAGAAGACTCAGGAAGCTGTGTCTGCATTCGACGTCCTGACGACATACTAACAGTTTTGTGTTGTTTTCATATATTTTTGCTTTTAAGAACGCTCTTTAAAAAAATGTTTCTTCTTGTCTTATTTACGTCACAGTTCACTGGGGCCTGATCGACACGTCAGGAACCCAGGCCCTGGGAGTTGAACCTGGGAGTAGGTTTCTGTCTCAGGTCCACCTTGTGCTAGGGGCCCCGAAGGTCATGCTCACCCACTGGGGAGGTTCGGTTCCTGTGCCCGGGGCTGGATGACACCGCCCTGCCTGCTCTGTGTCTACTCACTCCGTCAAGGACTTGAACCTCATTCTGTGGAGTAACTTGCAGATGTGTTGTTTTGGAAACTTAATCCAGTTGCCACTGGAGAGACAAGAATTCAGTTTTGTGCGTTTATACTACTTAGTCCTCTGCAAAGTGTTGAAGTTTGGGGGAGGACACGTGCCTGTAGGTTGACTCCTGCCTTTCTGCAGCTTTGGCTGAAGTGGGACTTTTGTCATCCTGTGGAGCGGCATTGTGACCCAATGAAAATAGAGGTCCTTGCTTGGTAAGATAGCTAAACCCTGAGACATTAGCACCAAAACTCAATATTAAGTTCAACTTTAATTGATTGGTTAATTAAAGATTTTATTTTTTAAGTAATCTGTGCACCCACCTTGGAATTCGAACTCAAAGCCTTGGGATCGAGAGTCACACATACTCCACCGACTGAGCCATCCAGGAGGCCCTTCAGTACAGTTGTTTATTTTTATTTTTTAAAAATTTTTTAGATTTTATTTATTTCTGAGAGAGAGAGAGAGAGACAGTGTGAGCAGGGGAGGGTCAGAGAGAGAGGGAGACACAGAATGTGAAACAGTCTCCAGGCTCTGAACTGTCAGCACAGAGCCCGACGCGGGGCTCGAACCCATGAACTGTGAGATCATGACCTGAGCTGAAGTCAGACGCTTAACCGACTGAGCCATCCAGGCGCCCACAGTACAGTTTTAAAGTAGACTTTTACTCATGTTTGTTTAAAAGTCTTTGTTTCAAATCTTAAACCTAGAACACAGAAATTATATTTTAGAAAATGGGGTTTGGACAAGCGTATGATGTCACGTAGCACCGTTAGAGCGTGATCTGGCGTGTTTTCAGTGCCCTCAAGTCCCCTGTGCTTCACCCCTTCAGCCCTCTCTCCCGCAGCCCTCCCACAGCCACTGGTCTTCCACGGTTCCCACGGTGCGGCCTCCCAGACCGGCTTCTCGTAAGGTTCCTGCGGGCCTGGCAGGCCTTCGGGGCTCCTCCGTCTTCATCTGAGTAACCTTCATTGTGCAGAACATAAACCCTGATACCCGTTCAGCTTTTGAAGGACTCCGGTGTCACAGCGGGCGTAGCGCAGCATTCGCCCGCTTCGGTGGGCCGCGGGGGCCGCGCCGCCTCTTCCCTCGTGCGTGCTGCGTGCTACTTGTCATCTGCGTTCAAAGTCCTGCCAGAAGGTGCGGAACTTTTGCTCTCTAGCTGTCATATAAAGAACGTGAGAGAAAAGCAGTTTAGTGTGTGTTTGCCCAGCTATTTACCGTTTCCGTTGCTCTTTTTCACTCTTGAAGTTACGGGATTTCTCTGTTCGAGTTTCCCTTCTGTCTGAAGGCCGTCCGTGAGCACTTCCTTCGGACCAGGTCTGCTCGTGCCCAGTTCTCTGACTTCTCCTTCGTCTGAAAATGGCTCTATTTTGCTTCTCTTTCTGTAGGCTCTTTACACTCTTGTAGAGCCCTGGCGGCCAGCACTCTGCCAGCACGGTGTCCGCGCCCCCGCCCACTGCTCTCTGTGAACACCCTTGGCCCCTTGAGTCGCTCTCGGGCAGGTGGTGTGTCCTTTTTTGTCTGGCTGCTTTCCAAACTTTTTAAAAAAATGTTTGTTTATTTTGAGAGAGTGAGAGACAGAGCGTGAGCAGAGAAGGGGCAGAGAGAGAGAGAGGGAGACCCAGAATCCAAAGCAGAATCCAGGCTCTGAGCTGTCAGCACAGACCCCGGCGCGGGGCTGGAACCCACGAACTGTGAGATCATGACTGAGCTGAAGTCGGATCCTTAACTGACTGAGCCACCCAGGGGCCCCTGCTTTTTAAATATTCTTACTTTGTTTTTGGTTTTCAGCAATTCGACTGTGATCTGGGCATGGATTTCCTTGAGTTCATTCTGTTGGAGGTTTGCTGAGCTACTTGAACCTGCACATTTATACTTTTCACTAAATTTGTGGTGAGGGAAGCGGTCAGGTATTATTTCTTCAAACTGTTTTTCTGCTTCACATTCTTATCTTCTTTCCTCTGGGCCTTCAGTGCTCCGGACGCCCAGCTCCCTCTGAGCTCTGCCCCTTTGTTTCTCCACCTTGTTTCTGTTGGGCACTTGGCTCATTTCTGTTGACCTGTGTTCAGTTCATCATTCCGCCTCTGTCTTCTCCCATCTCCGTTCTGATAGTGGGTCCATCCAGTGAGTTTTGTATTTCTGTTGTTACTATGTTTTTAATTCTCAGACCTCCATTTGGCTGTGACTCCTGTTCCTGTGCTGAGACTTCTTATCTTTTCACTTGTTTCCAGAATATTTGGCTTCATTCCTGAAGCCTGGTGCACCAGCTGCTTTAAAGGCTCTGATGATTCATTTCAGACTGGGCTTTTCTTGATTATTTTTTCCCTTGAGAATTGGCCAGACTTTCCTGCTGCTTTTTATGTCAGAACATTTTGGATTGTATTCTGGTTGTGTTGTGAGGCTGGGGGGGTCTTGTTTAACTCTCAGAGACAGTTACATTTCTGTAACAGCATGAAAGCAGCCTGAGGCTGCAGGTTTTGAGCTCCTTCTGTGGGCAGCGTCCTCACGCTAGCTCTGTCTTTGGAGCCTGTGCTGTGCTCTCCAGGGCTGACCTGTAAGTCAGTTCTTGAAACCCTGGATTTGCCATTAGGGTCAGGCCTCCCCACAGACAGGCACCCTTCCCACACCTCCCTGCTCCGCACGGCGTCCCCCACAGTCTCTGGCCCCAGGGTCTTCTTCCTTTGACTAGAAACCTTTGGCTTTCATGTGTCCTCCGTGCTGTGAGCCCCAGCACAGGGTCTGCTTCGGGCAGGGGTCAGCATGGGGAGCAGGAGAGAAGTGGGGGACCCCGGTCTCTAGTCCCACAGAGTTTTAGGAGCCTGCTGGGCCACTCCCATCACTGTTTTAGCAGGGACTGGGGCTGGCCTGAAGCAGAGCCAGGAGAAACAAAGTAATCATACAAGCAGGGTCCTTCTTCCTTTTCTGTCCCTTCGGTTTCTGCAGACTGGAGAGCAGACTTGTCTCCAGATACTTACCGTGCGCTGTTCTGCAATGCAGGCTGCCTCTGGATTGGGGCTGGGGACTCCCCTCCACAGCAGTCCACCTGGGTCCTGGTCTCCTGCCCTGTCCCCTGCTGTGTGACCGTGGAGTTTTCGGGTCCATGTGCTCTGTGCGTTCTGCGCGGGGACCGTAGCTGTGCTCTCCCGTCTGTACCGGAACCAGCTGCCCTGGAGTAGCCCTGTCGCTGTCACGTGTCTCCAGAAGCAGTGGGCTTGGCTGGAGGGAGCATCTGCGAGCTCTGTTGTGCGGGCGCAGAGACCCCCTGACACCTCATGCCCTGCCTTGTGGTTTCCTCTAGGGCTTGGGACCCTGGCGGAGTGACCGTCTCCGTCCCGGCGTCCTCTCCAGCTGAGCCATGGCAACCCCGGATGTGAGCGTCCACATGGAGGAGGTGGTGGTGGTGACCACGCCAGACACCGCGGTGGATGGCAGCGGCGTGGAGGAGGTGAAGACTGTGCTGGTGACGACCAACCTGGCTCCTCACGGGTGAGACAGGGCCTCTGTCCTTTGAGGGCCGCTCTGGCCCTGGTGTCCTGGGCATCGCGTGAGGGCGGGGGCGTCCGGAGTTCCCTTGACTGAAGTGTCTGTGTTGGTGGAGAGTGTGAAGGAAAAATGGAAACCTCATATCAGCCAGGAAGCAAAGATAATGCTTGATCTTTGCCTTTTTCCTCCCTCATCAACGTGGGCGCGCGGTTTTCATTTCCGGAGATGCAGGGTCATTAGGCTTTCGATAAGTTGGACAGTGGGAACAGCTGGGAACTGCTTTTGCAAAATGTAGTCAAGGATCCCATAACTTTCTTGACAAACCGCACGAAAACAGTCTCTTCCTCCTCATCCGTGGTAGATGTGCCAACAGAGTAGCAGTTGGCAAGAAAGGCCACGTCTGACTTGAGGGAGCTGCCACATGGGGCAGAATGGCTCCTGCCTGTGCGCCCGCCGTTGCCCCGGCCCCGCTGGAAGGGCGGCATGCAGGAGCAGGCCACCCGGGGGTGGGGGGGGGCGCTGGCGGCCCCGGGCGCGTCCTGCTGGGGGAGTCCAGGCCGGGCCAGGTCTGCTGTCAGACTGACGTCAGCGCCGCCCTGCAGCGGGGGTCAGGGTGCTGTGGCCTTTTCCCTACCCGACAGAACTTTTGAGAGGAAGGCTCTCGACCCAGGACCCGGCCTGCGCGCTGACTCCCGTCGCTGGCAGAGAAGACGCTTGTGTTTTCATTCCCTTGTGTTTTCATTCCCTTGTGCTGCTCGCTTGCGCAGCGGCCTGGAGACTTCCTGCCTCACCTGCGTGGCCCTGCGCCCGAACCTGTCCTGGCTTTTCCAGCCGGCCTCCTGCAGACAGGATGGCGGGAGGGCCGGCTCGCGGGCTTGCTGGGCTTCACGGTCAGGTTCTCAGGGCTTCGCTGACGCGGCTGTCACTGTGGAGACGTGGGGCCTCCCCGTGGGTGTCCCACCTGCCTTCTCGTGTTGACTCCGGTTGGTGTTTACGTGGTCTGTGTCCCTGCCGCAGGGGCGGAGCAGGTCTCTGGACAGCGACCCCGTGCCTCCCTACCACATGCCCTGCAGTGACCTGCCCTTCCCAGCAGGAGGCGGTGCCCAAGCACCCTCCCTTGGGTTCAGACCAGCCTGTGTCAGGAGCCCTCACCCATGGCCATTCTCGCAGAGGTGCTCTGGTCCAGGCCGCGCCGGCTTCATGTCCCCGCGCCCCACCCCCCCATCCAGGTGCCTGGAAGACCAAATGGTCGTTTACGGAGGACAGGAGGGGTTGCGTGTGGCTTCTCCCTAGGGGAGAAAACCCCATGCCCCAGTGGAGGCAAGTTGATCTCAAGGGACCTAAAGATATTTCTCTTCTG
The DNA here is from genome assembly GCA_017311185.1 of Proteles cristata cristata. Taxonomy (NCBI): domain Eukaryota; kingdom Metazoa; phylum Chordata; class Mammalia; order Carnivora; family Hyaenidae; genus Proteles; species Proteles cristata. The sequence goes on from JAESUZ010002721.1 coordinate 73,709, forward strand.
TGGGAGATTTTACCTGCTACCATATTGTGTGGAAGCTGAGATTCACTCGTGCTGTGTGTTTAGGAAAAGGGTGGGGTGAAGGGGGCAGTCACCTGCTTTGTGGGCGCTGAGTTCTTTCCCGGCCGGGTGTTTGGGGGAGAGCTTGGGAGTGTCCCTCACTTGGGAAAGCCCGCTGGTGTGCCACTCGCCCGCCACTCTGCCCTGGCGACGAGCACACGGGCCATGCTGGGAGGAGGCACGCAGTGCTGTGCAGACAGCCAGCCGCTCCCAGGAACATTTGCTCTAAGGAAAGAGGACTTTTTTTCTAATGAAATTTGAATGACATTAAATGCCAGTGACTTTGCCAAAGAAAGATTCCTTCCCTTGGACTGTGTGCGGTGGGTGGGCACAGAGGAGGGTCGTGTGCCAGATGGTTGGGTTTCCCCAGGGCGGTCCCTGTGGGTGGCCTGCTGCGTGTGCACGTAGCCTGTGGCGGGCCACCTCCAGCACGTGGCACACCGAACTCTCGCGCTGGCGTTCGCTGCCTCCCTCTCCTGACTCTCTCGGGGACCGTCCCGGTTCTCCTGTGTGGAGGAGCCTGCTCCCTGTTTGGACATCATCCTTCCCTCTTCTGAATTCTGGCTTGGAAGGTCACTTTCCCTGAGCTGCTGCGTCCGCTCAGAACGCTGATGTCCCCTGGGTGTGACGCTTCTGTAGGAGCCGCTCCTGAGAGGCCCCAGGCAGCAGGCTCTGAGTCTGCTCTTGTCAGCTCTCGTCCCAACCCGGCTGGAGCTGGAATGAGGTCTCGGGTGCTCACAGTAGCTTTGACTGGGTGCCCACCTGGACGCTGTGGGCTGGCAGGGGAGTGGGGACCCCGGCAGCAGTGTGCCGCTCTCGGGGGGAGCCTTCCCGGGCAGGTGCACTTGCAGAGAGGAGGGGAGGGTGCAGGGGGCGCTGTCTGACCCTGTGGGAGGAAGGAGGGCTGGGGGCATCTGGGCTGGAAGTGCTGACTGAGACCGTGGGAGGGTGAAAGCCCCCCGGGGGTGGCCAGGGGGTGGGAGGCCCTGCGTGTGCGAACTCACCTCTTCCCACGGAAAAGCGCGCGTACAGCCCTGGCAGGGAGCCCCGTGCAGCCCCGGGACCGGCTCTCTGCGCGGCTGTGCAGGTGGCCCCGGCTCGAGGGTGCTGCACACGGGTCAGGATCTCCGCTCCAGGTCGTGGCCTGTTTCCTCGGGGCCATCGTGGCGATCCGAGGGCTCCTCATGCCGTCTACCTTTTCCTCTCTTCTTTTAAAAAATAAAATTGTTTATGGTGTTTACCCCCCGTGCAGAAAGCTCTTACTTGTAATTTTTAAAGAGAAAACTTCTCTTTTATTCCTGCGTTTTGTATTGTTTGAGAAGATCCGTCACCACTTTCAAACCATTAAATTTCTTCTGCTTTTCATGCTTCTGCGGTTTTTCTCTTATCTGTGCGTTCGATCTGCATGTAAGTTTTGCTGTGACGTGAGCGTGGCCGTGGGCCATCCTTTTCTTTCTTCCTCATGTATTTCCTGATAGTTTATGTCACCTACAAAATCATTATAGTAGAAATAAAACTTCATTAAAGAAAGAAGAGGAGGTTTAAAATTCCCACTTAGGTTTTATTGTCTCCACGGATGTGCCCTGGTGGTGGCCCCGGGGACACTTGGGAAATGCCTGCCGTCACCGCAGGGTCCCCGTCCTGCACAGCCTTGCTGGGGCCCTGGGCCACCTTGGGGAAGGGGCAGTGTACTGGCAGAAGGTGCACCAGACGCGCTATCTTTAGGGCGAGCTGATGTGTCCCTCCCTCCTAGGGGCGACCTGGCCGAAGACAGCATGGAGACAGAGAACGCGGCGGCGGCCGCCGCGGCTGCCTTCACAGCATCCTCGCAGCTCAAGGAGGCCGTGTTAGGTAGGGAGCCTGCCTGCCTGTGCCCACGGGCAGCCCCGGCAGGGTTTCCCCGACTAGGGCTGCAACTAGGGGACTGGAGGGGCCTCCTCCCAGTGGGAGGGGCCCGCCCTCTGGCTCCTGCCCCAGGGGCTGTTGTGACGGGCAGCCAATGGCTAAAGGTCTCAGAAGTCTTCAAGACAGAATCAGTTTCTCTAGAATTATTCCAAGTATAGCTTGATTTTATTTCCTTAAGTGGCTTTTCAGTTGAACGGTCCTTTAATGTGATTATGCTAACATTACCGTCATAAAATCGATTTTTGTGACTTTGCCTGAACCGGTAACCCCAGGGGGACTGGTGAGTGATGTCGCTGCCCACCCTGGGCTGTCGCAGGCCTCCTTCCCAGAGCCTTCGTCTCTGGCTTCTGTGTGGTGGCTATCATGCTTCTGCAGGACGTACTGGAGAGGTTGTAACTGGTTTTGTCTCTACCCTTTCCCTGCCGATGCTCCTTGTGAGAAGTGAAGGTGGCCGAAGAGGAGGAGGGGCTGGAGGCTGAAATCGTGTACCCCATCACCTGCGGGGACAGCAGGGCCAACCTGATTTGGAGGAAGTTCGTGTGTCCGGGCATCAACGTGAAGTGTGTTCAGGTGAGGCTCCGACACTGCCTGGACACAGACGCGGGCGCCAGGCTGGCAGGAGGGAGGCCCTGGGGGCCCTGCGGTGGCCTTGAAGCAGACAAAGGCCCTGCTGGGGGCGGGGGTGTGACGTGTGGGGGGTGGAAGGCGGGAGTCCCCTGTGCTCTGGAGGACAGAGGAGCGGGACGACAGGACGTGCTGAGGGCACAGGTGGAAGCGCCGGGAGCTCCGGACTCCCTGCTTCTGGAGGCGCAGCCATGGGGCAGGCCGGGGGAGGGGCCGTGCTCGTGCGGGGGGGCGCCACAGTCGCCGAATGGGGAGCCGTCTTATTTGGCAACTTGAATAAGTTGTGTCCTAAAGCATCTTCCAGACACTCCCTTAGGCTGGCACAAATGGATGAAATACTCCAGCTGAGGCACTGAGTGAAGGTGGGGCTGTAGAAGGAAGCAGGGTGTCCCCTCCAGCCTCTGCCTGCGGAGCCGGAGCCGTGGCCTCACACTGGCCTCCTCAGCACCGCAGGGCCCGGGGCTCCCCTGAGGAGCGTTCACATGGTGGCTGCAGGGTCTGAAAATTGTGAGCGTGTAGTTGTAAGCGGCTCCTGGCTGGCAGTTTGCCCAAGAATTGTACAGAAGCAAATGAAAAATCCCTTTTGGAAGTTGGAAGAACTCGTCTTTATTGCAGGTTTTGAGTAATTTCCGCAAAGTTTCAGGGAAGGAGCAGCTCTGAGCTCACAGGGAAACCAAACATTCAAGTGAATGCACCCAAAAACCACGGTCAGGGTCAGAGCCACAGACCCTTCAGGCGTCGGAATTTTGAAACGTAGAATGTTAAATGAGGCTTAATTTATCTCAAGAAATGAAAGAGAGGCTTGTGAGAAAAGCATTAACATGTTTAGAAAAGCAAACTAGGAATGAAACAATTAAAATAGAATTCTTAGTAGTTAGCTTTCGCAGCACATTAGGCACGATTGAAGAGATAATTCATGAACTGGAAGGTAGGAGTCAAGAAGTTATCCAGAATACAATCCAGATAAATAAAAAGAGGATAGAGGCTGGAGAAAGGCTGATCCATCAGTTGAATTCTGGAAGCAAGGAGAAGGGTCTGAGAACTTTCGTGACAGAAGAAAGCAGTCCTCAGTGTGAGAGGTGTGACAGACTCCACGCCGCAGGAGTGCAGGAGACCAGCGCGTTCCGAACAGCTGTGGGCGCTGCTCCAAGGCCTGGCTCCGTCTGGGACACTCTCCCACCGAGACAACTAACGACAGACTGCTTTATCACTCAAAATAAGAGTCAACGAGTCTGTATTTATTGCAGTATATTTTATGGTGTTTATAGCAAATAAATAAATAGAAGTAAAGCTCTCGTTTTGGGATGCCAGCTAACAGACAGAAGGGGATGGAGCCTCAGCTCCGAGCGTCTGCCCAGACCGGCTACTGAGGGCCTCTTGAGCCAGGGTGTTGCCAAGTCTGCGGACAGCGCCCGTCAGTTAGGTGCTCACTATAGAGGAGAAAAAGGAACTCCACAGGGAAGCCTGGCTGGCAGCTCGTTAACCCAGGTGAGGAGACATTTGTCACAGGTCTCCTGATCGAATAGGCAGGGATTCTCTGGTATTCCTACCAGAAATCCATAATTTGAATCTACTCATGAGTAGACATGAGGGACAGACCAGTCCACAAGAAATTCACGTACGTGGTTCAGAAATGTCAAGGGCAGGAAGACGAAGGCAGGCTGTTCAGGGAGCAGGTGTGGTGCACAGTCTGGGCAGGGTCTCACCTTGGATAAATGGCTACCCAGGCTGTTACTGGGGCAGTTTGTGTAGATTGCCTCTGGGTGCTGCCTGTGGGTAGATTACACGTGTTTGTGTGTATACATTTTTTTAATGTTTATTTTTAAGAGTGTGCATGCATGAGTGGGGGACGGGCAGAGAGAATCCCAAGCAGTCTCTGAGCTGTCAGCACAGAGCCCAGCTTGGAGCTTGAGCCCACGAACCGGGAGATCATGACCTGAGCCAGAACGAGAGCCAGACACCTAACCAACTGAACCGCCCAGTTAGATACTGTGAACTGTGAGGTCCTGAACTGAGAGCGGGGCTTCCCTAGCAGAACTTTTTTCTTAGGAAACAGACAACATAGAACAAGGGCCTGATCCGCACGATAGTTCCCTCCCGACGGTGTGGAGGAGTGGCCGGACTGTGGGGAGTTGGGGAACCCGGGAGGGCCATGCGTATGTTCTTCATGCTCATATTCCATTTACTCTGCAAGTTCAAAATAATAGAATAACAAGTTAGAAGCAAAACTGGGTTTAGCACGGAGAGCATCCTGATGGACTGCAGGACGAGAGACCGGGAAGGCCCCAGTACCGCCAAGAGCAGCCGGTTACCGAGGAGCAAGAGTCCCGCTGGAGGCCGAGTCCCTGGGAGGCCCCGGAGCGGCCGAGGGCAGCGGGGCCGTGTCCTGTGTGAGGAGAAGAGCTGCGCACAGTGGAATCATCGTTAAAAACTAGAGGGGACGAAACGTCTATTTCAGACAAAACTGCCTTTGCCACGAGCGGGTCTCCTGAGGGTGTTCTAGCAAGTGTGCTTCAGGCGGAAGGAAAGTTCTCAGGTGCAAGAGGCCACGAAGAGCGAGGGAAGTAAAGACGTGGGGTGAGCCCGACACGGGGAGCCTCCAGCCCTGAGATGTGTCGCACGGAGACTATTTTCTAATTTTTTGTATTTTTAAATTCTTTTTTTTTTTTTAATGTTTTATTTATTTCTAAGAGAGAGAGAGACAGCGTGAGCAGGGGAGGGTCAGAGAGAGGGAGTCACAGACTGAAACAGGCTCCAGGCTCCGAGCTGGCAGTCAGCACAGAGCCCGACGCGGGGCTCGAACCCTCGAACCGCGAGATCATGACCTAAGCGAAAGTCGGAAGCTTAACCAACTAAGCCACCCAGGCGCCCCTTAAATTCTTTTTTTATTTAGTTTTTGAGAGAGAGAGAGACAGAGACAGAGCCTGAGTGGGGGAGGGGCAGAGAGAGAGGGAGACACAGAATCCCAAGCAGGCTCCAGGCTGTCAGCATAGAGCCCCACGCGGGGCTCGAACTCACGCCGTGACATCATGACCTGAGCTGAAGTCAGATGCTTAACTGAGCCACCCAGGCGCCCCAACAGGAAGACTTTAAAGAGAGAAAACGTGGCTGCCTGGCCGTGAGGTTGGTCAGCTCTGGACTCTGACAGCCCAAGTGGGCACAGCCCCCGCCCTAAGTGGTGTGCGATCTGCCAGCTAATGGAGAAAACCTGAGAAGTCAGCAAGGGCTGGTCAGCGCAGAGGGGGCCAGGAGAGGAGCTAAGGCAGCGTGTGGAGGCGGGAGTGGAGAAAAGCACGAGACTTGGGAGAGGTGGACCAGTCGGGCGTGGCCAGGGTGGGCCAGGGACCGCAGCCCAGATGGCATCGTGTGCTGGTAGAGGGGGCAGTGGTGTCACCCCTGGGGAGAGCGCAGGACGATGACGCGCCTGGGGGCGGGGGTGGAAAATGGCATCATGCCTGGGGGCACAGAGGTGGTGTCTTGTCCGGGGGTGGGAGGTGTTGGGCAGAGGCTAGGCCCAGCTTGGACTTCCTGCTGGCTTGGGCAGTGTTCGGGAGGTGTTCTGACTCCGCTGCCTGGGCTCACAGCCCATCTCCCCAACCAGCTGGGTGAGGGGCCAAGTGGCTTCCTGGACTCAGTGAAAGGAAGTATGCAGATGCTCCGGAAATTCAGAGAGCCCCTCCCGTCATCGGGGCGGGGATGGAGGCAGGCTGCATGCACTGACCGTGACCTGAGTCTGCCGGGATGCTTGGCGCTCTGCGCTCCCAGCAGGATGTGCAGAGTGACCCCAGCTAGGCCAGTGGCACTTCCGTTTCTGCCTCTGCCAAGACCCCGTGACCACCCTCTCTCCTGCCTGCTTGTTTCCCGACTAAATGCAGTTTTATTCTCATGTTTTGGTTTCAATATTTGCTTGCTTAAGAAGATTGAATAAGAGGGGCGCCTGGGTGGCTTAGTCGGTTGGGCGTCTGACTTTCACTTGGGTCATGATCTCGCAGTTCGTGGGTTCGAGCCCCACGTCGGGCTCTGTGCTGACTGCCAGCTCGGAGCCTGGAGCCTGTTTCAGAGTCTGTGTCTCCCTCTCTCTCTCTCTGACCCTCCCTGTTCACGCTGTCTCTCTCTCTCTCCTAGAAATAAATAAAAACATTTAAAAAAAAAAAAAAAGATTGAATAAGATATTTTAGCTTCTCAAGCCATCTGAGCTCCAGCATTGGGTGGAACTGGCCCCAGAACCCTGACATTGAAGTGGACGTGATGTGTGTGCATTGGTGTGTGAGGGATGCGAGGCGTGTGTGTTGCACTAAGCTAGTTTGCTGAGTCCCATCCGACAGGGACTTGCCTTTCTGAGCTCTCCCTCCAGGGCCCAGGCACTCGGCTCCCTCCCCAGGTTTGGACCCCCTCTCCCAGCCCCTGAATCGTTCTTTTCCCTGAATGGAGGTTGCCACTGGTTGAAGCCTAAGTGCCTGATGGAGAGCAGGCCTGCGGCTGTTGGAGCCGCACCACGGCCCTGCGCCCTGCCCTCCTGTGTGCCTGTCGTGGCTGGGCTCCGGCACGGGGGTCAGGCAGGGGAGGCGGGGCCGCCGGGGGCTGTCCTGACGCTGCCCTGCTTTGCTTCCCTCCACAGTACGATGAGCACGTGATCAGCCCGAAGGAGTTCGTGCACCTGGCCGGCAAGTCCACCCTGAAGGACTGGAAGAGGGCCATCCGGATGAACGGCATCATGCTCAGGTGCAGCCGCGCGGGGCTGCTCTCTCACTGGCTTTCGGCCCTTGTTTGTTTTAAGTTCATTCATTTTGAGAGAGAGAGAGGAGGAGAATCCCAGGCAGGCTCTATGCTGTCAGCTCAGAGCCTGTCGCAGGCCTTGAACTTACAAACTGTGAGATCGTGACCTGGGCTGAAATCAGGAGTCAGCTGCTTAACTGAAGGAGCCACCCAGCCACCCTAGTGTTTGAGCCTTTTAAGCCGAGGCACATTCTGAATAGGAGGAGAGCCGGCCGTGCCCGGGACGGCACCGGCCCAACCCCTTCCCGCACGGGGCTCTCGTCTGCTGTCCTCACACTACCTCCCTGTGTGTCGCCGTATTGGACGATGTGCTTCTGCGTCTCTGGGCACACCCGGTCAGGGGCCCCGGTCTCTGACCCACGGTTCGTGTCCGTCTGGCCGGTCTGCCTTGAGGAGGTTCCATCCTGACCGCACCTGGTTCGGGGCCACATGTCGGTGTGTGTGTAGCTCCCTGACCTCTCCCGTCATTGGCTGAGGCTGTGCTGGGTTGGCGCCCACACCTGCCTGTCGCTGGCCGTGTGCCCTTGCTCAGGTGCCTCGGCTCCTTTTCCCTTGGAGCTTAGTCGGGAATCTGGAGGAAGGTTTGGGCCGGCTCTCTGCTCCTTCAGTGACATCTAATCCCAGAAAAGAGAGGATGGAAGCTTGTGCGTCAGTCTCCCAAGGGGCCTTTCGCTCGTCTGCGTGGGCCGGTTCTCAGGCTGGTGTGAGGGCTGGTCCTGCTCTGCTGGCCACCCTGGGTCTGTGTGACCTGTCCCCCCCTGGCCTTCTGTCCCCTTTCCTGTCACCTGTGCAACAGGAGTGGTGCTGGCCCTTCTCAGAAACCTGAGGACACATTCTAGGCTTTAAGTTCATACCCCCAAGAATGTAGCGTTTCCTATTTCCTGCTTGGCAGCAGCGTCTCACCCCTTCTGATGGGGTCAAGGCCACCTCTGCTGGCTGTTCCCACCCCCCCCACCTCTGCTCGCGGCACGGCTCCTCCCGCATGCCTTTCCGGGGGCCGCAGCTGTCTGTGGTGGCGTCTGGCATAGCTGGACTGGGTCACTTTGCTGCTGAAGGGGCTGCCCACCTTCGTGTGTTTTCTCATGAGAGAAGCTGTCTTGGGCGTGTTTGCTGCCTTGTGAGGTGCCTGGAGCCTCTGCAGAATCCTGCACCACCGCCCTGTGCAGTCTGCCCGGGAACCACCGTCTGGGCGGCTAGACACCCGGCAGCCTGCTTAGTTAGACTTATGCTTCTGGAGCATGCCTGCTGCTTTGCACCCTCGCACTCAGCCCCAGGTCCCCTCTGCATGCTCCTGGCTGCCCTCTGTGCCCCGTCCATCGAGCCCCTGGCTTTCTAAAAAGTATCTTGGTGGCCCAACCGTGAGAAGGCCACAGGCTATTTCCTTGGAAGAGGACTCGGGGGGTGGGGGGTGCACCTTGGGTCATCTGCAAGCCCTGAGGTCAGGCACGCTGTCAGCAATGCAGAGGCCCCGTGGAGCCTCCTCACCCTCGCACAGGTTGAGGGGGGTGAGTTGAGACATCCCCAAACTTAAACCCAGGCCATCCAGAGAGGCCGCAGTATTGGGCCTCCCTTGGAGGCTGTCCCTGGCAGGGAGAGACGTGCTGTGCTCTCCTGATAAAACTGAGGCCAGGAAGCGGGCCGCCTTGAGTGCGCAGCAAGAAGCCAGAGGGGCCGCACTGTCCTGCGGTGCTGGGCGCGGGCCGGACCGGGCTGCTCCTGGGAGGTCTCTTGTCCCCTTCTGCCTCACGATCATCTGGTGGGCGCACGGCGTCCCTGGGACGCTGCCTGCGGGGCCCTCCTCTCTCTTTCTGGGCACCAGCCAGCGGACCAGCAGTTCCCACAGAGCTTCCCCTTGCGCGGGCGGCAGCAGGTCCTCACCCTGCCTAACGGAGCCCTGGCTGGAGGCTGCTGGAGAGGCTCGTCTGCAGCGCCTGTGGCACCCGCCCCGTGGGGGTGCCTCTTCCGTTGGCCACTTTACAGCTGCTGCCTCTCCTGGGACCTGCCCCCAGGCCAAGCTTTCCCTTCCTTGCCTCCAGGACCTGAGGACACTTGAGCGGGGTGAGGGGACACGAGCGAGGCCCCTCTTCGGGTCCAGCTGCGCAGTCGGGGCCCCGGCCACATCCTCAGTCTCTGGTCTTCCCTGCCACAGAAAGATCATGGACTCCGGGGAGCTGGACTTCTATCAGCACGACAAGGTCTGCTCCAACACCTGCCGCAGCACCAAGATCGACCTCTCGGGCGCCCGCGTGTCACTGAGCAGCCCCACGTCAGCCGAGTACATTCCGCTCACGCCTGCCACGGCTGATGGTACGCGCTGGCACACGGGCTTGTTTGTCCTTCCTCTTTTTTATGTTTGAGAAGAGCATGAGCAGGGTAGGGGCACAGACAGAGGGAGAAAGAATCCAGGCGGGCTCTGCGCTGTCAACACAGCCTGACGCGGGGCTCAGTCTCCTGAACCGCTAGATCGTGACCTGAGCTGAAACCAAGAGTCAGACACTCAACCGACTGAGCCACCCAGGTGCTCCTCAAGGCCTTGCTCTTGCAGGCAGTTTGATCTGGTCCCAGGGAGGCCCCTGCACACCTCTCCTGGACTGTCTGCCGCCCTCACCCCCAGGCTCGGCTGCTCCCCCTGGGCCCGCGCTGTCGGAGCCGCCCCCTTTCTCCCTGGGGGGGTCTAGCTGACTTGCTTGTCATCGACAGGGAACGTTGAGGTACTTTTTCTTAACTCAGTCTTTTTCATCATAAAATACAATAACTGACGCGTAGAGAAGCCTGTAAAGTATAGTAGCTGCCACCAGGCCTCCAGTGGCCGTCACCAGTCCCACCGGTTCAGGGGTGTCCCCTTCGTGGCTGATCCAGCCTCCGGCCTCACCCTCTGGGCTGCGCTCGAGTCAAGAGCCCGCACTGCCTGCAGCCCTTGCACTCGGCTCAGGCGTGTGCATTTCCTGCGACTTGGCTCTTGGTTGATGCATTTGTGATCTTCCACATTGATGCCTGCAGCCGTGACCTGTGGGCGGGCTAGGTGTCCCCTGGAGGCCTTCCGGCTTCTTGGAAGACATTCTTTTTAATGCTGAAGTTAAGAGTGAGTTAGGTCCCTAGTCCCCGGGGCTGTGGCCTGGTGAGAATTGTGTGGGATCGCCCTTCCATTGACCCTGTGTTGTCACTCTGCGGGGTCAGGCTCTGGGTGCTGCCATGTGGCCAGGGACCCTTCTTGTTGCTGACCAGACAGTGGCCGTGAGGGGCATGGGGAGGACAGTGGAAGAGGCTCAGGGCCATAGTGAGGCCGTTGTGGACTCCGACGGGCTGGTTGGCTGCAGTGCCAACAGCTGCCCGGCCTTCAGAGCCCTTCATAGAAGCTCCAGGAACATGCTGGTGCTGGTGGTCAGGTGTCCAGTAGCTGCTGTGTGCAGTGATGTGGGCCTCAGGTCTTCAGCTTCTTTCTGGGCACAGCCCCAGGCCGGGTCCCGGTCTGCCTCCTTGGCTGGCACGCTGCAGTGTGGAGGTGGCATAGGGCCCAGCTGAGTCCTCTCCCCTCTCCTGGGGGACTGGTAGCTCTTGTGAGAATAGGGTTGCTATGAGGTTGTGGGCTTGTGGGTCCAGACCGTCAGCCCTGCCTCCTAAGTCAGCCGGGGTGAGTGACCTCGTCTCCAGAAAGGACTAGGCTCTGAGCGCTGCGGGCAGCACCACCGAGTCTGGTGAAGGCAGCATCGGCTTTCGGACTTAGCTCTTGGAAGCCTGTCCTCCCTTGATGGTCGGGATGAGCCTATCTGTTGCCCTTCCTGACTCACCCACATGGTGGTGTGTTCAGCCAGTGGTGTAATTAGTTAAAGATTTTGTGTCCCCTTCACCAAGGAAAAGATCCAGTTATGCCCTGTGTTATTCTAAGCATGGGATATTCCTCAGCAGCACATCTTCGTTGGTCAGAGGAGAGGCCTGCCTGAGGCCGGGGAGCTGATGTGGGCTTGGCCTTAGGCCAGGTCCGTGTGAAACCAGGCCTCTGTCACAGGCGGCCAAGCGCCAGCTGTGTGCGCACATGTGCGGGCACCAGAGCTGAGCCAGAGGCTGAGCCAGTGTGGATGGCGTGGGTCCCTCAACATGCCACGTCTCGTGATCTAGGGAGGTGCAGGGCCGTATTGATGCCTTGGGGGTGCTGGTAAGGGCGTAAATGTCCCCAGAAGAGCCAAATGGGGCAGTTGTGGAAGCTGGCGATGGGCTCAGGGAGGCCCACTTAGCTCTCTCTTCTCTGGGTCTGTCTGGAGGCAGCCGTGGTCAAGAGGTTTAACAGGCGGGGCATCTTCTGGTTGCACTCACACCCATGTCTGGGGGTTCTGTGAAAATCCGTGCAGAGGGGAGATTCAGAGCTGGTGTTTGGGTGGCGGGTGGGAGGCGGCCTGCTGTCAGGAGGGGCTCACTGTGGCTCCGTCTGGGTTGTAGTGAACGGGTCACCCGCTACCATCACCATAGAGACCTGTGAGGACCCCGGTGACTGGACCACGGCCATCGCAGGTACGGGTCCCGCTGGGCAGGGGGGCTTCTTGTGGGTGGTGGTGTGGGGGCGACGGTGCATGCAGGGCTTCCCTGGGAGGGGTGCAGGCGGGCCGGGGGTGCCTCCTGGAGGAGGTGCCAGTATGGAGGGCGGAGTGCTACCTCCAGGGCCTCTGCCCCTGACCCCCAGCTCTCCGTGCCTGCCTGTGGTTAGAGGCCCGTGCGGGCTGCTCTGTGCCGCCTTCTGAGCCTGTCCACCCCTCACAGATGACACGTTTTCCTTCTGGCGAGGGCTCAAGGATGCGGGGCTGCTGGACCAGGTTATACAGGAGTTCCACCAGGAGCTGATGGAGACCATGAAGGGCCTGCAGCAGCGGGTCCAAGACCCCCCCCTGCAGCTCCGAGGTGAGGGGCTCATGTTTGCCTGGCGTCTTCCACTCTGGGGGCGGGGGTGGCGGGGCGGGGGCAGAGGTGCTTGGCGGCCTCAGGATGCCAGACGAGTCATTGACTCAGGCCCCGGTGGCGCCATGGTTGGGCTTCTGGTGGCGGAACAGGGCCACGTGGGGGATGCTGTGTGTCCCTGGGGCGCCCCCGTTAGGCCGGGCCCCATTCTCACCGCGTGCTCGCCTTGCCTGGAAGATGCCGTCCTCCTCAACAACATCGTGCAGAACTTCGGCATGCTGGACCTGGTGAAGAAGGTGCTGGCCAGCCACAAGTGCCAGATGGACCGCTCCCGGGAACAGTACGCCCGGGACCTGGCAGGTGCGTGTGGCGGCCCCTGGCCGGCCCTGCTCACAGCCACGCGGGGGCCGGGGCTGCTCCCGGGGGCCCGGGGCGGGGGCGGGGGCTGCTCCCGGGGGCCCGGGGCGGGGCCGGCCCTGCTCACAGCCACGCGGGGCGGCCCTGCTCACAGCCACGCGGGGCCGGGGCTGCTCACAGCCACACGCGGGGGGGCTGCTCCTGGAGCCCAGGGCGGGGCAGGGGCTGCTCCCGGGGCCCGGGCGGGGCCGGGGCTGCTCACAGCCACGCGGGGGCCGGGGCTGCTCACAGCCACGCGGGGGCGGGGGCTGCTCCCGGATCAGGGGCCCGGGCGGCCGGGCTGCTCCCCGGGGCCCGGGCGGGGCCGCCCTGCTCACAGCCACGCGGGGCCGGGGCTGCTCCCGGGGGCCCGGAGGCCCGGGGCCCGCGGGGGGCGGCTGCTCCGGGGAGGGGGCGGGGCGGGGCCACTTGGCGGGGGCCGGGGAGGCTGCTCCCGGGGGCCCGGGCGGGAGCGGGGCTGCTCCTGGCTCCACCGCGGGGGCGGGGCTCCCGGCCCGGGCGGGCGGGGCCCTGCTCACAGCCACGGGCTACCCTGGGGCCCGGGCGCTGGGCTCCCGGCCCGGGGCGGCTGCCATTGTGCCACGCTGGGGCCGGGGGCTCCCGGGGCCCGGGGGGCCGGGGCTGCTCACAGCCACGCGGGGGCCGGCCCTGCTCACAGCCACGCTGGGGCCGGGGCTGCTCCCGCCCGGGGCGGGCCGCCCTGCTCACAGCACGCTGGGGCCGGGGCTGCTACTCCCGGGGCCCGGGGCGGGGCTCCGGGGGCTGCTCACAGCCACGGCGGGGGCGGGGCTGCTCCCGGGGGCCCGGGGCGGGGCCGGGGCTGCTCACAGCCACGCGGGGCCGGGCTGCTCCAGCCACGCGGGGCCGGGCTGCTCCCGGGGCCCGGGCGGGGCCGGGCTGCTCACAGCCACGGAGGGGGCCGGGGGGGCTGCTCCGGGGGGGCCCGAGGGCGGCCGCCCTGCTCACAGCCACGCGGGGGCCGGGGCTGCTCCCGGGGCCAGGGGCGGGGCCGGGGCTGCTCACAGCCACGCGGGGCCGGCCCTGCTCACAGCCACGCGGGGGGCCGGGGGCTGCTCCCGGGGCTCACAGCCGCGCGGGGGCGGGCGGGGGCCGGGAAGGGCAGGTCCTGCTCACAGCCACGCGAGGGCCGGGGGCTGCTCCCGGGGCTGCTCACAGCCGCGGGGCCGGCCCTGCTCACAGCCACGCGGGGGCCGGGGCTGCTCCCGGGGGGCCCCTGCAGCGGGCCGCCCTGCTCACAGCCGCAGCGGGGCCGGGAGGGCTGCTCCAGGAGCCCGAGGGGCGGGCCGGGCCACGCCCGGGGGCTCCCGGGGGCCCGGGGCGGGGCCCGCTCACAGCCACGCGGGGGCGGGGCCGGGGCTGCTCCTCACAGCCACGGGGAGCCCGGGGCTCAGGAGGCCGGGCCCTGCTCACAGCCACGCTGGGCCGGGTTGCCCCCGGGGCCCGGGGGGGGCCGGGCTGCTCACAGCACGCTGGGCCGGGCTGGACCGGGGCCCGGGGCGGGGCCTGCCACAGCCACGCTGGGGCCGGGCTGCTCCCGGGGCCAGGGGCCGGCCGGCCCTGCTCACAGCCACGCGGGGGCCGGGGCTGCTCCCGGGGCCCGCGGGGCCGGGGCTGCTCCCGGGCGGGCCGGCCCTGCTCACAGCCACGCGCGGGGGCGGGGCTGGGGGGGGGGGCTGCTCTGGGGCCGGGGCCGGGGCTGCCTGGGCCACAGCCACGCCGGGGCTGGCCCTGCTCACAGCCACGCGGGGCCGGTCCTGTCACAGCCACGCGGGGGCCGGGCTGCTCCCGGGGAGGGCGGGGCCGCTGCGACAGCCACACGCGGGGGCCGGGGCCGGGGCTGCTCACAGCCACGCGGGCCAGGGCTGCTCCCAGGGGCCCAGGGCGGGGCCGGCCTGCTGCTCACACGCGGGGGCGGGGGGCTGCCCCGGGTGCCCAGGGCGGGGCCGGCTGCCCCCGGGAGCCCAGGGGCGGGGCCGAGGGCTGCTCCCGGGAGCCCAGGGCGGGGCCGGAGGTCTGGAAGGGCCAGCAGAGAGTGAACAAGAGCCACTGTCACCCCAGAGTCACCTCTGACGCCTGTGCCGTCTTTCCCGGTCTGTCCCGTCATCTACACTCCGGGAGGCTTATGTGTGGGTTTTGACCTACTTTTTATCCTAACGTGTCATGAGACTTTCCGTGCAGTGATTACGAAGATCGGAGGGCTAGGGTGGGAAGGTCTGTCTCCTTGTTCTGCAGCTTGGAGGGGCAGTCAATGAGGGCCCCACGGAGGGTATCACTGTCGGGGGGTGAGGCCCCTGGTCAGGGCATGTGTGGTGTGATGCTCTGTTCCATCCCGTCCCTGCTCTGTTGCTGTGTCTTCATGGCCCCTGAGGGATGTTCTTTTCTTGATTGAAAAAAATTTTTTTAGGGGCGCCTGGGTGGCTTAGTCGGTTAAGCGTCTGACTTTCGCTTGGGTCAGGATCTCGCGGTTTGTGGGTTCGAGCCCCGCGTCGGGCTCTGTGCTGACTGCCAGCCTGTTTCAGTCTGTGACTCCCTCTCTCTCGGACCCTCCCCTGCTCACGCTGTCTCTCTCGGAGAGACAGTCCGAGAGAGAGGGAGACACAGAATCCGAAACAGGCTCCAGGCTCTGAGCTGTCAGCACAGAGCCCGACGCGGGGCTCGAACCCACGAACCGCGAGGTCATGACTTGAGCTGAAGTCGGACGCTCAACCGACTGAGCCCCCAGGCGCCCCAGCTGAGGGATGTTCTGTGTGCCGCGTCCCCGCGGTGACACTCCTGCCCCCCCACCCTCATGGTGACGCTCTGTCCCTGTCCTCTGGCAGCCCTGGAACAGCAGTGCGATGAGCACCGACGCCGGGCCAAGGAACTGAAGCACAAGTCTCAGCACCTCAGCAACGTGCTCATGACGCTCACGCCCGTCTCCCTGCCGCCCCCCGCGAAGCGGCCACGGCTCGCGAGGGCCACGTCTGGACCAGCTGCCATCGCCTCGCAGGTGCTCACCCAGTCTGCCCAGATCGCCCTCAGCCCCGGCATGCCCGTCTCCCAGCTGACCGGCGTGCCGCTCGGCAAAGTGGTGTCTGCCCTCCCCTCCCCTGCCCTGGGCAAGGGGCCCACGCAGGCCGCTCCCGCCGGCTCCCCGGCCTCGCCGCTGCTCGGGGGCTACACGGTGCTGGCTTCATCGGGCGCCACCTTCCCCAGCACAGTGGAGATCCACCCGGACGCGTCCAGCCTCACGGTCCTGAGCACGGCCGCCATGCAGGATGGCAGCACTGTGGTCAAGGTGGTGAGCCCCCTGCAGCTGCTCACCCTGCCCGGCCTGGGCCCCACCCTGCAGAACGTGGCCCAGATGTCGCCCGGGGGCAGCACCATTGTGACAGTGCCCACGGGAGCCGTCGAGAGCGCCGTGGCTGCCTCGGGCCCCGAGGAGCACACGGCCACCATTGAGGTGGCCGCCATGGCGGAAGGCCGGGAGCACAAGTAGACGTCGGTGGAGGACAGGCCCGTCGTGGGCACAGGGCTGGCCGCCTCTCCTCGGGCCGCGTGGGCGGGAGCACGGTGCCGGCGCCCCACGGGCCACGTCGGGCTGAACCAAAGAGAGGAAACACCAAAACACGATGAGAAAAAGGGATTGAAAACAGACCTGTGCAGCCAGCCCTCCACTCGGAGCCTCCTCCCCTTCTTTCCTGGGAAATACATTTTTCCATCTGTTGCTTACTGATACTGTTTACACGTCGGGCCTGATGAGGAGCCGGACAGAGAGGACGAGGAGGCAGAGCCGGGGAGCGGGGTGCAGGCCCCGTGGGTGCGAGGGGCCCCTGGGTGGGCCAGAGCCGGCTGGGGGAGGGGGTGTCACTAACACATGTCTTGGGAACCGTCCCCAAGTGTGGAAACCCATGGATCCTATGGATTTGGTTTCTTCCCACAGTTTTCTGTAGGGTTAGTGTGGCCCGGTGCCCTGTTCCCCTGTCTCCGGGACTGTGGGCGCTGCCGCGGCTCTGCGTGTGGCCCCGGTCCGGGGCTCCCGAGCACCTGGGGGTTGGAGTGCAGACCCCAGGCCCTGGCAGCTTGAGCTTGCATCTGCCCAGGGGTGAGACCGGGACAGCACCCCCATCTCCCTCTGCCTGGCAGGGCCCCCGGGGGCCGTCACACACGCACTGTGGGCGTTGCACACGCACTGTGGGTGTTTTTAAGTGGATTGTTTAGTAGGCTTCTTGGAAGAGTCAGATTTATAGCATTTTCACGCTAAACAATGCTGAGTGCCTAGGCTTCCCGAATTTGCTCTGGGTTCCAGGGTGTTTTGTACAGGACTGTAGTAACGGCCCGCAGGTGACTGTACTGGGGTCCCTGCCGCGAGCTCCCAGAACCGGCAGGTCCCCCAGGGGAGTGTGAGGGTGGCTGTGCCCCTGGGGCTTTGGTCCCGGGGTGGGGGGGCATGGGGTGCAAGCAGAAGTCAGGAGCGGAGAAAGATTTGTGGGGGCTGGGTATCGACCCCTGTGCCCAGTCTGCTGGTGGGGCCACTGTGACAGCTTGGCCCCGGGACTCCCCCAGCTCCCCCCCACCCCCACTGTCTGACACTGGTGCCTGAGGGCATGTGGGGGGCCCAGGATGCCCTCTGGCAGGGCCATCGAGGGCTGTCTGCAGGTGTTATTTGGGACCCAGAAGACCAGGCAGGGGTCCCCTGCAGGCCTGGTTCCCGGCCCCCCCCCCCAGTTATGTTCCTGCTGAAGATCTTCTCTAGGGGAAGGGGAGGGGGCTCCAGAGACCAGCCACTGCCCCCACTTCGTGCTTTGAAGGGAACTAGGTTCTTTGTCCGTCCTTCCGTCTGTCATGTGCCCCAGAACCACCTGAGCGGCTCTGGGCTCTCGGCCCCCAAGTCAAGCCACTGAGGTGGTCTTTCTCGGTTTCCTTTCTGTTGCAAATGGGTTTGTTGTTGTCACGGGTCAGATGGGGTCCACACCGCTCTCCGCTGAGTCCTGACGCCTTCGGCAGCGGGGCCCCACGGGCATGGGCACGGCCCAGCCCGTCCTGCCTGTCTGCACCAGCTCAGACCACGTAGGAAAAACCACGTCTCGCCCTTGGAGCCTTTGTCAAAGTCAGGCGCGCCCGCCCCTCTGAAGCTGCCGCCCTGCCCTCAGACCACAGGCGCTGGAGGGAAGTCGGCGCCAGAGCTTCAGAAATGACCGCAGCCCCACCCCCTGCCCGGCACCTGTGCCGGGGGGGCCCCTCCACCCCTGGGGGCGCCGGCTCCCCTTCCAGTCCCCTGGGGCAGAACCGCGGGCTGTGTCTGAGGGGCAGGGGCGGTGCCCTCTGGGGCAGGGAAGCATCCGGGTTCTACTTTGTACGTTGTTTTGCAAGTATCTGCTTGGTACTTTGATTTAAAGTAAAAACATTTTTCGTAATTTGTGTCCGACTCTTAAGATGAAAGGTGGTGTGTGGCAAGTTCGTATAGGTGTGTGCCCACTGCAGAGGGCGCACACACCACGGCCTGCCACCCACTCCTGAGAGTGTGGTCTGGGGGCCTCCCCATCGCCCCCGCCCTCCCTGTGCGGTTTTCTGGAGGCCGAGAGGCTTGATGATGCCCTCGAGTGGTGGGTTGGCCACCCGCTGAGACAGCCCGCGAGTACAGGCCTCAGGGTCCTGCACGAGCCGGGTTCCCGAGGTGAGAATGCAGGGCCGCCGCGCCGAGGCAGACAGGGTAGAGCCAGGGTGCGGGCTGAGCGCCCTGGCCCTGGTTAGGGGAGGCTGGCGGGGAGAGGGAGTGCCGTGGGGGCCCCCCAGGGCCAGGGCGTCTTCCGCAGGTGTCCGGGGGAGGGGTCTGTTTGTGTCCTGGGTCCCGTGCCCTCCACAGCCCTTTCTAGGGGTCCCTTGACCACCAGGCCTCCCACTGCAGATGCTTTGAAGGCTCCCCACTCCTTTCAGGAGGAGCCCGGCCCCTGGGCCCCTCAGCCCCTAGTGCCCAGGGCTGCTCCTCATCCTTGCTGGAGAGGCGTGGCGGGGGCGGGGGGGTGCTCTGCAGCGGCCCGCAAGCCCAGCAGGGCAGCCCCGCATTGTGGAGCTGCGTGGGAGCCTACCCCGGGGACACCCGCTAAGGGGCCACGCCCGTTCCCTGCGGTGTGCGGGGTACAAGGGCCACGGAGCTCACAGCACACGTGGTAAAAGCAGCCCTTTGGAAACTCTGGTTGCAGATCCGAGCCAAAAAGCTTGAGAAACACTCCTTGTGGAGGATTCCCTCTTCCGTTAAGCAATGAATGTGCCTTCCTGTTTCTAGTTTGGGGGTGTTCTTATCTTTGCCCTAAATTTTAGGTTGTCTGGAGTCGATATTGCTATGTTAGCATTTATTTATTTTTGTTTGGTAGATGCATGGAGTATCTTTTCCTTTTTTATTATTTTTAATGTTTTTATTTTATTTGGGGGGGGGAGGGCAAAGAGAGAGGGAGACACAGAATCCGAAGCAGCTCCAGCCTCTGAGCTGTCAGCACAGAGCCCAACATGGGACTCTAGTTCGTGAACCATGAGATTGTGACCTGAGCTGAAGTTAGATGCTCAACTGACTGAGCCTCCTGGCGCCCCTCCTTTTCTATTTTCATATTTCATTTTTGTGTTTTGGTGCATTCCTGATAAGTACCAAGTAGCTTCAGCTGAGGCTGAGGTCGTTTTGACTTGTGCTTTCTGCCAGGCCGGCTCTGCTTTTTTTTTTTTTCCTTGCTGTTTTCCTACTGTGTGGATAACTCAGCTCTCTTCTGCGTGGTGGCTTTGAAACGTGTCCACAGGGGCGCCTGGGTGGCTCAGTCAGTTAAGTGTCTGACTTTGGCTCAGGTCATGATCACATGGTTGGTGAGTTCCAGCCCTCTGTCGGGCTCTGTGCTGACAGCTTGGAGTCTGGAGCCTGCTTTGGATTCTGGGTCTCTCTCTCTGTTGCTTCCCCACTCATGCTTTCTCTGTCTCAAAAATAATAAACATTTTAAAAAGTTATAAAATAGGGGCGCCTGGGTGGCACAGTCGGTTAAGCGGTTGACTTCAGCTCAGGTCATGATCTCGCAGTTTTGTGCCGACAGCTCAGAGCCTGCAGCCTGCTTCGGATTCTGTGTCTTCCTCTCTCTCTGCCCCTCTCCTGCTCGTGCTCTGTCTCTCTCTCAAAAATAAATAAAACATTAAAAATAAATTATAAATAAATAAATGCTCTTTTGGGCCTGATCGCTCTCACTCAGCAGATCGTACTTGGGTTTCCTTCGTGCCCTGGTGAGCATGCTTGCCACGCTGTGGTTTCCTGGGTAGCATTTCATTATACAAATACACCAGAATTTGTGGGGGTGCCTGTGGGCTCGGTTGAGCAACCAACTTTGGCTCAGGTTATGATCTCACAATCCGTGGGATCGAGCCCCACATTGGGCTCTGTGCTGACAGTGTGGAGCCTGCTTGGGATTCTCTTTCCCTCTCACTGTCCCTCCCACATTTCTCTCTCTCTAAATAAATAAATAAATAAATACACTTTAAAAAAAACCAAATACACCAGAATTTGTTTATCTGGTAGCCTCACAATGAACATTCATGTTGTTTACAGTTTTTGGCAGCAACAAATAAAGCTGCCATGAACCCGCAGGCACAAGTTGAAGGACAGACTGACTCCACCCCATGCGACCGGCAGGGGGAGCTCCCCCGCCCCAGGCTTCGCTAACAGTGGTGAGATTTCCTTTCTCTTGGGTAGACACGTAGGAGACTTGCTGGCCCACAAGTCAATGTTTGTTTGACTTTATCAGAACCCACCAAACTGTCTTCCCAAGTGGCTGTGCCGTTTCATCCCGCCAGTGATGTCTCAGTGCTGTGTGACCGCACCATGTATTTCCAGCCTTTTCAAACTTAACATTTTCCTGTGTTGCACGTGACAGCTCACTTGATTTGCCTTTCCCTGGTGACTGGTGATGTTGGGCACATTTTTAACGTGCTTGCGGTCATTTGTATATCTTCCTATGCGAAGTGCGTTCAAAGATTTTGTTCGTGTGTGTGTGTGTGTGTGTGTGTGAGAGAGAGAGACAGAGAGAGAGAGAGAGAAAGAGCATGAACAAGCAGGGGAGGGGTAGAGAGAGGGAGAGAGAATCCCCAGCAGGCTCCAAGCTGCCGGTGCAGAGCCTGACACGGGGCTCGATCCCACAACCATGGGATCATGACCTGAGCCACCGAGGACTCCCCCGTTTTGTTCATGTTTCTTAAACCATGCTTTGAAAATATTGAGTTTTAAGAATAAAAAAAATAGCCTACATGCATCTTTTCATCAGATATGTGTATTTTGAATATCTTCTTTCAGTCAGTGGCTAATTTTTATTTTTCTCATTGGTATCTTTTGAAGAACAGAAAATTTTGATATTTATGAAATCCAGTTTATCAACTTTTTCTTTTATATTAGTGCTCATGTTCTTGTAAAGAAACATTTGCGGGGTGCCTGGGTGGCTTAGTCGGTTAAGCATACGACTTTCGCTTGGGTTGTGATCTCGCAGTTTGTGGGTTCGAGCCCCACGTCGGGCTCTGTGCTGACTGCCAGCTCGGAGCCTGGAGCCTGTTTCAGTCTGTGACTCCCTCTCTCTCTGACCCTCCCCTGCTCACGCTGTCTCTCTCTCTCTCTCTCCTAGAAATAAAAAAAAAAAAAAAAAAGAAACATTTGCCTACCCCAAGGCTGTGATGATTTATTCCGTTTTCTTACAGAAGCCTCACTCTAGTGCTGACATTTAGATGGCCCGGGCTCTTAGTTTGTGTGATGTGAGTTAGGGCTGAGGCTCATTCCCTCCTCATCCGTCGGCTCCGTTGTCCCGGCACCAGTGACTGGAAAGCTGCCCTTTCCCTGCTTTGGTGCCCGTTTGAGAAGACGGGGTGTGGGTTGGTCTTTGATGCCTGCCGGCTGCATCCGTCTAGGGGCTCTCTGCACACTTACAGTTAGTGGCCAGCATCCTGCATGTTCTGGATTGCAGGGGAGCTTCCCACGTCTCCGCGGCAGTGTGTGTTCATTGTCATGAACGTGGCCAGCCTCTCTGACCACTCCAGGTCCTTCCTGGAGGCACCAGGGTGGCTGGGGACCAGACCTCATCTGGGAGGCAGTGGGGCAGGCTGGCTCCATGCTGAGAAATGACACTCAGAGGTCAGGGCTGTGGACTTGAGTCTCTGGCCACGTCTGTGTTTCCACAGAGGAGACCCTGGGCTCTGGCCTGCGAGGCCCTCGCTCCCATCCTGCATCCTGCTCAGTGTGGATGGTGCATGGAGCCGGGGCTCCCCGCTCTGCCCCCAGTGGGGTGGGGGGTCAAGGTGGGTATAGCCCACCGGACACAGCACACCAGACTTCTGGCCCGGGGAGAGGTCGGGTGCTGCTGGGAGGCTTGGGGTCTGCGCTGGGGCTGCAGCACCCCCAGGGCGCCAGTTCCCAGCAGGGGAGCTCCTCCGTTCGCTGGGAGTGCAGACATGCCCTCCACATGTCCCCAGTGTGTCACCTAGAGGACAGGGTGGCCCCGCCCCCAGGGAGGCCTCCCCTTTCCTGGGGGCACAACAGGGAGATCTGGGGATTGTACTCAATCTTCCTGATGAGATTGTCCTAAATACTCACAGTGACCAATCTCACCAGCTCCACAAAGTTCGCTCTCCAGGGGCTCTGGTCTGGGGGGTCCAGGAAGGGTTCCAAGTGTGGGTGGGGGTGCACAGACGGTGGTGCAAAGCCGATGAAGGGCCAGGGTGGGGAGAGCAGCTGGGACAATGGGCTGTGTAGACCTTTCCTGGCCCTCGTGTCAGGTGGGATGCAGCCCCGGAGGCCTGTGTCCCGCGTCCCCCCGCCCCCGTAAGGACGGTGATTTCAGGCTTCCTCGCCCCCGCCCCCGCCCCCCGCCCCCCTGCCCCGGCACACCGGGACCCTCCTGCTCATAGACTCGGTCGCCTCCTTGTTCCCAGGCCAGAGTGTGACCTTCTGGTGGGAGGACCCCTGGCTGAGTCCCTGGGAGGGTCCTTGGGGGCCTGTACCTGGGTATTAAATTTCTCTCTATGTGGATCTTAACTTGAGACTGAGGTAGCTGAGGACCAGACAGGTAAACTGAGGTTTGGGCCCGAGGCCTGCGAGCCCCTCACTCCTGAGTGATGCTGGCGGGGCTATCGGGGGGCTTTCCCAGGGGCTCTGGTGAGGGAGGAGGGCCGCCAGGACGCAGGCGGGAGGAGGAACTGCGGCCTAACTTAGAGGTGTTAATTTCAAGCAAACTTACACTCAAGTTGCAAACGTAGTGCAAAAGGACGCGTATATACTCTTCGTCTGGATTCACCAGTTTCTGACATCCTGTCCCATCTGGTTTATTACACAAATAAACAGTGATTTCTGAGCCGTCCGCGGGCAAGTTGCAGACATCGTGGCCTTTACCCCTGGCCCCTTACTGCCTGTTTCTAAGAACACGCCCTTTGTCAATCATTAAACCCGGAGACTTACCTATCGCTGGTACCTAGCCCACATCCACATTTGTTAACTGTCTCCTAATTCCATACATACGGATGTGGGTTTTTCGAACCACCAGCTTGTCGTGGTCTTTCCTGGGCTGGACGTTTCTGAGGAAGCAGTCATTTTGTCTGCGATGTTTCCTTGTGGTTGGCGTGAGGTTTTGCATTTCGGGGCCGGAACCGCGGGAGGGGGCTGTGGCTCCCCGTGCGGTGCCTGGCGCGTCTGGTCCCGGGCCGGGCCGAGTGTCCGGAGCAAGGCAGCCGAGGAGAGGCCGTGGAGGCCACGCGAGGGTCCTGTCTCGGCGATGACAGCCTGCTTGCAGACGCCCTCCCGCTCCGAGCCCCGTCCCACCGCACCCGCCGGTTGGCGTCGCCGAGCAGTGTTGCAGGGGCTGCTAGGCTCCAGGAGGCTGCTGGAGGCGCCCACGCTTCCTGGGCCGGCTGGGGTTCGGAGCCGCAGCGCGTGCTGACGGTTGGAGGAGGGGCGTGGGGAGGGGTCCGGGCCAGCAGGGCACCCGAGAGGGCCGCGTGCTCATTTATTCAACGCGGGAGGCTGTTGGAAGAGCAGGGGAAGGTGTGGGCCTCGCGCGGTGTGAGACGCCCGCCTGACGTGCAGGGAAGGGTCTGGGCTTCGGGGAGGGACCCCTGCTGGAGATGACGAAATTGGCACCATTGGCATCTGGACGGTCTGCAGGGCTGGAAGGGGAAAGGCTGTCATCCCGGCACGTGAGCGACCGGGAAGGGCAGAGGACTGTTTCCCCGCCGGAGCCCACGACTCGGTACCCGATGCCGGGCCTTCTACGCTCTGCCTTTGTCTTTGCCTAAGCAATACGTGCACTTAATCCAAACTCCAGCGTCCAAAAACGTTAAGTCTCCCTCCTCTCCTGGCCATGCAGTTTACTTCTGACCTCTGTAACTGACTTTTCAACTTTATATAGTTTTAAAATCTTTTAAAAGCCCAAGGTGCGTCGTGGTACACCTCAATTTTCTTCTCTGACAAAGTATCTTGGGAAAAAAGGCATTTCACAACATTTGAGATGCCTCCTCTTTTATGGCCTCAGAGTAGTTGGTGGCACAGGGGAGGGGATGCTGGCAATGACGCGCGCCAGGGGCGTCCTTGGCGCTGTGACCAGACAGGAGGCAGCCGCAGACGCCACGCGCACACTTGGTTCTGGACATGCACGCCCGCCGGCCGTTGGGCGGATGTGTCCCGGCACTTCTGACCCGCTGCGGCCTGATTGCCACTGTGGTCCCCGTTCAGACGCCCTTTCTCCATCAGTGCAACGTCTGGGGACCTTACTGATGGTGAGGTGGAAAATATTATGTAATTCGATCTTGCATTTCCTCAAAAGGCGGTTTCGTTGCATTTAGAGCTTTTAGCTGTTGAGATGAAGTATAATTCTTGTCAGTGTGTGTTTTGCTTTTGACTTTCTTGATTGTTGTCCCCCTTTTTTTTTTTTTTGTGGTTAAATGTGTTAATGGTGTCCTGGTAGATGTTTAAGAACTGGTTCTCTGAGAGGGAAAAAAAAAGTGTTTGCTGATTCCCATGGCTGATTTCAGAAGTCGGTGAAACTAGAAGTCAGTGAACCGCACGGGAGGAGACGGGAGCACTGGCTGCTTGGGTTGGTTTTCCTGAAAAAGACCTTCCCACGCCAAGACGGCTGACAAATCAACACAGTCTTCTTCCTCGGCTTCTTCTATAACTTTATGGCTGATTTGGTTTTCTTCTGTTTAAGTCTTTGATCCATCTATTGTTTTATTTTGGTGTAAGGTCTTGGGTAGAGAATCCTCCTGCCCTATTTTTGTTTCAAGGTGCTAGAATTATAGCGGATTTCCAGGGGCACCGGGGGGCTCAGTCAGTTAAGCGTCCAACTTCAGCTCAGGTCATGATCTCACGGTCTGTGGGTCCGAGCCCCACGTTGGGCTCTGTGCTGACAGCTCAGAGCCTGGAGCTGCTTCAGATTCTGCGTCTCCCTCTCTTTCTGACCCTCCCCTGCTCACGCTGTCTCTCTCTCTCTCTCTCTCTCTCTCAGAAATAAATAAAACATTAAAAAAAAAAAAAAAGAATTACAGCCGTTCTCACAGAACCTATCGGAGAAACCGTCTCCTCCAGGGACCTGACACACCGCCCTCCTCTGTGCGTGGGACTCCTGTGTGCAAGTCGGCCGTTTTCCGGACCCTGTTTCACTGCCTTGAGCCACGTGTCCATTTGTGCTCCAGAAACACACTCTTGGTGGCTTTACAGTGTGTTTTCATATCTGGTGGGACTAGAATCCTCTTACTCTTTTTAAATTAATGTCTTCTCTGCCCGTTTATCTGATGACAGACACCGAGGTTGTTCCCACATCTTGGCCCTTGTGAGCAGGGCTGCAGGGAGCGCGCGGGTGCAGACAGCTCTCGGAGACCCTGATTTCATTTCTTCCAGATACGCACCCAGAAATCACTGGGCCAGATGACCTATTTTTAATTTTTTGAGGACCCTCCGTACTGCTTTCCACCCCGGCCGCACTGGTTTCCATTCCCACCAACAGTGCACAGCGTTCCCTCCGTCCGCACGCTCACTGGCACCTGCCACCTCTCGTGTCTTTGGCGCTAGCCGTCCCGGCAGGCGTGAGGTGGCGTCTCGTGCTTCTGATCTGCGTCTCCCTGGTGGTGAGTGATGCTGAGCATCTTTTCGTGTGTCTGCCAGTTATTTGTATGTCTGTCGTCTCTACAAAAATATCTGTTCCGGTCCTCTGCCCATTTTTAAGTTGGATCATTTATTTAATTTTGCTATTGAGTTGTATGTACTGCTTACAAATTTTGGATATTAACCCCTCATCGGATGTATGTTTTGTGGCTACTTTTTCATCCTGTACGTTGTCTCTTCAATGCGCTGATAGGTCTTTCACTGAACAGAAACTTTGTAGTCGGATGTGACCCCATTTGTTTACTTAGTGTTTGCTCCCCATGCTTTTGGGGTCATATCCAAGAAATCATTGCCAAGACAAATACCAAGTATCTTTCTCCCTGTTTTTTTTTCCCCTAGTAATTTTGTGGTTTTAGGTTTTACATTGAAGTCTTTGATCCACTTTGAGTTGATTTTTGTGAGCGGTGTAAGATAGGGGACCAGTTTTACTCTTTTGCGTGTGGACGTCTGGTTTTCCCAGTACTGACTGTCTGAAGAGACTGTGTCTGTCCCCAGTGTGTGTTCTTGGAAGCCTTATACAAATGAGTTGACCATATAAGTGTGGGCTTATGTGTGGGCTCTCTGTTCTGGTTCTCTGGCCCATGGGCCTGTATTTATGCCAGTGCCATACCATAGCTTTGTATTTAGAGCTTGAAATGTGATGCCTCCAGCTTTGTTATTTTTTCCCAGGATTATTTTGGCTATTTGGGGTCTGTTGTGGTTCCAAATTAGTTTTAGGATAGTTTTTTCTATTTCTATGAAACATGCCATTGAAATTTTGATTTGATCAGGATTGCATTGAATCTGTAGATAGATTTGAGTAGTATGGACATTTTCAGAACATTAATTCTTCCAGTCCATGAGCATGGAGTATCTTTCTATTTTTGATGTGTGTCTCCTTCAGTTTCTTTATCAATATCTTATTGTTTTCAGTATACAGGTCTTTCACCTCCTCCATCAAATGTATTCCTAAACATTTCATTATTTGTTATGCTATTGTGAATGAGATTGCTTTATTTCTGCTTCAGATAGTCTGTTGTTAGTATATAGAAATACAACTGATTCCAGTATGTTGATTTTGTATCCTGCAACTTCGCTGAATTAATTTATTAGTGCTAACAGTTTTTAAGTGGAGACTTTAGGGTTTTTTATGTATAAGATCATGTCATCTGCAAACAGATAGGATTTTACTTCTTCCTTTCTGATATGGATGCCTTTGATCTCTCTTTCTTCCCTGGTTGCTGTGCCCAGGACTTCTGGCGCTGTGCTGGCTAGACATGGTGACAGTAGGCATCTGTGTCGTGGTCCTGATCTTAGAAGAGAGGCTTTAAAATTTTTTTATGTTTTTATTTATTTCTGAGAGACACACAGTATAAGAGGGGGAGGGGCAGAGAGAGAGGGAGACACAGAATCCGAAACAGGCTCCAGGCGCTGAGCTGTCAGCATAGAGGCCGACGCGGGGCTCGAACCCACGAACTGTGAGACCATGACCTGAGCCGAAGTCGGACGCTTAACCGACTGAGCCCCCCAGGCGCCCCGGAAGAAAGACTTTTAAACTCCTCACCATTGAGTAAGTGTTAGCTGTGGGCTTGTCACACATGGTGTTCGTCACGCCAGGAACGCCCCTCCCATCCCCACTTTGTTGAGCATTTTTATCACGAAAAGATGTAGTTTGGTGTCACATGCTTTCTCTGCATCTGTTGAGATGACCATGTGATTTAAAAAAAATTTTTTTTTTTAATGTTTTATTTATTTCTCAGCAGCAGCTCACAGAGCTGGCAGTCAGCACAGAGCCCGACGCGGGGCCCGAACCCACGAACCGCGAGATCATGACCTGAGCGAAAGTCGGACGCTTAACCGACTAAGCCACCCAGGCGCCCCTAGATGACCATGTGATTTTTATCCTTCATTCTATAAATTTTTTTTTATAATGTTTTATTTATTTCTAGGAGAGAGAGAGAGACAGCGTGAGCAGGGGAGGGTCAGAGAGAGAGGGAGTCACAGACTGAAACAGGCTCCAGGCTCTGAGCTGGCAGTCAGCACAGAGCCCGACGCGGGGCTCGAACCCGAACCGCGAGATCATGACCTAAGCGAAAGTCGGACGCTTAACCGACTAAGCCACCCAGGCGCCCCATATCCTTCATTCTATAAATGTGATATATCACTTTTTGCAGATGTTGAACCTTTTTGCATCCCAGGGGTAAATCCCACCTGGTCAGGGTAGAGGATCCTTTTAATACACCATTGAGTTTGGTTTGCTAATATTTGGTGAGAATGTCAGTGTCCGTGTTCATCAGGGCTGCGGGTCTTCAGTTTTCTTTCACTGCAATGTCCATCTGGCTTTGGCACCAGGGTGGGTGTAGACGGCAGTGAGTGTGGGACCAGGGTGGGTGTGGACGGCAGTGAGTGTGGGACCAGGGTGGGTGTGGACGGCAGTGAGTGTGGGACCAGGGTGGGTGTGGTCGGCAGTGGTGTGGGACCAGGGAGGTGTGGAGGGCAGTGAGTGTGGGACCAGGGTGGGTGTGGGACGGCAGTGAGTGTGGGACCAGGGTGGGTGTGGTCGGCAGTGAGTGTGGGACCAGGGAGGGTGTGGAGGGCAGTGAGTGTGGGACCAGGGTGGGTGTGGGACGGCAGTGAGTGTGGGACCAGGGTGGGTGTGGAGTGAGTGTGGGACCAGGGAGTGGTGTGGGAGGCAGTGATGTGGGACCAGGGTGGGTGTGGACGGCAGTGAGTGTGACCAGGGAGGGTGTGGAGGGCAGTGAGTGTGGGACCAGGGTGGGTGTGGGACGGCAGTGAGTGTGGGACCAGGGTGGGTGTGGACGGCAGTGAGTGTGGGACCAGGGTGGGTGTGGACGGCAGTGAGTGTGGGACCAGGGAGGGTGTGGATGGCAGTGAGTGTGGACCTGACCCTCTTCTTTGTCATAATCCTTGCTCGTCTTCGTGCTAGTGTTATGCTTTTCTCAGTGAGATAAAATGAGCGTGTCTACCCCCAATCCTTCTTCGTATGTTTATCGAGATTGTATTAAATCCATAGGTAAGCTTAGGGAGGATTCATGTTTTTATGTAATGTCAAGTCCCTCATCCAAGAATGCAGTATTCTGTTACGTTTTCGGTGGTATTCTACTGTGTCTGTTGGCAACATTTCCGTTTTCCTGCAAATTTCTTGTTAAGCTCACGCCTGGGCCTTTGGTTGCCGCTATTGTTTATGGAATATTTTCTTCTATTATGTCCTCTAACTTGATGCTTGTATGTCTTGAGGCTCCTGGTGTGATTACTAACTGTGCATCCGGCCAACTTCCTGTCTTCGAGGGGAAGCTTCCATCATGCCCCTCCTGACACGATGCTGACCTTGGCTCCCGATAGGTGGCTCTCCGTTGCTGTGTGAGAAATCACATCCTGACTTTGTGACCTAGAACAAGATTGAACGTCGATTATCTCACAGCTGGAAGGGGCTCACCTGGTGGCTCACGTGTGGGTCTCTCCTTGAGGCTGCACTCCCCTGGAGGGTGCTCTTGCAGGATGACTCACACACGTTCCTGACAGCTGGGGCTGAGGTTCGGCCGGAGGCTCAGTCCTCCGTGGCATGGGACTCTCCACAGGCGGGCTTGAGTGCCCCTCGCCGCGGTGGCCGGCTCAGCCCCCGTGGGCCTGAGGGCTGGGTGGGAGCACGGCCTCCTATGAGGCAGCCTCAGCCATCACACTGCTGCCATGTCTTAGCTTTCTTCACTGCTCACGGGGACTCCACAAGGCTATGAATCTAGGAAGCAAGGGTCCTTGGGGTCATGTCAGGGAATGGTGGGGGGACTGGGTGCTTTGCCAGCTGCTGGCCGCCGAGCCTCAGCCAGTGACCCCGGGCACCTGGTTCCTCAGGAGAGACTAAGAATGACACGTGCATAGGAACCGGGGGTGGGGGGGTGTCAAACGCAGTCAAGCTGCAAAATGCTCCTGACCCTTCCTGCTGTCTGCAATGGGAAAGCTCTCACTGGTTCCTGGTCCTGCGTGGGCCAGACACGTCCTGCGTGTTTTAAGGGGCTGGAGAGAACTCCAGAGTGTCCCCAGGTGAGAAGGCAGGTCCCCCTGACCTAAACTGGATGGTCACTGCCCCAGCCCGCAGCCGGCTCCCTGCAGGTGCGCTGTTGGGTCAGGTTTCCACTGTCAGAGCCAGCAGCCACCCACCCGGGGTGCCTGGGAGCACCTTTCCCCTTTGCTCTGTTTTCTGGTTTTCTCCACACACACCCCCACCCCCACCCCCGCCCCAGGTGGGCACCTTGCCAACTGCGTTGGACCCCATCTTCCCCAGGGCCCAGGCGCCCCACGGGCAGGTTTGTGTGCTCCCGTGGCGACCGGTGGCGAGTCGGGGGTCGCAGACTCTCTGGGGCCTCACCGGGGGCGGGGAGACGAGCTGTCACTTGAGGGCGGCGCCGGGGGCGGGGTGGGGGGCGGTGAGGTAATTTCCGCGATGGGGCGTCAGCGCTTTGAGTCACCCTGGGGGCAGAATCGAAAGTGATCGCTCGGCGGGGCGGGGCGGGACCGGTGCGCTGGGCTTCAGGGAGGATGGGATCCGCGGAGGGTGAGCTGGGGCTGGGGTCCGGGAGGGTAAGCGGCAGGCGGGGGGCGGGAGCTGGGGGGCCGGGGTCTCCCCCGCCAGGTGGCGACAGCCCAGCGCCCATCCAGCTCGGGCTTTTGTGGGACCCCCGCGCTAGAGGGGGAGGAGGGGGAGGCTGCACCCTGGCCGAGGAGGTGGTGGGGTTGGTGCGGGACCCGGAAACACCTCCTAGCCCCCAGCCCTGGGAGGCCTCCAGGCTGCCCGCCGCCTGGGGAGGGTCTGCGATCTCTGCATTCCAAGTCCAGGATCCTGTAGTGTCTTCTGAATATCCATCTGGTTCTGGGTTCTCGCCCTGGTCCCTCTGGAGGAGGATTCAAGACTTACTCTGGAGTGGGGTGGGTTCTCCCACCCAAGGCTGAGGCCACAATCATTTCCTTTTAAAACATCTTGTATTGTCCTCAAAGTTTCCCGTGAAAGTTCTAGGTCCCGGGCATCCCTATTTCCTCCGGGAGGAAGATGTCCTGACCTGTCCTGTCCTGTCTGGCGGGGCCAGCCTCTGAGAGGCTCTGCCTGCCTCCGCCCCTGCCCCCACCGGAGGCACCCGTCCCCCCTCCTAGGCAGGTGCAGGGCGCCGTCTCACAGAGCAGGGGCTGCTGTGTCTTCAGCTGAGTCAGTGCTGGAGGAGCGTTTGGATACAAGGGCCCGAGAGAGGGAGGCTGCCGGGGAGCCCCAAGCGTCCAGGGGCCCCCAGGGCTTCTGCCAGCCTACAGGCTCCTGTTGCCGGGGCAACCTCCCTCCCACTCGCGGGCCAGCTGGCTCCTTTTGAGCAGGGCCCGGAGACAGTTCAGACAGGGAGGGGTCTTGGTTGGGTCAAGGTCAGTGGGGCCCAGCTCCTTGGACCTAACAACCCTCTCCTCCTGCCTGGAGGACAGGGTTCTCCCTGCTTCAGTCTCCTCTGCCCCTGGCCTGACAGAGAGGCAGAGCGTGTCCAGCCCCCACCTGGGTGCATGCGGACCCCTGGCCTCAGCACCCGACCTTGCTCCTCGCTGCTCCCGTTCCAGACCTCTCCGCAGACGACCAGCTGAACCTGTGAGCCTCGGGGGCCGCTCCACAGAGCCAGGCCAGAGATGGCGGCCCCAGGGCCTGGCCCGTCACCCAGAAGCTCGATGGCCACCAAGGAGCTACCTCTGGCCAGTCTGTGCGCCCAGGTGGACCTGTGTCTGGGCTGCTCCCGCTGCACTCAGCGCCTCAATGAGAGCACCTACCTCCTGCGCAGGGTGGAGCACAGCTGTCCCCACGAGATCCTGCTGGCTCGCTTCAAGCAGGGCGCCAAGAGGCACATCTGGCGCAAGGTGGACCTCCGGCCCAGCTTCCCGCGGCCCGCCCGCTATGAAGTGTGCCGCTACTACAGCCCGGGGCTGGGCTGCCGGCGCCACCACGCCCAGTGCACGTTCGCCCGCAGCCGCGAGGAGGCGCTGGTCTGGACCTTCGAGCGTGAGCACAACATCCGGCGGCTGTGGCTCAAGTCCAAGGTGCAGGGCAGCGGGGCCCAGGGCCACCCGCACAGCCCAGCTGACGCCATCCGCGCCGAGTTCGGTGGCCACTTCCAGCTGCTCTGTGCCCACTGCTTCCGGCGCTGCCCGCCGCGCCTCTGCCCCGTGGACTCCCAGGGGCGGTGCCCGCAGCACGGAGCCTGCCCTTCGCTCCTGACCCACGTGAGCCCCGAGGGCCGCCGCAGGCAGCAGGTGGTAGAGGTGCGGCCACAGCCCAAGCACCGCCAGCCACTGGCCTACTGCAGGTTTGTGGGGCGCGGGCAGCCCTGCCGGCAGGGGGCAGCCCACTGCCAGTATGCGCACAGCGCTGTGGAGATGGCCGTGTGGGAGGCCGAGCAGCTGGACGGGCTCCAGAGGCGGGACCTGCTCTCGCCCCCTGGCCCCGGAGCGGAGGAGCCCATAGCTCCCCACGGCCAGCCCTCCGGAGCCGCGCTGTACTGCCGCGCCTGCCTGGTCACCTGCCGCTCCCAGGAGGCCTTCGAGAACCACTGCTCATCCCCGGAGCATGCATGGATGGTGGCCTCGGACCTGGCCGTGCCCTGGAAATACCGCAGCCCGCCCGCTGGGCTCTCCGTGTTTGAGCTCTGCCCGAAGTAAGGACAGTGGGCTGGGGGGGTGAAGCGGGGGGTCCTGTCCCCTCTGCGTTACCGGCTGACCCCCACCCCAGCCCCTGAAGGCGTGGTTAAGGCAGGTCCATCGAGGCCTCTTCACGTGGGCACAGGATGGAGGAGGTCCCCGTTCCTCCCCCAGCCCTGCTCCCAGGCGCCCCCGCCCCCACCCCCCACAGGCCCGTGTCTGGCTGGGCGGGCTCACGCCGGTCTGCTTGCCCACCCCGCCTTTCCCAGACCCAGCCTCTGTGAGTACGGGGACACCTGCACCCAGGCGCACTCGGATGAGGAGCTGCAGGAGTGGACCCAGCGGGCCCAGAACCTGGAGCTGCGGGAGCGGGCTGCGTGGCAGGAGGGGCTGGCGCCTTACCAGGCGCGGCTGCTGGCCGAGTACCGGCACAGCAGCAGCGAGGTCCTCGTGGTGCGTGGGGGCCACACGGCTGGGCGGGGGTGCCAGGGCCATAGCCAGGGAGCTGACAGTCAGGCTTCCCCGTGCAGCTGGCTGGGGCCATCGACGGCGTGTCCATCACCTGCACCCAGCCCTTGGTGCATCAGGCCCACAAGAAGAAAACCCAGCACAGCTGGATGTTCGACATCTGCTCTGAGGTGAGGGGTCGGGGGTCGGGGGTCGGGGTCTGGAGCTGCTGCGTCAGGGTCTCGCCCGTGTCTGTGGGACCTGGAGCACGTGTCAGCCGCTCGGGCTGAGCCCCGTGGGGGTATTTTGTGGGGCGTCTGTGCAGAGAATGAGGACCAGGCTGGTTACTGCGTGCGCCCTGAGCATCCTGTGCTACACCAGTACCTGTCCCAAGGGCCGCGGGGG
This sequence comes from Proteles cristata cristata, assembly GCA_017311185.1. Lineage (NCBI taxonomy): Eukaryota > Metazoa > Chordata > Mammalia > Carnivora > Hyaenidae > Proteles > Proteles cristata. The sequence goes on from JAESUZ010002721.1 coordinate 107,043, forward strand.
CCTCCTGGGCCAGCTCGGCGACCCCTGCGGAGGGGACCCCCACGGTTGAGACAGGCCCATCACCCCCTGGGGGCACAGCAGGTGGACGGGGTCTCTGACCGCGGGGAGCCGTCCGGGGGCCACCTCACCGTCGAGTCTCTCCCCCAGGAGCCTCTGCTGCACGTGGCGCTGCTCAAGCAGGAGCTGGGAGCCGACTTCTGGCTGGCGGCGCCCTGCCTCCCGCCGGGCCAGCGCTACGCGTGCGGGGAGCGCTTCCGCGTGCCCGCCTCACCAGCCAGGTTCCGCGTGCAGGTGCGCGTGCGCACTTCCTCCTTCGGCTCCTTCGAGCAGTGGGTGGTCTTCGACTTTGGCCGCAGGCCAGTGCTGCTGCGGAAGCTGGCGCTTCGGCTGGGCCAGGCGCAGGGCCTGGGGCTCCAGGAGGGGCCGGCGCACAGCCGCCCCGAGGGGCTGCAGCGCTGGCACTCTGGCAACCGCCACGTGGTGCCTGGCGTGGAGCGGACCGCCGAGCAGGTGGCCCTGCTGGCCAAGTACAAGGTGCCTGACCTGGCCCTCGACTTCAGTCCCAGTGGCCCGGCCCCGGGTCCCATCTCCTGTGCCAACTACCGCCAGAGGATGCACCAGTTTCTCTATGAGGAGGAAGCTGCTCAGCAACGGCTGGTGGCCAAGTGAGTGCGGGCGGGGGCAGGCGGTGGCTGCGGGGCGTGGGCCGCAGAGCCGTGGCGCCAGTTGGCTGACCCCTGTCCCTCCCGCCAGGCTGAACGTCCGGGGCCCGGTGTCCCTGAGGACCGCACTGCAGACGCCGGCCCTGGGCATGGTCTTCCCCCCGCCGGGAGCCCTCTATGGCGAGGTGCCCACGCCCTCCTCCCTGACGCCAGACACAGAGCAGGGCTTCCTGCTTAGCCGGGCGGTCAGCACGGCCCTGGTGGCCCCCGTGCCGGCGCCTGGCGACGCGGTGTTCGAGGTGCGGCTCGAGGCGCGGGCCGGCTCGGAGAAGGCGCTGTGGCTGCTGCTCCCCGCCCGCTGCTGCACGGCCCTGGGTCTGCGGCCCAACACCAGCCCCGTCCTGGAGGTGCAGTTCCAGATCGACCCGCTGATCTTCCGCTTCTGGCACCAGGCGGTGGACGCGCTGCCCGAGGAGCGCCTGGTGGTGCCCCACCTGCCCACCTGCGATCTGCCGCGCCCCCTGCCCACCCCACCAGCGCTGCGCGGCAACGGCAAGCAGAAGCTGGCGGTGGCTTTCATCGCAGGCGGCAGCCCCGGGGGCAAGCGCCCCATCGCCCCGCTGCTCATCTACGGCCCCTTTGGCACCGGCAAGACCTACACACTGGCCATGGCCTCCCTGGAGGTCGTCCGGCGGCCGCACAGCAAGGTGCTCATCTGCACGCATACCAACAGGTGAGCCCGCAGCCGCCCCGTGCGCTGCCCGCCGCCTGCTTGCCGGCCTGGGGCGAGGGCCCGCTGTGGGGGTGTCGCTGCACGAGAAGAGGGGCTGGGGTTCCCTGGCTCTCTGGCGGCCTGGCAGCTGGTTCCGGAGGAGGCCTGCGGGGTGGCCGGGCTGAGCTTGCCTCCTCTGGCTGCTCCGTGCGCGCTGGGGGCACCACCCTCGGGCCGAGTCAGGGCCACTCTGATCCCTGGGACTCTCCCCGGATGCTGTTCCAGGGGACGTTTGTGCTTCAGGCGCGGCACAAGGTGCCCTGGGGTCAGGGTGTGCTGTGTGGGGGAGGGGCGGGTGCCCCCACATAGGTCCTAAGCCAGAGGGAGCAGCGGGGAGGGGCGGGGGCGGCTCTGCTCTGGTCTTAGAGAAGCACGCACTCTCCTCTCGGCTGCGACAGTCTCCCCGGTCGGTGTGGTTTCCTCAGCCCCCGACACTTCCTGTTGCTCAGGCAGAGCCCTCCCCCAGCATGGGCCTGGGCGACCCCGGGTCTCTGCGGAGATGGCCGGACGCCCTGGCCTCAGGGCCCTTCCAGCTGCTCGTGACCTTACCGCTCACCCACCGACAGCCAACTGGGAGCTGAGCTCAGCGTCAGCCGCAGCCTCTGGCCACCCTGGGCTGCCTCGGGCAGCGGCCCCTCCTGTTGCCTTCTCTGCCGGCCCCCCTCCCCGCACAGCCTCCTCTAGGAAGTCCTGACCACCCAGACCCACCCAGGCCGGCTCTGACCTTCCCCTATTTCTCTGTCTGTGTGTCTGTCCCCTCTGCTGACGTTAAGCCCTGTGGGGGCAGGGCACGGGTCTGTCTGCCTCGCCGAATCCCTGGCATCTAGGCCAGGCTGGGCTCACGGTGGATGCTTTAGTGGACGCGGCTGAGCCCCCCCCGCCTCGGGCCCTTCTCCCCTCAGTGCGGCCGACATCTACATCAAGGAGTATTTCCACGGCTACGTCAGCAGCGGCCACCCCGAGGCCACCCCGCTCCGGGTGATGTACACAGACCGCCCGCCCAGCCAGACGGACGCGGCCACGCTGCGGTACTGCTGCCTGACGGAGGACGGCCGGGCCTTCCGCCTGCCCACGCGGGCCGAGCTGGAGCGGCACCGCGTCGTGGTCACCACCACCTCCCAGGCCCGGGAGCTCAGGGTGCCCGCCGGCTTCTTCTCGCACATCCTCATCGACGAGGCCGCCCAGATGCTGGAGTGCGAGGCGCTCACCCCGCTGCGCTACGCGGCGCCCCGCACCCGCGTGGTGCTGTCCGGCGACCACATGCAGGTCACGCCCAAGCTCTTCAGCGTGGGGAGGGGCCAGGCGGCCGGGCACACGCTGCTGTGCCGCCTCTTCCAGCACTACCAGCAGGAGGCGCACGAGGCCGCCCAGCGGAGCCGCATCATCTTCCGTGAGAACTACCGCTCCACCGAGGCCATCCTCAGCTTTGTGTCGCGTCACTTCTACGTGGCCAAGGGCAACGCCATCCACGCCAGTGGCAAGGTGCCTCGCCACCCCCAGCACTACCCGCTCATGTTCTGCCATGTGGCGGGCAGCCCCGAGCGTGACATGTCCAGGTCGTCCTGGCTCAACACAGCCGAGATTGCCCAGGTCGTCGAGAAGGTGCAGGAGGTCTACGCCACCTGGCCCCCCTGCTGGGGCCTCCGGGAGCAGCGGCACATCTGTGTGGTGTCCCACGGCGCCCAGGTAAACCCCAGCCCCCTGGAGAGCCTTCCTCCCTCGCTCCCGACAGAGAAGCTCAGAGGAGGGGGTGTCTGTGTGGTCTGGGGGACCTGCATGCCCCCCGGCTGGGCCTCCTCAGCCCCTGTGAGGGCGGCTGAGGAGTTCGTCTTCCAGGGACCATGTGGGGCTTGCACCATGTGATCGGTGCCGTGGCTGGGCGGCTCGAGGGCACCGGGGTGGGGGGCCAGCGCCCCCTGACCTGCCCTGCACACAGAGCGCTCACCCAGGCCTGCTGGGCCGGCCGTGTGTCTCCAGGTGAGCGCGCTAAGGCAGGAGCTGAGGAAGAGGGACTTGGGCCAGGTGTCTGTGGGCAGCTTCGAGGTCCTGCCAGGTGGGTGCTGGGTGCTGGGGGTGGGGCGGGGGGGCCGCCCTCCGAGCCCGGCCCAGCCTGATGCCACCCCCTTGCAGGGCGGGAGTTCCGGGTGGTGGTGCTGAGCACCGTGCACAGCCAGCACAGCCTGCAGAGCCCCGAGGCCCCTGCGCTGGGCTTCTTCACGGACGCCCGCGTGCTCAATACCGTCATGACCCGCGCCCAGTCCCAGGTGGTGGCTGTGGGCGACGCCGTGGCCCTCTGCTCCTTCGGGGCCTGTGCCAAGGTCTGGAAGAGCTTCATCTGCGAGTGTGTGAAGCATCACAGTGTCTGCCCCGAGGGCCTGTCGCTGGCGCACATCGAGCAGAGCGTGGTCCACAGGCGGCACTGGGCCCTCGGAGCAGAGCCGACGCCGGGAGCCATGGCACAGGGCACGGTCCCCGAGGAGGGGGCAGCCAAAGGCCCAGCTATCGAGCGCGCAGCCATGGAGAAGGTGGAGCTGGGGGCCGTGGCCAAAGGCGGTACTTTCCTGCCCGGGGCCACGGCCACAGGGACGGCAGAGGCTGGGGATAGAGCGTTGGGGTCTGTGGCCGGGGGGCGCCCAGCAGCGGGGGACACAGAGGCGGAGGACATGACATCCGCAGGGGCCTCCGTGAGGGACGAGGTGGCCCCCCAGAATGCGGTGGCAGGGCCAGCAGCCACGGAAAGCAGGGACCCCGAGGACCCTGAGGACTCCGAGTCCGACTTCTGGCCTGACAGCGAGCTCAACGCTGACGACCCCATCCTGCAGGAGCTCCTGGACGAAGGCCGGAACGTGATGGTGACCGTCCGGGAAGATGGGCTTCTGGACACCATCACCAGGCCCGAGTCCCCGCACCAGGCCTGGGGGTACACGAACCTGCCGCGGGCCCGGCTGCGGAAACTGCTCCGCTCAGAGCCTCAGTTGTACCGCCACTGCACCTTTGTGCAGGAGACCTATGAGCGGGCGACCGCCTTCCCGCTGGACGACACGGACCCCGGCCCCATCCAGGTCAGGGGGCGCTTGCACTGCGGGATGGCCTTCAGCGGGGACGAGGTGCTGGTGGAGGTCCTTAGCGGGGACGCGGGCACCTCGGGGAGGCTGCAGGGCCGCGTGGTGGGTGTGTTGAAGAGGAAGCGCCGGGAGCTGGTGTTCGTGTGCCGCATGGATGAGTGGGACCCCCGCATCATGATCCCCATCGACGGCTCCGTGACGAAGATCTTCGTGGCTGAGCTGAAAGACCCAGCGCAGGTGCCTGTCCACTGCGTCCTGCAGGGCCGCGTGCAGCGGGTGGGGCTTGCGCCGCTCTCCGCTGAGGCTCGGCGCAGCCGGCTCTTCCGCGTGCGCATCGTCCTGTGGCGGCAGCGTTTCTACTACCCGCTGGGCATCGTCCTGGAGGTGCTCCCTGAGGCCAGCACCTGGGAGCAGGGCCTCCGTGTGCTGGACCTGGAGCACGGCCTGGGGGCGCCCTCGCCAGAGCCGGCCGCCACCTGCGGCGCCTCCCAGAAGCACCGGGCACCCGGCCGCCGGGAGGACTGCCGCGGCTTCCTGACCTTCACTGTGGACCCCCAGGGCGCCCGCTACCTGGATGACGCCCTCAGCGTCCGAGACCTGGGCCCCAAGTACGAAGTGGCCGTGCACATTGCTGACGTGGCCAGCTGCGTCCCCAGGGACGGGGCTCTGGATGTGGAGGCCCGCAGGCGGGGCAGTGCGTTCTATGCCCCCGACCGGGAGCCGGTGCCCATGCTGCCGCACGGCCTCTGCCAGGACACACTCAGCCTCTTGCCCGGCCAGGACCGCTGGGCCATCTCCCTCTTCCTCACCGTTGAGAAGGGCAGTGACCAACTCAAAAGCCTGCGCTTTGCGCCTTCTGTGATCTGCTCTGACCGCCAGCTGTCGTACGAGGAGGCCGAACATGTGATCAAGAGGCACCCGGGTGCTGGCCGGGAGCTGCCAGCCCAGCTGGACTCCGTGGACGCCTGTGTCGTGGCCGCGTGCCACTTCTCCCGGGTGCTGCGCCGGCTCCGCCTGCGGACGGACTCCCACTACGAGCAGCCGGCCGAGGACTGTGCGCTGGGCTTCCGTGCGGCCCACGTCATGGTCAAAGAGTACATGATCCAGTTCAACAGCCTGGCGGCCGAGCTCCTGGTGAGCAGCACGCGCACGCGGACGGTCACGCCCCTGCGCCGGCAGCCCGCGCCCAGCGGCCTCCAGCTCGCAGCCCTGCGCGAGAAGCACGGACAGCTGGTGCCCTTGTCGCTGCACCTCCGCCACCACCTGGGGGGCTGCGGCCCCGCCTCCTCGCAGCTCTGCGTCCTGGCCTCCCTGTGGAAGCACGTCCGGCTCGCAGCCTGCGCCCACGACGGTGACCGTCTGGCGGACCTCATCGCCACGGATGACATGCACCCTTCTCTGGCACCTGTGGGCCTCGACCTCCGCAAGGCCCTGGGCCGCTCCACGTTAGGCCGCTCCTGCCAGGGTGAAGGGCAGGCGGCGGGCCACTACGGGCTGCAGGTGGACCGGTACACGTGGGCAACCTCACCCATCCGCAGGTACCTGGACGTGGTGCTGCAGCGGCTGATCCTGCTGGTGCTGGGCCACGGGGGCTCCGCCTACTCCGCCAGGGACATCGATGGGCTGTGCCGCGAGTTCAGCTACCAGCACGGGCGCGCCCAGAGCTATCAGCGCCGGGCCCGGAGCCTGCACCTCGCGGTACAGCTCAAGGCCCAATCGTGCAGCAAGCTGGGCTTCGCACTGGATGTGGAGGCGGGCGCCCGCTGCTTCAGGCTGCTCTTCCCGGCCAACCGCGAGGCCCTGCCCGACCCCTGCCCTGTCCACTACCGTGCGCTGCAGCTGGCCGAGCACCCCGGGCGCCTGGCGCGGCGGCCGGGCCTGCGGCTTCTGTGGCGGCGGCGCGTCTGCTCGGTGCAGGCGGGCAGGCCATGCTCCCCACTGCCCGGCACCCTGCGCGACCCGCACACCTGCCCTGTCGACGCCGCCCTGTGGCAGCGGCTGCTGCAGCTGGTGGAGGAGCAGCGGTGGCCCCAGGTGGCGACCCTCGTGCGGGAGCACAGTGCCTCGGAGCCCCGGCCGCGGGAGCTGGGGCAGGTGCGGCGGAGTCACTGTGGCCACTTTGTGGAGGTGGCCCGGGAGCTGAGCACGGGGGACACGCTGCAGGTGCAGCTCGGCGCCACCCTGCAGCGCGGGTTCCTGGCACCGACCCTGCAGCTGTGGACCGTGGCGCCTGGCCTCACCCTCTGCCTGGAGCACACGGAGCGGCCAGGCGACTGCTTCTCGGGCCAGGTGCCCCAGGCTGGGCGGGACCGGTGTGCTGACGTGGGCGAGTACGGCCGCGTGTGGGGGCCCTTCTGCTCCTTGGAGGCCGCCACCGGTGCCGTCTTGGAGAACGACTCCATCACGCTGCAGCACGTGAGTGTGTGCTGGGGTGCGGAGCGGACGCCGCAGGGGCAGCTGCGGGGCACCTTCTGCCTGGAGGCCTCCTTCCTCAGCGAGCACTGCACCGACCTCAACTTCAGGCACTGCTATCTGTGCATCCGGCTCGAGGGGCTGCCTCGCCGGCCTTCCCCCACAGCCCCGGCCTGCGGCCCCAGCAGCCTCGGGCCCTTCCTGAGCATCGACCCGGACACGTACACGTGGGTGGCCCATGGGCTGACAGAAAACTGGGAGCTGGGAGAGAGCCAGGCGGACCGGCAGGAGATCCCCAAGCAGGTGCACTTCTTCATCCAGCACATGGCCATGGAGAAGGTTCCAGAAGAGGTGCTGAGGCCTGGCACCCGATTCACCATTGAGGTGCTGCCCAGGCAGCTTCCTGACATGTGAGTGGCTCCATGGGGAGAAGCGAGCGGACAGGGTGGGTGGAGCACTGCCTGCGTTCCCTCGTCTGGCAGGGGGTGGCTTGTGAGGCCGTGGCCCCTCCCCCGGTGCAGTCCCGTTGATGTTCCGGTGTTCCTCCTCACTGCCACCTGCCCCCAGCCGCAAGGAGGAAGCTGTGCATGGGCTGAAGAACGCGTCCCCGCTGGTCGTCAGCATCGCCCTGGGCCAGCCCGTCCCTCCGCGCTGCCCGCAGGCCCTCTGCCGGGGTAGGTCCCTCCAGCTTGCCCGTGCCCGGCAGCGTGCCTGTGCTCTGCCCCGGGCCCCTGCTCAGGAAGGCTTACCTTTCTTTAGGGACCTACAGCAGGTTCCTGAAGAAGCAGACATTCGACCTGCCTGGAGGCCGCCACACGCTGAACCCCAGCCAGAACGAGGCTGTCCGGGCAGCTCTGAAGAAGCCGTTTACGGTGATCCAGGGCCCTCCAGGTGGGCTCACGCCGGTGCCGGTGCTGCCTTGGGCCGCCCGGGTGGGTGGGCGGGACCCCCCGTTCACGGCATCCTCTGCCCGCAGGCGCAGGGAAGACGGTGGTGGGCTTCCACATTGTGTTCTGGTTTCACAAGTCAAACGAGGAGCAGGTGCGGGCCTCTGGCCCCCCCAGTGGGGAGGGGCAGCCGGAGGGCCCCTGCATCCTGTACTGCGGCCCCTCTAACAAGTCGGTGGACGTGCTGGCAGGTGCGCCGGGTCGGTGGTGTGGGGGCTCTGCCCCGGGGTGCTGGCCCCGGGGGAACAGTCCCTCACGCCCTGCCGCCCCCAGGACTGCTCCTGAGCAGGAGAACGGAGCTGAAGCCCCTCCGAGTGTACAGTGAGCAGCTGGAGGCCGTGGAGTTCCCGATGCCGGGCGTGGGCGGCAGGAGCCTGCCCAAGAAGACCCCTCGGGAGGGGCGTCCCAACCAGGCCCTCAGGTGCAGTCTCTCCACTGTCTGTCTGTGGGTGGAGGCATAAGGCCCCCCGTCCTGTCTCGGACAGCGGTTAACACAGGGCTTCATGTATGTCCCCCCCCTGCACCCCAGGAGCATCACCCTGCACCACAGGATCCGGCAGTCCTCCAACCCCTATGCACCAGGCATCAGGGCGTTTGACGCCCGGCTGCAGAAAGGGGAGGTCTTTTCCAAGGAGGATCTCAGCTTGTAAGCAGTTAGGGCCGTGGAGCTGTCTTCTGCCATGGAGGTTGGGGGGGGAATGGTGTCCCTGGATGACCACACGGTGACCCCACGCAGGTACAGGATGGTCCTGGGGAAGGCACGGAAGTTCGAGCTGGACCGGCACACGGTCATCCTCTGCACCTGCTCGTGTGCAGCCCTAGCCAGTCTCAAGAAGCTGAATGTCCGGCAGATCCTCATCGATGAGGCGGGCATGGCCACGGAGCCCGAGACCCTCATCCCTCTGGTGAAGTTCTCGCAGGCCGAGAAGGTGAGTGAGGCGGGCGGGAGCTGGAAGCCCCAGGCAGGTGTCCCTGGGCCTGGTCTGTCACCTAGGAGGGCAGTGCTGCTGTTTCGGCCAAGCGGCGATGGCCATGGAGCTGGGTCCCTCTGGGTCCGGGGCTGTCGGGACCATGCCTGCCCCCCCTCCAGGTGGTTCTCCTTGGGGACCACAAGCAGCTGCGGCCTGTGGTCAAGAATGAGCAGCTGCAAAATCTGGGGCTGGACCGGTCTCTCTTCGAGCGGCACCACGCGGAGGCCTACATGCTGGACATACAGTACCGCATGGTAAGCCGCCAGCTCCTCCTCCTCCTGCCCGAGGCGCGGTCTGAGGCCAGGGCGCCGGCAGTGCTGCTGCCCACGGCCCACCTCCTGTGTCAGCCCTGGCCCTGTCATGGGGCCGCAGCAGACCCCCAAGGCCCCAGCTCTTGGCCCCAGGACAGGTGGACAGGTGACCTGCTCTGGCTTACGTCCTGCCTTGCAGCACAAGGGCATCTGTGCCTTCCCGTCCATGGAGTTCTACAAGGGGGCGCTGAAGACCTGGCAAGGCCTGAGGCGGCCGCCTAGCATCCTGGGCCACGTCGGCAAGGAGAGCTGCCCTGTCATTTTCGGCCACGTGCAAGGCCATGAGCAGAGTCTACTGGTGTCCACAGATGAAGGGAATGAAAACTCCAAGGCCAACCTGGAGGAGGTAGCAGAGGTGGTGAGTGTCTTGGTCAGGGAGAGCTTCCTGGAGGAGGAGGCCGAGGAACAGGTGAGGCTCCGGTGCCCAGGGTTAGCTTCAACAACACCCTCTTGGCCCCTCAGGTCCGCATTGCCAAGCAGCTGACCCTGGGCAAGACAGTGGACCCCAAGGACATTGCAATCCTCACTCCCTACAACGCTCAGGTTGCGGAGATCAGCAAGAGTCTTGTGCGCCAGGGCGTCGCCGGAGTGACCGTGTGCTCCATCACCAAGAGCCAGGGTGAGGGTGGCTCTGGGGCGGGGGGCGCTGGGCCAGCGGTCCCGAGGGTGGATGCAAGCGGACGGTCAGCGACGGCTGACAGGGGCCTCAGCATGCCTGCCCAACCGCGCAGGAAGCGAGTGGCGCTACGTGCTGGTGAGCACAGTCCGCACGTGCCAGGAGGCTGAGCTGGACCAGCGGCCGACTAAGAGCTGGCTTAAGAAGTTCCTGGGCTTTGTTGTGGACCCCAACCAAGTGAACGTGGCCATCACCCGGGCCCAAGAGGGGCTCTGCGTCATCGGTGGGACAGGGGGCTGGAGGCGGGCTGGGGCGGGGCTCCTCCCGAGGGGCGTGGCTACCTGGCCCAGGGTGGGGGCGGGGTCGCGTGGCCGGGGCGGGGGCGGGGTGTGCCACGGACTCCTCTCCCCTCTCCCCACCCGGCAGGAGACCGCCGCCTGCTGCGCTGTTGCCCGCTCTGGAGCAGATTCCTGGGCTTCTGTGAGGCCCGGCAGAGCCTCGTGGCCGCCGACCAGGTGCGGGTCCGGCGGAGGCCGGCCGCGTGTCCCTGAAGAGCCTGTCCACCTGCCCACTGCTCTCAGGCCCCACCCAGGGGCGCCCGTGAGCCTTCAGTGGGCACTGCTGGCCACCCCGCCCACGGACCGGGGTCGAGGCCGACTTCTGAGCAATAATCTCCTTCCAGAGTCTTGGCCTCACCCCAGGGCGGAGAGCAGCCAGGCCCCACCCTGCAGTGGGGGGGAGAGTCCTCTCCCTGCTGAGCCTTTCTTCCGGAAATTTGGTGACAGGGCACATCTCAGGGGTCAGGGGCTGGGGGAGGTCCTCTGGGAAGGCTTGGGGTCAGAAGGAAATCCCGCCGAAGTTCCTCTTTGGTCTTTGGGCACCATCCCTGAGCACACCGGGTGCTGGCTGCGGAGCTCAGCTTTGTCTTTCTTCCCTTTTTGTCTTTCCTCCTTTGTCTTTCTTTTCTTTCTTTCTTTTTCTTCCTCCCTCCCTCCCTCCCTTCCTTCCTTCCCTCCTCTCTCTCTCTCTCTGGCTCTGTACCCAGTGTGGGGGTTGAACTCATGACCCTGAGATTAAGAGTTGTGTGTTCCACCAACTGAGTCAGCCAGGTGCCACTATTTTCTATTTTTAAATAAACCAAAAGCCAGTGTCTCTGTTACTGGAATAGGGTCCTTAGCCCAAACCTAGGGCCAAGAGGCCCCCCTGGAAGAGAGGGCCTTTTCTCTGTCATCCCTGCCCCACCTGACTGAGACTCACAGCCCTGCGTCCTGGCGGGAGGAAGGGCAGAGCAGAACCAGATGCCCCCCAGCCCCGCCTGGACCAGGCAGTACTCCTGTGGCGTGGGGGTGGGGGCTGGGACTGAGGTGCCCCCCGGATGGGTGGCCTTGGGCCTTCACCCTGAGCTCTGCCTGCTCCCAGTCAGGGCCTTTGGGACAGCCTGTGCTCTGTGTCTACCTTTGCAAGGTAGGGTGCATTTATGTCCTGCTTTCTCTGGAAACCCCTTGCCTCAACATCAGGCCTCACCTCAGGCCGCCCCAGTCCCTCCCCGCCCCCCCCCCATGCCAGCAGCTCTGCCTCAGAGCCCCTGCCCTTCCAGTGCCCCCACGGCCTGGGGACTGCCGCAAACAAGCCGCGTCCCCCCTGCCCACCTCCGCGGGCGGTGGGGGAAGGGGGCGAGTCTCCGTGTTCCGTTCTGATGTTTTCTACAAATCAAAGTCTACATTCCAATTTTTATATCTTTTCTTTGACTCTGTGTCATATGATTGAATAATAATTTTATTATAAAGACCACTCTAAGAGTTCTCACTTCTGGGTGTTTGAGGTTTTACTGGGTGGCAAGGAGACGGCGGCCCCCTCGCGTCTTGGGTCACAGGGTGGTTCCCTGGTCTGTCAAGAGTCATGAGCCCATTACATCCAGACACTGGACACGCGAGCTCGGAGGGGCTGGTGTCTCCGTGTCACAGCTGACGACACAGCTGGCCGGGGGGCATCTGTGCCGGAACAAAGGAGGCTGGGTGGGGGGCTGACGTGGTGAAGATGGGCTACCGCCCTGGGCTGGTCCGGGTGATGCAGGCAGGCCCCCGGCAGGGCTGGCTTCAAGTCCAAGTCCAGAGTCTGCACGGCTGCCGGCGCTGCCGGGGGCCTGCCTGGTCCAGGTTCTGACCCTGGAACAGCACTCGCCTCCTCCGGGCCAACGGGGGCCACTCAGGACGCGGCGCGCTGTGGCAGAGCCCCCAGTGCCTCTGGCAGTGGCAGCCGCGCGCCAGGGCCCTGGCTTCCCCAAGTGCCGGCATGGGTGATCGGCCGGGATCGGGAGTCACGGAGAATCAGAGGAGCCGGTGAGGCCTGTGTGTGCCGCGTGGTCACCGTGAGGCTGCAAAGGGGCCGGACGGCCTTACCTGGAAGACCAGCCGTGCAGGCTCCGAGAAGTTCTGCTCTCTGGTGAAAAGCAGTTGAAAGGAGGACCACAGGCACCCTGAGGCAGGAAGTCAGAACCTCTCAGCCTGGAGTCTGGGAGGGCTTCTCGGAGGAGGGGGCGTTGACGACCCGAGGGGGCAGACTGCGGTGAAGCAGGGTGGTCAGACAGCTGTGCTCAGAGGTGGTGCTTGCAAGCCCAGGGGCTGGCAGGGGGCTGGCCTCAGCGCAAGGAGAGTCGCGGTTTCGAGTTAGGGGTGGTCTTGTTGGAAGCAGCGAACCAGGCGGGCCGAGCAGAGAAAAGACTCAGGAACCCCAGGCCGGCGGAGTGCGGAGGTCTCACAGTGGGGACCTGCCGCGGGGCGGGCCTCTGGGTAAGCCGCCTTCCTTGATGAGGGCTGGAGGCATCCCCCGTATCCCCAGCCTGCCCCTTCTCGTTCGGACGGTGCGACCCTGCGCAAACCCTGATCTCTGATCCCTGCCTCGCCCTCTCTACCCTGTGCCCTGCCTCTACCTCTGGCCATTTGCTAACAGCACCCTGGCTCTGCCTGGGACACCCCGAGACCCCACTCAGGATGACTAGACCCGGAGTAACCTCCAGGAGCGTCTGGCCCTCAGCCACATGGTGCCACAGGGTGTGTGACAGTCTGACTTGACCCCTGAATGACATGGGCCAGCACAGCCATGCTGCGGGAGCACACAGTGGGCCAGCCGCTGCAGAGTCCTGGGGGGACCCTACCCCGCCTCTCAGAGAGCACGGTCTCTGGCTGGGGGTAGGTCCCGGGGCCCATCCCACCGAGTCAGAGGCCTACTCTCTCTGTCCAAACCACTCCTCTGCCAGTGGAGGGGAGAGCCCCTATTCCTGGTCACCCTGCCCTATGTTCTCCGAGGGCCTGGTGTCCTCGTGACCCCCACGGTGTGCAGGGCAGTGCACGCGGTGTCAGGGTCCTGATAGTCCCGGTGGTGACCCAGCCACCTGTCCCCAGCAGTGACCGGGAGGGAGCGGGCTGCTGGCCACTCTCAGATGACCACACCGGAGGGCGAGGACAGACTGTCGAGGCAACAGTCTCATGCTTCGTGAGTTCGAGCCCCACATTGGGCTCCATACTGTCAGTGTGAAGCCTACTTGGGATTCTCTCTCCCTCTCTCTCTGCCTCCCCCCTCTCAAAATAAATAAATAAAACTTAAAATATTTTTAATAATAAAATAAAATTTAAAAAATGTCCTCTTGGCCTTGATGCCCTGACTCCAGTCGAGCTAGGAGCTCATCGAGATTACAGTCCCCCCGGAGACCCCGGCCGAGGACACAGGAGGAGAGACGCAGGGCTGAGCCCGTGCCAACGCCACACGTCGGGCCGCTGTGACAGAATGGGGAGGAGGGATGTGAGAGCGGCTGGGGCCCACGCGGGAGAGCCCCTCGGAGAAGCTCTCCTCACTGCCAATGGCAGCCGGTTGCCAGGGCGATGCTCCTTTCTCCAGGGGTCAGCTCCCCTGGAAGGTCCAGCCCAGGGTTCCCCTGGGAAAGGAGGCCGGAGCCTGGGGGGCCCGGGGCTTGTGGGGGGACTGGGTGGGGTCGGAAGAAGCGCTCACGCAGCTGCTGCCGCCCCTAAAACGTAAGCGGTGCGTGTGCTTATACTCCTCTTTATTAGTGGATAAATATTAGAAAATCATCTCTCGGAAAGTGTGGTCAGGGACAGGCCTGGCTTGCCCGGCCGACGGGGGGTGGGCCCTTCGGGGGGCCCCGGCCGGGTCTGCAGCGTGAGGCTGTCCCGCCAGGGCTCGTACACCAGCGTGTAGCTCTCGGCTCTCTTGATGGTGAACTTGTAGGAGTGGTTGGGCAGCAGGTTGTGGATGTCAAAGGTGCAGGCGGCCACGGGGACGACGCCACGCTGCAGGCTCTCCTGCTGGGTCTGCGGGTCCAGCAGCTTGAAGCGGAGCTCAAACTGCTCGGGCGCCACCGGCTGGGTGGTGACGCACCAGCGCAGGCTGACCCAGTCATGGTGGGCCACCGACTCCTTCCGGTCGAACATGACGGGCATCTTGGTGCTCAGCATGAGCCGGATGTGTGGGATCTTGGCGGCGCCGATGTCGGATACCAGGCGGTGCTTGACGTGCAGACGCCCAGGCACCATCATGGCCAGGAAGCTGTCCATGACAGCCGACAGGTCCACCAGCCTCTGCTCCACCAGCCCCCAGCCCGCCAGGAAGGGCCGCGGGTCGGGCGACTCCAGCAGGGCGCCCAGCTCGGCGTGGCCGCGGCCCAGCTGCTGCAGCAGGTCCCCGAGCAGGAGCAGCTGGATCTTGGTCTGGGCCGCGCCCACCTTCTTCATGCGCTGGAACTTCCACGGGTCGATGAGCTGGAACATGGTGGTGGGCAGCACCAGCGGGTTCTGATCGCCCAGGGCCAGGTGCTTGGGGAGGACCTCGATGTAGTAGGAGCATTTCCTGAGCAGCTCCATGCGGGTGTGGTGGCGCTTGAGCAGGTGCGGGCTCAGGTCCGAGGTCAGGAACTCGCGCAGGGTGGTGCGGTGCTCCATGTAGGTCCTCCAGGCCTCCGGCTCCAGCAGCTGCTGATCGTCCGCCTCCTCCGCCTCCTCCTGGTCCCGGAAGGACTGGGGACTGTCCAGCTTCATCTTGTCCAGGCCCAGGCCTGTCACCTGGAAGTTCATTGTCTGGGAGCAGGGGTGGAGGGTGGGGTGTGAGCTGAAAGTCAATTGGCCTTTGCCACCTGCCCAGGAGCTCGCTCAGGGCAGTGGGGTGGCTCCGGGTCCTCTGTCCTCCCCCCGGGGGAGGGGCTGGTGGGGAGTGCATGGTCTCTCTGGAAAGAGGCTGCTGGAGGGAAGGCTGTGGATCTGCATAAAACTGGACACGGGGGGGCCAGCACTCCACTGACGGTGTCCGTTGTGTGACACAGGGAAGAGCTGATACAATGGGCGCTGGGACAGGAACCCCAGCCTCTGACCAGCTGAGTGGCCTGGCCTAGGTCTCAGTTCCTCGTCTGGCAGGGGTGAGGGTGCTCTCTCGGGACAGTGCCGTGGAGAGGATTCAGCGTGACCCTGTGCGTGCAGCACCAGACCCTCCTCGGGGACACCACCGCCCTGCAGACCCCCCGTGCCTGGCTGCAGGTGCGGAGCCGAGGGCAGGGCTCACCCAGAGACAAGGCCAGCTGGTGGCTGGAGGCCAGCGAGGGTGGCAGGGGGGCCCCAGCCTCAGCTCTGAGGGATAATCATGCCAGCTTCTAGTTACCAAGTCCACGCTCTCATCCTTAATGAGCTCACCGCACACCAGACCCCTTAGAGTGGTGAGGTCGCCTGACCTCATCTCACAAATGGGGGCTTGAGGCTAAAATGCTCCGTAGCTTGTTCTCAGTTCGGAGTTTGAGCGCAGCCGTCACCTCCAGAGCCTGACTGTCCTGAGCTATCCCTGCCTTGGTTCCCAGCTCCGGCGGGGCGGGGGTGTGTGTGTGTGTGTGTGTGTGTGTGTGTGTGTGTGTGTGGCTGATCGCAGCCGCGGTTCCAGGACT
Source organism: Proteles cristata cristata (assembly GCA_017311185.1). Classification (NCBI taxonomy): domain Eukaryota; kingdom Metazoa; phylum Chordata; class Mammalia; order Carnivora; family Hyaenidae; genus Proteles; species Proteles cristata. The sequence continues at coordinate 122,737 of JAESUZ010002721.1, forward strand.
GGACACGAGGGTTGGCCCCTGCACGCTGGGGCTCCTTGGAGAAGGCGCCAGCAATCGGGGTCCCAGCCACCCCCGGGGCAGTGAGACAGCCGAGATCCCAGGTGGTCCCAGCAACACCAGGGCTGGACGAGCTACAAAGAAAGCTCGCAGGGTGAGCGACCTGCCTAAGGCCACACTGCCAAGGGACAGTGAGGTTGGGACCCAAGTCAGTTTCCCTCCACAAAGGCCACCTCCCTGGGGCGCAGAAACCGAGAAGGCCCTGGGCCCCACAGAAAGGGCACCGGGGTGCAGTGAAGCGGGACTCCGGGGATCCCGGCCTTGTCCTGCTCTGGCCCCTGGGTCTGGGGGTACAGGGATGCCCCCTAGTCCCTCGGGAGGAAAACCGCCGAGGAGCTGGTGTGAGCTCCGGGGAAGGGGCGCTCTGCACCCGGACCGACACCCTCCTGGGCCTTCCAGAAGCCCCCAGGCCCACCCGCTCGCCCCGCCCGCGCCCAGCCCACCTGCCCGGCCTCCGGAGCGGAGAGAGCCTCGCGGCGGACTGTGCGCCAACTGTGCGCTGCGTCCAGCGAGTTGCCATGGGGACCGCGGGCCTTTGTGACGCCCCGCCCATCTCACAGGGTGGGGCGGGAGCCCGGGACCCTGGGGTGCGGGGAGGGAGCTCTCTGGTCCCAACACTCGAAAAGGAGCCACTGGTGCCTCGGGCCCCGCCCCCACCCCGGCTCAGGCGCAGGGAGTTACGGGGGAGGGGGAGCGGGGGGGGCGGGGCTTCGCTCCCTCCCGGAGGAAACTGGGGTGACGCCCCGCGCCCCGGCTTGGGAGAAAGCCAAGCCCAAAGGAGGGTTCCCCAGAGAGGAGTAAACTGAGCCGGCCGCCCCTCTGCAGGGACCCCGGCCCAGAGTCCTGTGGTCACGCTGCCCACCCGGGGCTGGGGGTGCTTGTCCCAGCCTCAGCGCTGCCCCGGGGGGACCCGGGGGGACCCGGGGGGAGCAGCGGTGACCTCGTGAGTGAGCACTTGTCACCGCAGGGGGCGGTGTAGGGACAGCCCTCCCTGAGGCAGCATCCTGCCTGGGGGGGGGGGTGCTGCCGCTGGTCACCTGTCTGGTCTGGACACATGGCATCTCCGCAGGTCCAGGGAGCCTGTCAGAGGGCTTCTCGGCCCCTCGGTGACCCCATCTGTGGCCCCCGCTGGGCTCAGGACCTCTGGGCTCTCTCAGCACGCTGGGGCCTCCCGCAGGCACTAGTCAGTGTCAGACACCCAGGACACTAGCTGTCCCCGCTTGGGGAGGATGGGGAGGGAGGGGTGCTCTGCCCGAGTCTGTCCCCAGGGCAGGACAGCGGTGGGTCCTTTTCGGGACAGGGCACCTGTCCCCCAGCTCCCTGCCAGTCTGTTCTGTGTCCAGAGCCTCCCTCCACTGCACCCCTCCCCTCCGGGTGACCCCACTCTTGGGGGAGGCTTCCCTGGCTAGGCGCCCATCAGTGTACCCCCAGGTCCAGGCCTGGGCGGGGAGTCCCCGGGCGTGGGACCTGGAGAGGGAGCCGGTGGGTATGTTCCTGCCCACCTCTCTCTCTCTTCTGGGCTTTCGGTCAATGCGAGCTGTTGGTGGCGTTTTTCAGGGGTCTGAAGGTTGTGGGGGAGGCTGGCACTTGGAAAGGGGGGCGGGGGAGGAAGGCGCCCCACCCCCGCAGGCTGCCCCCCGAGAGGGACAGAGGCAACCCCTCCCCCCCCCCCATTCTCTTTTGGGCCAGGCATGCTTGGGGCTTCTGCCACCTCCTTGGGCCCGGCCCCTTTTTTCTGTTTAACTTTAAAAAATTAACCTCTTTTTTTCTTTTCAAATTTTTATTTAAATTCTAGTAAAAAAATTAAACTCTTAATTTTGAGAGAATTATAGATTCACATGCAACTGCAGAAATAACACAGAGCCCATGTATTCTTGCCCCGTTTCCCTCGGTGGAAACATCTTTCAGAACATCTTGTCACGAAAGGTCACCCAGGATAGTGACGGTGGCGGAGCAAGACGCAGGACTGGTCCATCCCACGGGCCTTCAGCAACCGCCCCAAGCCCCCCTTTCCTCCAGCACCTGCTAACATCATCTCCATGTCTATAGCTGTGTCCTTCCCAAATGCACACCTTTGGGGACCAGCTCCTTCGCTGGGCATATTTCCTTTCATCGCTGAGTGACAGTGCCTGGCGTGGATGGACCAGTCTGCCCAGCCCTGTCTCCAGCCACCAGGCTGTGCTGCCCCTGGGCTGTAGGACCCATGAGGGTGGGGGCCTGGTGGTGGTGAAATCACGGGAGGAGAGTTCGCCTCTGCCACAGGCCCCCACCTTGTGTCCTCCAGAAGATGAACCCGTGGTGTGGGGCTCTGGGCTGCCGGCCTCAGCCTGAGCACCCAGGAAGGGCCCTCCTCACCCCAGCAGGTCTGTTCTGAACCCTCACTCGGCCCCTGCAAGCGCAATGCTCTTCGAGACCAGGAAATGGAGGCAGAGAGGTCTAGCACCTTACCTGAGATCATACGGCTAGTGAGTCTACAGCAGGGTTGGAACCCTGTCATCTGAGCGCATCCAGGGCTCGGGGTCCTCTCCCCCATTCACGCCCTCTACACCCCCAGCCCCATCCAGCACCGTCAGTGGTGAGGGCTGATAAAGGGGGTGAGTGACAGCGTCAGGACAGGGGCCATCCTGGGGGCCTGGATGCTGCTGCACAGGTGGATGAGGTGAGGAAGGGAGCGGCGGGTCCCCGAACCTGGAGGCAGGCGGGTGGGCGGGCAGGCAGCCCTGAGGGCCGCCCACGGCAAGGTGGGCACAGGTGGCTCTCATCACTGGGTGCCTGATGCCAGGCGTGTGTGGTGCCAGGGCTGCAGGCAGTCTGGGGGTTGGTGGGGTGAGGGGACGGAGGAGGGCCCGGGCAGGGCTGGGGTGTTCTCTGCAGAGCCCACTGCATCGGGCGGACGAGGAGGGCCGGTCCCTGGTCACCAGGAGGAGAGCCATATGAGCCCGGTCCCCACCTCCCAGCACGGGTCCCTGCTCTGACTTGACGTGGTGAACAGAACCTCGTTTCCTCATCTGTAGGGTGCCTGGAGGGTCTCTGTAGCAGGGGCAGGGTGGACAGCCCACTGGCTGCTTTCCTGTGGGCACCAGGCCAGGGGCCAGGCCCGAGGCCTGAGGAGGACCCCCGCTGCCTCTCCTCACGGCCAGACGGGATGTGCTGGGTCCAGGAGGCTGGGGCTCGGAGGGACTGGGAGTGCCCAGGAGGGATCTGCGTCCAGTGCTCTGAGTGTCTGACCCCCAGCACGGTCAGCGCAAGTAGGACCCTCCCAGGCCCTGAAGAGGCCTCCCTGCGGCCAAATGGCTCAGAGACACGAAGCGTGGCTTCCCAGGAGGAGAGCGGCGTAGGCATAAAGGGTTTGGGACGATCGTGTACAGACGCATCCGTGCGTGGACGGGAGGGCATGGGTCTCACCAAGAAGCTGGTGGAGGAGAAGCTCAGGCCCTTCCCGGCCTTCCCGAGTTGTGTAAGTAGCCTACCTTCTTCCTGTGACCACCGTCCAGCGGGACGAGTCTCAGTCCCACAGAGCCTGCCCCCAGGGCCCCAGGCCACCCCCGGCTCCCTGCCTCCTTCAGAAGACAGCGGGGCTGGTGGCCCAGGCAGCTCATGGTATCACCGCCCATGACTGCAGCCTGTAAGCTGTTCATCCAGATCTGTGGCCCCAGGGTGGGCTCAGAGAAGTGCCTGCTGCAGGCCGGCCCGGGGAGGCGGCTTGGCTTCTCCGTGACCACTCGTCACACCCGTTGTCGGCCCTGTTCAACCACAGAACATGCACACCCAGGTGTCCCTCCCGTGAGGGACCAGGGAGGGTCTGTGGCTACCACAAGAGAGGTGTGGGCTCAGTAATGACCACCGGGGGCTGCGCCGGGGAGAGGCCAGTCCGGCGGGGGTCGGGGGGAGCACGCAGCTGCCTGCGGCCAGGGCTCCCCCCACCCCTCAGAAACAGAGGCCAGCCAGGGCAGTGGGCAGGGTGATTTGTGTGCAGGGGGCTGGGTAAGGGGGGAGGTGCAGCCCCTGGCCAGGCCTCTCTGTCACTGGCACCCCAGTTCACATCCCTGAGGTGGGGGGTCAGACGTTAGAGCCTCCCCCTCCCTGTGGTGGCCGTTGGGGTCTCCTGGCCCTGAGGGGCTCAGAAGATACATCACCCCATCATCTGGGCAGAACCTACTCTGCTCACTGAGCCCCTGAGGTCACCACCAGCTCCCACGTGAGGAGGGAGAAAAACCACAGTGCAGGGAGACTGCCCCCTTGCCTGAGGTCCCAGGCTGCCCCCCACCCGCCCGCCGGACTCAGACTTGGCTGCAGAGGCTACTGGCCAAGCAAGTGAGGCTGCCCTGCGTTCGGTTTTTACGCTGAGATTTGGCCAACATGAACCAGGCAGTTGTCGACGCAAATCCAGGTCACTGCCAGGCGCTGCGCAGCGGCTGCCTCCTCTGAGGCCAAGGCTCGGTCAGGCACCGGCGTGTGCTCACTTGAGCGCGACCTCTGGGTGCCACCGCCCCGGCCCCGCCCCCCGCGGCCCCGCCCCCCGCGGCGGGTCCTGGGGCCGGGCCCGCCCCAGCGCGGGAGAGCCGCCGTGAGCTGTTCGGCGCGGGCAGTTGGGGAGCAGCCCTGGGGTGGCGACCCTGATCCCCCCGCTCGGGGTCTGAACCCCAGCCCGGGAGGCGGAGTCTTGCTGGAGGGTTCTCTGGAGTGACCTGGGGCGCGCACTCTGCGCCCCCCGCCGGCCCCGCCGGCCCTTCCAGTTTCTGTGGGTCGGAGCCCTAAGTCCTGCCGCTGCGGCCCCTTCGCTGCAGGGCCCCGGGTCCGGCGCGGGACGCCCCGGGAGCATGGAGCCCTTCCTCAGAAAGCGGCTGACCTTCCTGTCCTTCTTCTGGGACAAGATCTGGCCGGTGAGCGCGCCGGACGACGGCACCCCGGGGCTCCCCGGTCCTGGGGCCCGCGCGGAGCCAGCGCCGCGCGCCGCGGAGCCCTGCGGCTCCCCCGCGCCCGCGCAGCTCTTCAGGGCGCTCCACGACTTCTCCGCGCGGTGCGCCGAGGAGCTGAGTGTCAGCCGTGGGGACAGGCTCTATGGCCTCAAGGAGGAGGGCGACGACATCTCTGCCCGCAGGCTCTCGGGTCGGCCCGGTGCTGGGCTGGTGCCCATCACCCACCTGGCCAAGGCCACCCCGGAGACGCTGTCCGACCAGCCGTGAGTATCACCCTGCTCTGCAGCGTCAGGACTGAGTCCTAGGATCACATGTTCCCATCATGTCAGGTGTGGGGCAGCCATGACCCCAGCCTTTGGAATTGCTCCCAAAGAAGCGTGTTTTGAGAGGGGGACACAGGTGGAGGGGGGCTCACCCCCCAACCCCCCAACATGCCCAAGGCCCCCAGGCCCAGGCAGGGATTGGCCCCCATGGACACCTGGCGGTTCACATGCCCATCTGCAATCGTGGAGGGAGGGAGACAGACAGTGGGAGCTTCCCCACTAGGCCTAGGGGAGGAGGTGACCTCTCAGCCCAGACTCAGGGCCTCCAGACACAGCTGTGTGCCGGCTCTGACTGGGCCCCACCTTGGTGCACAGCGTGCATGGGCCTCAAACATTTTATCCAAAGTCTGGTTGTGGCCCCTGCCCGTTTTCCCCGTAATGCAGTGGGTCAGCCGGTGCAATGCCTGACGTCTAGACAGATGTGGCACTGCCTAGGGGGGCGGAGATGCCACCCCCAGCCCCAGCATGCGTGGAGGCGATGTGCTGGGTGAGAACAGGCCAGAGGCCGGCCGGTGAACAGGCCCAGCTGCCCAGACTCGCACGGACACTGGTTTCTTATCCTGTGCCCACCTGGGCTAGGGCTGCAAGCCAGCACGGGTCTCAGTTCCGCACAGGTCATCTCCAGTGTCCTGGGGGTCTTGCGTGTGGCATGGAAAGCCCGAGTCCTGGGAAGCCATCCTCTGAGGCGACTCCCACCCAGTGACCAGCCTGTTGAGAGTGATGGGAGGGACCCCGTTCTGATGGGGAGGGGGCCCACAGTCACTCCGGGTGTGGAGGACGGATCCCAGGAGCCAGGCGGCTGGCAGGGCTGGGAGGGCCGGGGGGGCGGTGCCGGGAGGAAGCAGTAATGACTGTTTGCCTGGGCCCGGGATGAAAGGGCTGACCACACTCCTGGTGTCATTAGCCCCAGACACCTGGCGCTCTGTCCTCAAGGCCACACTGGCTGGGCAGGGGGAGGAGCCTCGTTCTCAGGGTTGAGGGTTGACCTGAGAACGAGACTCCTCCAACCTTAGCTCAGCCACTGCCCGCCCCACCCCAGGGAGAGACTCCGGAGAACGTCCCTGACGCTCAGGGGTGCACAGGGCCTCAGCCTCGCCTCGGCCCTTGATGGGGGCTGGGGACTCTTCTGCGTCTCCTCTCCCCCATAGCCGTGCTGTCCTGTGAAGGGCCTCCTGGCTGGCGGACCTCGGAAGGCAGGGTCTGGCTGCGGGAGGCCCTAGCTGAGGGTTCCGGCAGCCTCCGGAGGCTGTGCCTTCCGCTCCAAAATCGGTGTGTTGAAAAATGAGGCCGAGAGAGGGTTTGGTTGGCTTTCCCGGAGGCTGCTGCCAACTGAGTCTGGTCCCAGGGATCTGTGTCCACGTGTCCTTGACCGTTCTCCGCCCTGTGTGTGATGGTCTTCCCCCCAGTATCTCTGGGGCCTCGGCCTCTGTCTGCCATCACCCCCACTTCCTGTCTCCATCTGCTCCCCCTCTCGGCCCCCAGCCCAGCCCCAGGGTAGGCTCTGGCCATGTTAGTGCCCGGCTTCCCTCCCGAAGCTCCCGGGTGCCCACAGCTCCTCTGTGTCCCTCCTGCCAGGCTCTGGCCTCACCCTGGCCTCCAGCAGCACCTGCCTGTGCGGGATGGCACAACTTTGACCACCCGGGCCCCCTTTTCAGGCCCCCCCCGACTGTGTCGACTCACTTCGAGTCATGCCTTGGGTCCCCTGGGCTAGCTGTGGGCCTGCATGCGCAGGCGGTCCCCCCACGCTGGTGGGCGTTTTATGAGTAGGGCTGGGGGCCGGCCCCAGGGGTCCCCCTGTCCCCTCCCCAGCAGCTCCAGAGGCTGGGCACGGAGGGCTGGAGCAGATGCAGACCCTGGGCCGGGTCCTGCACTATGCCCTGGGCGCACCCTGTGCCCGAGAAGACGGTGGGAGTCAGGCATCGGGGCCCCTGACCGGTGTGGGGGCAGGGGCCGCTTGGCCTGGGCCCGCCGGTGACCGCCCTGCCTGCCTTTGCAGCTGGTTCTTCAGCGGCATCAGCCGCGCGCGGGCCCAGCAGATGCTCCTGTCTCCAGCCAACGCGCCGGGGGCCTTCCTCATCCGGCCGAGCGAGAGCAGCCGTGGCGACTACTCGCTATCAGGTAATGCGGTGGCCGCCTGCACCTCTGTCCCCGGGCTGAGGCTGCGCCAGAACGCCCCTGACCTTGGGACAGCTGCTCCCAGGCCTTGCTGGCCGCACATCGAGCTTGAAGGCACCCACAGCTGGTCATCTCGCAGCTCACCAAGCTGCTGGTTATCTTCCCTCCCGTGCTGCTGGCCTGCCCGGCCTGCACAGCCGCTCACCCGTCACTCACCCTCCCCTCCTTCACCCACTCACCCTCGGACTCGTCCGTGTGTCCACTGAGCGCCCCCCGGGCTCTGTGCGCCCTGTGGCCAGAAGCCCCCCGGTCCCTCTTGCCGTGCCTCTGGCTTGAGGCTGCCCACACTCCCTCCTTTCCATGAGGCCCGTGAGGCCGGATCCGCGCCCGGCCTGGGAAGGTTTTGGCAGCCATCTGGTTGGGGTGGTGGGAGGGCGCGGGGCAGGCAGCAGGCAGGAGAAGGCCTTCAGCTCTGCACACCCGCAGTCCGGGCCCCGGCCAGCGTGCGCCACTACCGCATCTCCGCCGCGGCCGACGGTCTCTACCTGCAGAAGGGCCGGCTCTTCCCCAGCCTGGAGGAGCTGCTCGCCTACTACAAGGCCAACTGGAAGCTGATCCACCACCCGCTGCTGCAGCCCTGCGTGCCCCAGGTGGGTGGGCTGCCCTGCACACGCAGGGGTGTGAGCCAGGCGCCAGGCCCGGGGCTGTCTCCGAGGGCGGCTGAGGGGCCTGACACGGCCTGGGGGCACTGGGTCTGCCCCTCCACGCTCCGGCCGGGCCCTGCCTGGGGTCAGGTTTGCTCTCACGCGTGTGGCGTCTCTATCTCCAGGGACTTCTGGCCGCCACCCCTCACCTGAACCCAGCTCTGTGGGTGGCAGGGGGCGAGGGGTAGGGGGTGAGGGCCGGGACAGGGGTGGGGGGCGTCTGGGGAAGATGCCCACCTGCAGGCCCCAGGCAGAAGCTGTAGGAGACGCCGGTCCCGGCCGGGCACGTCTGTGCCAGAGCGGGAGCCCCCAGGCCACCACGCACGGGCCGTCCTGCCCAGGGGCCGCGCAGCCATCCGGCTGCTCTGGTTTCTAATGACGGTCTGTCCAGGCACGGTAATGAGTGCGTGTGGGAGGACATCCACCTCCAGCAAGGGGGCCACTTAGATCCCAGAGCAGCTGGGCCCGCGTTCCGGAGCGCAACCAGGCGGGTGCTGGGCGTGTGCCGCAGCGGAGGTGCCGCAGGCCGGCGCTCCAGGAGGAACGGTCCCCTCTGTCCAGGCAGCAGCAGGCAGAGGCGCCGAGTGCCCCCCACCCCCGCAGCAGCACCCCCCGCTGGACGAGTGGGAGCGGCCTCGCTCCGAGTTTGCCCTGCACAGGAAGCTGGGAGAAGGCCACTTCGGGGAGGTGTGGGAAGGCCTGTGGCTCGGCTCCACTCCGGTGGCAGTCAAGGTCATCAAGTCAGGTGGGTGAGGCCTGCCCCCGCCCCACCCTCTGACCCCTCGAGCCCCCCCCCTCCCCCCCAGGTCAGGGTGGCTTGGGCGGGACCTGGAGCGGTGCCTCTCCCGCAGCCTACATGCAGCTCACAGACCTCGCCAAGGAGATCCAGACCCTCAAGAGCCTGAGGCACGAGCGTCTCATCCGGCTGCACGCAGTGTGCTCGGCCGGCGAGCCCGTGTACATCGTCACCGAGCTCATGCGCAAGGGCAATCTGCAGGCCTTCCTGGGCAGTGAGTCCCTGCCCCCAACCCCCGGGGCCCGGCCATGACCGGCAGCCCCCTTTTTGGCTTGGGCCTTTCACGGTGCGCCGGTCGGGCCTGGGCTCTGGCCCACAGTGGGTTGGGGCTCGGCCCGTGCTGTGCCTGCTGGAGGACACTCAGCATGTGGTTCCAGGCTGGGGGGTGTACGTGGGGGTGCGGCCTGTCCGCGTCAGCAGTGCCGAGCGCCTTCCCTGCCTTGGCCCCTCTCGGTGTCCGGTCTCTCCCTGGGGCCCAGGGGGGCTGCCTCGCTGAGTGGTCCCCGCACAGCACCGTGACCCTACAGCCTTGGCGGGTGGCCCTGCTCTCACCCCCTCTTAGGGGTAGGGACACCGAGGCACCGAGAGAAGTGAGCGGTGCAGACGCGTGCCCCCCTGACCGTCGGCCTTGCCCTGCAGGCCCCGAGGGGCGGGCCCTGGGCCTGCCTCTCCTTCTGAGCTTTGCCTGCCAGGTGGCCGAGGGCATGAGCTACCTGGAGGAGAGGCGCATTGTGCACCGCGACCTGGCTGCCAGAAACGTGCTTGTGGGTGATGACCTGGCGTGCAAGGTGGCCGACTTTGGCCTGGCCCGGCTGCTCAAGGTCAGTTCAGCTTGGGACCACCGACCCTGCCGTGGCCGGGAGGGGAGGGCGCCCTACCCACCACCGGTCTCCCCTCACCCAGGAGGACATCTACTCCCCAAGCAGAGGCTCCAAGATCCCTGTCAAGTGGACGGCGCCCGAGGCAGCCAACTACCGTGTCTACTCCCAGAAGTCGGACGTCTGGTCCTTCGGAGTCCTGCTCTATGAGGTCTTCACCTACGGCCAGTGTCCCTACGAAGGTGGGCCCAGGGGGCCTGAGGGAGGGGTCAGGCACCAAGCTTGGCAGGGTCTTGCCGGGAGCTGGAGGGAGGCGCCCACACCAAGCCCTCGGCCTCGCCCTGCCCTCTCATTGCCCCTCGCCAGGACTGAGCAACCACGAGACCCTGCAGCAGGTCACTCGGGGGTACCGGCTGCCACGCCCGGCGTCCTGCCCGGCCGAGGTCTACGCCCTCATGTTGGAGTGCTGGAGGAGTGGCCCCGAGGAGCGGCCCGCCTTCGCCACGCTGCAAGAGAAGCTGAATGCAGCCCGCAGGCACCTCCACTCCGCCCTCACGTGACCTGGGGCACTGGAAGAGGGGCTTGGGCCGCTCCTCCCTGCCCGGCGTGTCCCTGCAGGATGGCACTGGCCATCAACACACACAGGGGTGCCGGAGGCCTGGAACCACCTCTGGCCGAGGACCTCACGCCCTGATGCACACTGACCCGCCCTGTGCTGTGGACGGCAGACCCGTGCAGGCACCTACTCTGACAGGAGGGTGTGATGGCCTTGGCCCCGCGTGACCTGGTGTCCCTGCCAAGGGAAGAACTCGGGATAGAAGTCCAGGTGGGGCGCTCCGCCGGACGCAGGAGCCGCGAGCCGGGCCCCTGCCCGTCCATGCTGCCCTGGACGCCTCCTCTCCCTCCCAGGGTCCGCAGCCAGAGGCCCGGCTTTCCCAGTGTTCTGCAAGGTCCCCCTGTGGCCGACGGCTGGGCTCGCGGGCAGACCCCAGGCACTGGGCGCACATGGCACACGCACAGACCCATGCACACGGGGAGGCAGCATCCACGCAATAAATACGCACTGACTGACTCAGATACACGCACAGACATGTGTCACCCGTGGGCCTCAGCTCCCAGACCCAGATCAGACCTGGATGGGATAGGATGGTCCACCAGCAGATTCATCGTGGCGGATAGAGAGCTGGCCCCCATGCGGCCCAGGCACCCCCCGCCCGGGGCATCCTAGGGCCCAGACTGGGGACCCGGAGGAAGCGTGACTTTTGGGCCACGGGGATGACCCCGTGCCGGCCTGGGGAGCTGTGTGGTAGCCCATGCCATCTCCCTGGGGCTGGAATTGAAGGGCGGGAGGGAGGAGGGACAGGGTCAGGCCATGGGAAGGTCAGGCTGGCTCTTTCTGGGGGCAGGGCAAAGGTCAGGCAGGCAGAGGCTGGGCCTCAGTGGCTCAGGGTCCTAGGTGCTGACCTGCCCGTGCAGGGTCAGGCAGGGGTGGGTTGGATGCCACAGTGTTCAGACAACTGGGTCACAACGCAGTCTCTGGGGAAAAGGAAGCAAGCGGTTTCCAGGGTGTGACCGCTCCCCCGGCGGCTGATTTCAAGTCACCGTTGTCACTGAATGAGGAGCGGGGGGGTGGGAGCTTCGCAGTCTCCCTGTCCAGCTCCCGTCACCAGGAGACAGACAAGTGGAGGGCAGGGGCCGGGCAGGGTGGTCTGTGCTCAGGGTCCTCATCCCCCACTCCTGTGGCCCCCGTGATGACAGCTGTGTCCCAGTGGCCTGTGGGACGGAAGGGCAGAGGCAAGGGCCCCCCGCTTACGGCGCCCTGCGGAGAACAGCGACTGCGCAGCTTCGGGAGGGGCACGTGAGCGCCTGCTGAGCCCAGCCGGCCCCGCCCCACTTGAGGTGGGTGGTGGTGGGGCTCAGAGCCAACGGCTAAGAAAGAATTCTTGAGATGTTTTTGGTGCAAAAAGGTGGTTTTATTAAAGAGTGAGGACAGGACCCACGGGCAGAAAGTGCACTTGGGTCGTGAGGGGTGGCGGGTCATATAAGATGTTCTGTCCTATGGGGAGAAGGTGATGTTGGGGCTTCAGGAAATGGAATCTGTAGGTTCCCAGGAGTTTGGCTATTGACAAAATTGCTCTTTTCCTTGTAAATTACGAAGACGGTTGTAGACTGATATTGTGTCCTGCATGATGTGATCTCTACCAGTTAACCATTTGTTTTCCCCTTTCCTTTGTTCTTGGGACACCAGGAGAGGGTGAGGAGGGTCACCCCCACCCCGGGGGAGGGCTCCGAGGCGGGGGAGGGGGCTGCTAGCTTGTGCTTGGCCCTCGGCTGGCCTCTGTTTTCCACGTCACCACTGGTCACTGGCCCTGCCCACGGCTGTGCAGGGCTGAATGGGGGGGCGCTTCCCAGAGGGGAGGGTGCTGAGGTCACCAAGGCGAGGGCAGCACAGGGGGAGGCGGGAGGAAAGGGCAGGGCCTGAGCAGCCCGGGTGTGAGTCAGGGCCGAGCAGGGAGAGGCGGGGACTCCTTGCATCGGGAACTCTGGGAGCCCACAGCCCTGGCCGCAGCCCCCTCGGCCCTGCCTGTGAGAGGGTGTGGCGTGGGGCCGGACGGCAGCCTCTGAGGGAAGGAAGGGAAGCAGTGTGCTGAGCTGGGGCCAGAGGCGGGCGTGCGTGGGGGTCACCGGTGCATTCCTGGCGTGTGTCGTCAGCCACAGGCCCAACAGGTTTGGTGCTCGGGGGCCTCCAGGGGCTTCCTGCTGTGGCTTAGGCAGAACCGGGCGTCTGCGCCCAGGAGCGGACTGGCGCGTGTGGCCCAGCAATGAGGGAGGGGCGGCGGGGGGCGCCTTAGAGCCCTGGGTCCGGCAGAGGCTGCGCAGCCCCCGCCCAGCCGCACCCCCCCTCCACCCTGGTCTGCCAGTAGGACTGTGACCTGCCGAGTAACCACATTCCTGCTCTTGACCTCACAAGGGAGGAGTCCTGCCTTTACTCCCTTTTCCAAAAGAGGGACGTGGCGAGAGGCCAGGCTTAGCATCAGGTTTCCCCTGGTCAGTGTCCGCCTGGACCCCCATTTAGGGGGCAGGGTCCCCGGCTCTCGTCTCGGTCGTGAGGCTGGGGCAGGCCGACATGGACACACAGCCACCCTGAGCCCTCCCCCCGCCCTGGCCCCCAGCTCCCCTTCAGGGCTGGGCCTCCCCCACCCCCGCCCTGAGGCCCCGTGCTGTTCCCTCTTTCAGGGTCCTGCCCACCCTTTCCTGTCTCTCGGAGGCCAGCGCAGGTCCCCCCGGGGCAGGGGTCTGGGGAAGGGAGTGTGTGGTAGCCCGAGGGGGACAGCTTCCAGGGAGGGGACAGAAGCCTGCACCCCCCCGGAGCGTCCAGAGGAGACTCTGGGAAGAGACACCCGGGAAGTGGGCGGGGCTGACTTGCCCACAGGCCTCCAGCCTTCCTCCTCCTCCTCTCCCACCTCACTCCCACCCGGGGTCTACTTGTGCCTGAGCCCCAGCCACTAAACTGGACCCCAGGGAGGCCCTGTCTGATCCGTTACTTGTTCCCCCCGGGGGGGCTCAGGTCGGGCCACGTGGCTGGGTGGTGGGCACACTCCCTAGAGCAGGTGGGTGGGAGCCGTGCCCAGACTGCCCCGGCCCAGGTGGGCAGGAGGCCGGGAGAGGGGGGGGCTGCTGGGCCCTCGGGGTTCAGCCCAGGGCAAAGGCCTGGGGGCACAGGTGTGGCCGGCCCGGCTTAGCCCCGCAGCGCGGGGAAGTGGGCTGGCTCCTCGGCCGCGGAGGCGGCCTGTCAGGGCCGGCCCCACCCGCCTGTGCTGCCAGCCACAGCTGGAGCGGCCGCCGCCCGGTGACAGGTGTCAAGGCCAGGAGGCCCGTCGTGCCGCCGCACCCGCCATGGTGTCCCGCGGCCAGCCTCAGCCAGGCCCCCGGTACGTGGGCCTGTGGGACTTCGAGGCCCGGACGGACAAGGAGCTGAGCTTCCGGGCAGGGGACCTGCTCCACGTGGCCCGGAAGGGGGAGGAGTGGTGCTGGGCTGTGCGGCTGGACGAGGCGGGCAGGGCCCTGGCGGAGGGCTACGTGCCTCACAACTACCTGGCCGAGAAGGAGACGGTGGAATCTGAGCCGTGAGTGTCCCCGTGGCCCTGTGGGTCACCCCGAGGCACCCCCCCCTCCGGGCCCTGTGGCCACCTACGGAGCTCGGGGCAGGGCGGCCCTCGGGACAGAGCTCCAGCACTGCTGGGGCCGGGCCCTGGGGCGGGCCAGGAGGGTCACGTGACTCCGCCTCCCTGTGGCCCCTGGTTGTGGCCAGGCCAGGCCATCCTGGTCCCCGGAGAGCTGACGAGGCTTTCTCTGTGTGACATCTGGGGCTACGGAGCTGCACAGGCTGGTGGCCCCTTCCCTGGGCTCCCCCACGGTCACTTGGCGGTGCCAGGACCCAGACAGGACAGAAGGGGCCGCAGTGGGTCCCCGGGTGGCCGGCCAACAGGGATGTGGTCTGCAGAGGAGTCCCAGGCAGGGATTGGGCCTTTTGGGGACCAAAGCTTCGCTCACCTTCCAAACAACCGAAACCAGATGCATGACCTAGTTAGAGGGAGCAGGAAGGTCATTGCGACATGCCTGTCTGGGCGTGGGCCACGGGCCTTCCCGTCACCGGCGGGGAGGCTCCTGGAGGTGGGGGTTGCTCCCAAGGGGCTCCCCAGGAAGCTTGGGCCACAAGGGCAGCCTGCAGTGGGCGTTCGCACAGCTCCCTGAGCTGGGTCTTTTGAGCTCTGGGTTTGGAGGGTGGGGCTCCAGACGCCCCAGGAGCCGCTGTGAGCTGGAGCTGCCGCATGGCGGACGGGAACGGGGTCTCCTCTTGCTGATGAGGGATAAGCAGTGGGGTCATAATCGGCACAGTTTGGGAAGGCAGGGTCCAACCACAGGGATGGTGCAGAGGTGGGAGTGGCTCGTGCAAAGGTCCTGAGAACCTAGTGTATTTGTGAAGCGGGAAGGAAGCAGCGTGGTTGGAGGGCTGAGCCAATGAGAGGTTCACCTCCGTCAGGGCGGGGCGCGGCCCTCCTGTGGGGGTTTCCTGTTTAGGGACCCCTGAAGGAATGGGGGGAATCAAGGGCAGAGCAGCTGGTGGCAAAAGTCACCTGGGTGATTCTGCAGACCTCACCCCACAGCCCAGAGTCCGGGGCTCGCCTGTGTCCGGGCACTGGTGTGCGTGAGCAGGCACGAGCGTGGGCGTGCGTGTGTGAGGACATACGTGCAGAGCCTTGGCGCTCAGAGGCCGACCCCAGGCCCCACAGTCCTACAGCAGAGCGTCTGTGGCCCGGCTCACAGAACAACGTGGTCCCACTCATGGGACGGGACAGTGTGTTTCTGGGACAGGAGTGGCTCTGACCCCGCAGATAGGGGACGCCCCGGGCGGGCCTTCCCTGGTGTCCCGACTGGCCATTTGGGGGCTGGGATCCGGGGTGGGCAGGCTGGGAGGAGGCAAGGTCAGAGAGGGCAGGGGACGAAGGTCAGTGCGCCCCCCCCCAGGTGGTTTTTTGGCCACATCTCCCGCTCCGAAGCCCTGCACATGCTGCAGGCGGAGGGCAACGCGGAAGGGGCCTTCCTGGTCAGGGTCAGCGAAAAGCCGGGCGCCGACTACGTTCTCTCAGGTATGGCCTCCCCGGCCCTTCTCCCCACTCTGTGGCCCCCATGCACTTGACTCTGGGGCTCCTTGCCCCCAAACCCAGCCCCACGGACTGCGCCTCTCTGCCTGCCACGTCCAGGACCTCCCTCCGGTGGGCGGACACTCGGCCGTCCAGGGCGGCTTGTCCCTGCGGTCCTGGGTCGGGGTTTTCTCACGTCGCTGCTGGGAGAGCCGGGGGCAGGGTGCCCAGCCCGCGAGCGCCTCTGGGGAGGGGCCCGAGGCGGCGGGCGCTCGTTCACACGTGCCTGCCTCCGCCCGCCCTCCCCACGCCCCAGTGCGGGACGGCCAGGCGGTGCGACACTACCGGATCTGGAGGCGTGCTGGCCGGCTGCACCTCAGCGAGGCCGCGTCCTTCCCCAGCCTGTCCAAGCTCCTGGACCACCACAAAGCCCAGAGCCTGTCCCACGGCCTGCGGCTCACCGCGCCCTGCTGGAAGGTAGGGCTGCCCGCACCTGCCGCCCCGCCCCCGCCCCCTCTCCTCCCTGACGTGGGTGGCGGGGGCGCAGAGGACCTGGCCCCAGGGACTCGCCTCTCAGGAGCCGCGTTCCTGCAGAGCAGCGTGCGGGGGCAGGGCCGTGCCTTCCTTTGCTGGGTCGCCCTCACCCCCAGGCCAGCGGGAGGCCTGTGCTCCTGAGAGCCTCTCTGGGCCCGTGGGAGCCTGGGGACAAGAGCTCTGTGTGACTGGCACTCAGGCCAACGTCACTGGCTTAGAGTGGGCAGGTGAGGGTGTCTGCAGCTCAGGGCGGGGGGCGACCGCTCTGAGGACAGCTCCTGGGAAAGCCTGGCCACGTGCTGGGCCGTGGGCATTGCCCTGTGTCCGAGGATAGGTCAGGAGCTCCCCATCCTGGGGTCAGAGTTGGCGACTTAGGTGATGGGGACGCACCCCTGCCCGTCCCTCCAGCGTGAGCCCAAGCTCCTGCCCCACTGCGACGGCTGGGAGAGGCCACGGGAGGAGTTCACGCTCTGCAGGAAGCTGGGGTCCGGCTACTTCGGGGAGGTCTTCGAGGGGCTCTGGAAAGACCAGGTCCGAGTGGCTATGAAGGTGATTGCTCGAGGTGAGTGGGCCTCAGGGCAGGCCCCCAACGGGGACTTCGGGCCTTGCTCCCGGGGGCGAATGGGACGGGAAAGCCAGCGGCCTGTCACGTCCCCCCGAGGCCCCCGCGCTACCTGCTGCACCGCGTGTGCCGTCTCCACCAGCGTCCGTGTGGTAACTGTTTTCCTGTCAAGGCATGTTTTTACCTAAGTGCGTTTTACGAAAAACTGTTTTTATGTACATTAGTTTTTGAGAAAAAGAGAGAGACAGGGCACAGATAGGGGAGGGGCAGCGAGAGGGAGACAGAATCTGAAGCAGCCCCAGGTCCCAGCTGTCAGCACAGAGCACAACGCGGGTGTTGAACTTGTGAACCGCGAGATCATGACCTGAGCCAAAGTCAGACACTTGACTGACTGAGCCACCCAGGCGCCCCTAAAGGCATTTATTTTAAAAGAGAATTATAAATTCTTTTTAAGTTTAGTTTTATTTGTTTTGATAGAGATCTAGAGAGCAAGCAGGGAGGTGCAGAGTGAGGGAGACTGAGAATCCCAAGCAGGCTCTGTGCTATCAGCGCAGGGCCCAATGCGGGGCTCAAACTCCTGAATCGTGAGATCATGCCCTGAGCCAAAATCAAGAGCCAGACACTTAACCAACCAAGCCCCCCAGGAAATTTTAAATTCGTAACACACGTGGAAAGCCATTAAAATAAACAGATCACTAGAAATTTGAAAAGGTTCATCTAAAATCTCCTGTAAGCCCACTAGAGGTTTCCACCCCCACTTCAGGACTCCGGGCCGGGGGCACGGGAGGACGCCTGGTGGGTGATCCACTCCACATCAGGCTGGGGACAGGGTGTAAACGTGGAGCCTGGCGTGTGGCAAGCAGGTGGTGGGTACGACACAGCCTTCACTGGACGCCTGGGTGTGGTTCTGGGGCGCCCCGGGGAGGGCACCCAAATGTCCTGAGCAGCTGGTGGGGGGTGGGGCCGGCACTCGCCCACGCCCATGGAGGCCACCTGCCCCCACAGATGACCTTCTGCACCAGCACGCCTTCCAGGCGGAGATTCGGGCCATGAAGCAGCTTCGGCACAAGCACATCCTGCCACTGTACGCGGTGGTGTCCGTGGGGGACCCTGTGTACATCATCACGGAGCTCATGCCCAAGGGGAGCCTGCTGGAGCTACTGCGCGGTGAGCAGGCCGCTGGCGGCATTGGGGCCCCTTCCTGGGGATAAACGTGACATGTGCTTGGGGGGCACGGGAAACTTGCACAGAAGAGAAAACCCAAGTGGCCTCAGTCCGTTGGGCGTCTGACTTCAGAACCATGATCTCGTGGTTCATGGGTTCAAGCCCCGGATCGGGCTCTGTGCTGACAGCTCAGAGCCTGGAGTCCGCTTCGGATTCTGTCTCTCTCTTTCTCTCTGCCCCTCCCTCCCCATACTCTTCTTCCCTCCCTCTCTCTCTCCCTTAAAAATAAAACATTAACAAGAATTTTAATGAAAAGAAAAAAATAAAAGAAAACCCAAATTGCCCCCACACCAGAGACAGGACAGCCAGGGAGTTGTCAACCTTACCTGCTTAAGAAATGATTAAAAATATCCTGCGGTAAATGTACCATCGGGCAAGTACACGAGACAAAAACGGCAGCCCCTACGGCCTCCATCCAGTTAGCTGAGACCCCCGCGTCCAAATGCCCGCGTGGCTGGTCCACCCCTCCAGCTTCTGAACATGCAGGCCCGGTTCTCACTGCTTTTCTTTCTGTAAGGTGCTGACCCTTCCTCTGGTGCCCGAGTGTGCACGTACACTTGCACACACAAGTACACAGCCTCACGCGCTACACACACACACACCCTACACGACTGTCCCGTGGACTCACACACCTCATCATCTGTAACAAGATGTTACCTCATTTAACACTCGAAGTGAACACGGCCCGCTGGCTGAGGCGCCGTGGCAGGCGGCCTCCCCGGTCAGGAACCTTCCCCAGGCTGGCGGCCCCGCTGGCACACGACCGCACCGTTGAGCTGCGCCCGTTTCGCGAGTCCCCTTGTTGAAACTTTTGGAGGTTTTCCGTTGTGTCAATGTCGCGATGAGGTCCTCTGCGCTGACCCGTCTGCATTCCTATCCCTGTAGTGCAGATGCCCAGACAGGAAACCGGGGAGTGGGGCAGAGGGTATGTGCGCAGCACATCTGGACTTCCAGAAGGGCCGTGACAGGTGCGCTGCTCCAGTTTCAAGTCGGGCAGCTGCTCTCTGTCCCGGCAGCTCGCAGGGCCCGTGGCAGGCAGGGCTTGGCCCCAGCCCTCTGACCATGGCCTCCCGTGGCCTCTGCAGACTCTGACGAGAAAACCCTGCCCATCTCGGAGCTGGTGGACCTTGCGTCACAGGTGGCCGAGGGCATGTGCTACCTGGAATCACAGAACTACATCCACCGGGACCTGGCCGCCAGGAACATCCTTGTGGGGGAAAACAACCTCTGCAAAGTTGGGGATTTTGGGCTAGCCAGGCTCATCAAGGTAGGGCCCGGGGGGCTGCAGGGCTCCCTCTGTGCGGAGCAGGCCGGGGGCAGGACGCTGGGGCCCAGAGGGGCGCCCTGATGGGCCGGGCAGGCGCCTCCAGGGGCCGGGAGACACGCTGGTGAGAGCACACGGGGGGCCCGGAGGGAAGCCGCACGGGGGGCCCGGGGGGTGCTCCTGAGTGGGTGGGCCACCTGCTCTTGTTCATGGTGTCGTGTTCAGCGAGGCGAGAGGCTGGGAGTGGTTTGTGGGCTCAGGGCCAGCACCTCCCCCACCTGCCCCCACACAGAAGACACGTTTATCGTGGATTCTGGAGACAAATGTGGACAGGACGGTGTTAACGCGCCCCCGAAGCCTCCCCAGCCCCATCGTGTCCCCTTCCACGTTTAGACCCAGGTCCACACACACACACTCAGCATATCAAGGGCTCCACACAGAAATAGACAGTCATGCTTCTGACAATTAATGAGACTCCTTAAGGTGATCACATGCCCCCTCAGAGGTAAGTTTCCAAATTCCGGAAAGCCAAGAATTCACGTTTGCTCCCAGAGGGGACGCTAGGTCACCACTGCTTAACTTCCGTCTGTGTCCCCTGCGGCTCCTTCTGTGCTGGGCCCGGCTCTCTGGCTCCCTTTGCCCAGAACCCCCGTTGTGGGGGGAGCCCTCTGCTCAGGGCGGGTCCTGCCTCAGTACCCCTGGCCTTGCGGAGCACTGATGGCCAGAGTTCAGGGCCCTTCACTCAGGGCACGATATCCTGATGCCGTAGTCCTTGATAGTGAGCTGGATGCTTCTAGAAAAGCATCTCCCTCATTCACTTGGTGGCCAGGTGGTCTGGGCTGTCTCTAGGAGCCCACGGTTTGAACATACCCACGGGCTCTGCGGGGACAGTCCCCGTCCCCGCATGGGCTCACGCTGGCCGACCTCTGGGACAGGGACACCACCCGGGAGGGCCACATGTATCTTGTCCCTTCCTGATCCCTCACCCACCCCTCATCCCCAGAATCTGGGGAAAAGCAGTGCTGCCGGTGGCCCAGGGCCCGCCTGTCTCCAAGCGCCAGCACCACCTCCCTCGAGTGGCAACCATGGTGGCGGCAGCGTCAGGACAGCTGTCCCCCGTGCCCAGTCTGCCCTGGCGCACCACGAGCCCTAGCACCCATGTCCGTGCTGCGGGGTCCGAAGGTGCAGGCAGCCCGGGACCCCAGCACATCTCTGCTTACAGGAGGACATCTACCTTTCCCACGACCGCAACATCCCCTACAAGTGGACCGCCCCCGAGGCCCTCTCCCGAGGGTTCTACTCCATCAAGTCGGACATCTGGTCCTTTGGGATTCTCCTCCATGAGATTTTCAGCAGGGGTCAGATACCCTATGCAGGTACTGGCCCCCAACAATGTCCCCAACTGTGGGCAGAGTGGGAGGCTGCCTCCCTGGAGCAGCCTCCAGACAGTGTCCGGAAGGTGCAGGGGATGCAGTCTTCTGGGAGGGTGGCTGCCGGGGGGCGGGGGGGGGGGTGAGGGGTGAGGGGATAGCACCTCCAGCCCCTCCTGCTGCTCCGCCACAGGCATGTCCAACCATGAGGCCTTCCTAAGGGTGGACTCGGGCTACCGCATGCCCTGTCCCCCCGAAAGCCCACCCACTGCCTACAAGCTGATGCTGTCGTGCTGGCACAGGGACCCCGAACAGAGGCCCTGCTTCAAATTCCTGCGGGAGAAGCTCTCCAGCGTCACCAGGTACGAGAACCCGCTCTGAATGGGACCCCCCCTCTGATGCTGCCTCTGAGGCCGCCAGACCAGGCCCTGTGAAGGGTGCCCTGCATGCCATCCTGGACCTCAGATCATGGATACAGGCAGACCGAAGGTGCAGACAAGTTCCCAGAACTGGGCTGAACAGTTGGGGGATGGAACTCCCCAGCCAGGGGCCCACTGTGCCCTGGGGCGGGGGAAGCAGGCCCCCTGCAGTCTGGGCGCCAAGGCTGCCCACTCCTCCCGTCTGTTCCTTCTAAGACTCCCAGACCCTCCACGGCCAACTCCAACCCTCCAGGAGTCTGGCCATTCTCCTCTCTAAAAGGAGTGGACCTGTCCCTGGTCCTGACCCAAAGCCCACCAGCTGAGCCACGACCCAGGGCTCAGCTTCCCTGGGTGGGGCAAGGGGCTGGATTTTGGCTGGACTCACCCTGGGTCACCTGACCTGTGCACAGCTCCGGACTTGGGGGACACGGCCTTCCTAGTACTCTGTGAAAACATGCTGTTTGGTGGTAGGGCACTGCTGTCTGCTACCCAGGGCTATGGCTGTCAGCAGCTGCCACAAGGAGCCCTGAGGGCCTCATCTGGACACTAGCCTCAGAGTCTGGGTAGCACTCAGGCTACCCTCTGGGACACCTCCCCCCACTCTGGGTCCGTCTAAGGAGGTGGGAACGAAGGCCTCCCCTACAGGCCACAGCACTGGCTGTGGGACGACAGGGGAGCCTGGGGAAGGCTGCCTGGACACGAGGGCAGACAGGACAGAGGCCCCAGAGAGCCATCAGCATCGCTGGATGTCCTGGATTCGACAACCATTTATAGCACAGAGCGGGGGCAGAGTGGCCAAAGAGGCGGGTGGGCTCCCTCAGAGGCCCGTGGAGCCCCTAACTTCATACCAAGCCCCCATCCACGCCCTCACTGAGCTGCCCGCTCCTGACCAACAGACCTGGGCCAATCTCTGCTGGCCACTGAAGGTGTGCGGACACACAGTTCACCAATCATGCCTGCCCACGGAGGCTGGCAGAGGATGACAAGCCACACCCTCTTAAGGTCCCGGCTGGAATTTATCCAAACCCTGGTTACCTGCGGTGGGAAGGCCCCTCAGAAATGCCCCCACACCACTTACGACTCAGTCTTAGTTTTGGGTTCCCGCCCCCAGAGCCGGGGGACCCTGCCCAGGTGTCCTACAGGAAGAAGAGACAACACCCCCACAGGAAGGCCCCTGGAGGCAGCAGGGCCCCATGAGCTGCACCACCCAGCTGGGACAGCTCTGCTACTGGCCCCTCACTGCCCTCCAGGGTGTCAGGGGCAGGGGGGCCTTGCCAAGTTCCTTCCAGGGGCACCAGGTCCCTCCAGCTGATGGCCCCCAAACCCACAGGCAGAGCCCGGACCCCAGTGGCTGCCCTGGAGGCTTCTTGTCCAACTCCTGAACTGCCTGCTCTTCCAGGCACCTGCCCCTTCTCAGGTCCAAGGCGCCACATTTGCTGTAGCGGCTTGCCCGTGTGAACCTGGGCCAGACCCGAGAGGTGGCTCCCCAGCGAGGGAACCCAGGAAGGCCCAGGGAACAGGCCCAACTTTCCACCCCTGCAGGAAGTGAGGTTGAGCAGTGTTCAGTGGCTTCTCCCACAGGCCCCAGGGGCACCCAGTTCATACACACCCTCAGGGTTACTGGCTGCTTGGAGTTTATTTTCCACTTGGTGCAAGGCACACTGTTACAGGGTGTCGGGAAGGCTTGCGTGTGGCTTGGATAGTAAAGAGTGGGGTTCTCTTAACTTTCTTTTTGGTGTTTTGTTATTTTGATATAAAAGAACCCAAGTGCTTCTGCTTGGCTGCAGCCTACCTAGTCTATAAGGGGAGAGGAGGGGTGAGGAGGAGAGAGAAGGGGAGGGGAGGAGAAGGGAGGGGAAAAGAAGAGAGAAGAGGAGGGGCTGTAATGAGCCCAGCGCCTCCTGAAGCCTGGCAGGGGCCACTCAGGACTGGGGCCCGGTGTTGGCTGCGCCAGGCTGGCCATCAGGCTGCTTCCTCATGGCTTCCAGAGCCGGGTCACAGGGGATCGAGCCGCTGGAGGCCTGGGGAGATTCCGAGCTGGGGGAGAGCTTGGGGTCAGAGGGGGGTTCCACCTGTCCCCTCCTCCCAAGATGGCCCGCAGGAATGTGGACTCACCGTTCTGGGGACTCCAACACTGTAGCCATGAACGGGAGAATGGACTTCCCGAAAAAGAAGCTTGCCCACCAATGACCTGGGTCAGCCTTGGGGAGACCTGAGAGAAGCAAAGTAGGGTGGTGGTGCCCCTGCCTACTCCCGGTGGGATCCCTTCCGATGGTGTCCCCCACCGAAGGGGAGTGGCGCTGCGCTCAGCTCACCGGGGTGGTGAGGGATGGCTTCCCCAGGATACTCAGCACTTCCGCAGGAGCTGTTACTGGAAGTGGAACCCAGGCGGCCTGCAGAAGAGAGGCCTGGTCAGCTCTGCAGGGCACCGAGTCCCCTGCCCTGTCCACCAGGCCAAGCGCTGGCTTTGCGGGCCGCACAGCGGCCGAGCCAGAGCCCCGCCCCTCCCACCAGCAGGGCAGAGGGCGAGGGGGCTTACTCACGCCGGTAATAGTCGTGGGTGGCCACGAGCGAGCCGCTGGAGGGGATGGCTGCCATGCTGTCGCTTGTGGGCTGGTGGAAACCTGCGCACGCAGGGGTCGGGGAGCCCCCCTGGTCACCCACCGGCCTTCGGGAGGGGCCGGCCGGGCGGGCCCCACTGGGAAGACCCGCCCCCACACAGACTCCCGGGTCGGGGACGCAGAGTTTATTTACGGGGCGGAGGCGGAGCCCAGAACTCCCGACCGCCTTTCGCCGCGCAGGGCGCGGGCGGCTCCAACCGGCCCGGACCGGCCGCGCGGGAGCAACAAAGGCGCTCTGTGCGCGAGGCCGCCGGCCCGGGGCTCCGGGCACCTGCCCAGCCCGCCCGGCCCCAGCCCACCCCGCGCCCCCGGCCGTCCGGCCCTCCGTCCGCCAGTCGGTCTGCCTCGCCGGCCGCGGCGCACGGGGGCCATCTCCCGCCGCCCACTCGGGCCGCCCGGGTCCTCACCTCGGCGGCAACCCCTCGCGGGCCTCGGCGCGCGATCGCGAGTGGCGGGGACGGGGACGCTAGGCGACGGAGCCCATTTGCAGAGCCGACCGCAAAAGGCCGCTCCACGACCGGAACGCGCGCGGAGTGCGCACGCGCGGACGCGCCCGTCCGTACAGCGCAGCCGCGCTCGCGTCACGGGGGGCGGTGCCAGTCGAGACCCCGCCCCCGAGTCTGGCCCCGCCCAGCTCGTCCAAGCCCCACCTCCCGCTCCCCTGCCCCGCCTCTGCGAGGCCCCGCCCCGAGCTCGGCCCGGGGCCGCTCCAGCCCCATTCGGCCCCGCCCACAGTGGCCTGGCGCGCGGCCCGGCCGAGGGGCGAGCGCGGGTGCGCGGCGCCGGTGCAGTGTGGGCCTGCCTGGGAAGCCCGTTTCGGCCTGGCCTGGGACTGGAGCTGTTACGTGGCCGCCGTGCCCCGTCCCGGAGCGCTGCTTGACTTGCCGCCCTCCCTGCCCTAAAGACTCTCCCGTCCAAGAGCAGAGCTTGTTCACCTTTCCAGAAACTCCGGGACCCCAGGTGCTCCAACCGGTCTCGACCTCTCCAGCCCTTCCAAGGCAGCGGGCGCGCTGGACGCGGACACGCAGGCCCCGCCTCTGCCGTGCCTTCCTCCCCCGGGCTTCTCCCCTGGGGAGGGGGCCGGTCCCACCGTCTCAGGACAGACCGCGGCCTCTGCTCCGTGTGTGCCCGCCCCTCCACCCCGACGGGGCCCTCCAGGGGGGCTCGTAGTAGACAAGGCCCTTCCGGGGCGTCGCCTCGCAGTCTGGTGGTTCTGGGGCCCACAGCCCAGGCCTCCAGCTTCGGCCAGCACCCCCGGCACCCCCTGCTTGTGAGGCACAACTTGCAGGGGAGAGCGGGGGTGGGAGGGCAGCAGGGCCAGGGAAGGGGGCTTATTTGAGTGGGTGGAGGTAAAGAGCTGCCACCCAGAGATGTCTCCCAGAGCAGGAAGCACAGGCCCCCTGTTTGGGGCAACCCCAGAATGTTTCCCGAGCTGTCAAACTGTCTGGGGCCTTGCCACACCCTCGTTTGTCAATTGGGATGACAACTTCCTTTTCTGTCGTGGAAATCAGTCCTCCCCCAGCCCCTCAGCTCCTTCTCAAAGGCCCCAAGCCGTGACCTCCCTCTGCAGGGAGAGGCAAACCCGGCTTTTTGCATTCTAGGCCCTGGCTGGGCAGTCTCTTCCCTGATGGTTGGGAAGGTCTTGAGAAGCCTGTGGGGAACTTGGGGAGAAACCAGGAAGACCTCATAGCCCCTTCTGTCAGGCCTTCCACGTCTTCAGACCCCATCAAGGACCCCTCCAGGATTTCTGGACCTCAGTCCAACTTCTCACTCAGCAGACAGAAAGTCAAGCCCTCTGGAGGACCCGACAGACCCTGGATGTGATCCTTTATCTGGCTGGGTGGGGGTCGAGGCTTCGGACTCTCTGATCGGGACCTGGCTTGGGCAGCGGTGTGGCCCAGCGCACTGTAAGAGGAGCTGCAGTCTGGGTAATGCCCGCTCCTCCCCCTTCACCCTCTCTTCCCCGAGGGCCAGTCGCCTGCTGGCAGTTCTGGGGGCTCTCACTCAAGGGATCAACGGGATCACACGTATGGAGGAGACACCTGGCACCTGTCAGCTTGCTCACATGTCACCGTAACCCCCAAGCCTGTCTCACAGCCAGTGACCTTCCCCTCTCATTGACTCCCAGTGCCTCCAGTTTGGTTTCCTCTCCCGGCTTCAGGCTAATTCTGGATCATAAACTAAGTGTGACTTTAGTGCAATTCAAATTTAATTGTTAAGGATGTATGTCATCCTCCACCTCACCCTCACAATCACCACACCTTGAGCCACACCGTCAGCTTAGTGGGTTAGTGGCTGTCTGGGGTTCATGCTGGGGGGCTGCCATAGGCTCCAGTGCCAGCGCCTGACCACATGCTGGCCTGGAACGGCCCACAGCACCCTCCTGCCTCAGTAGGCCCACGTGCACCCCCCTAACTTGCCGGGTGTCTGTGCCTTTGCGTCACTCATCCTTCCCTGAGAAGCACAACTGGGCACTGGCAGCATCCGGGCCCCCCCCAAACTAGGGGCAGCTCCTGGTAGGTTTGAAGCCTGGTTAGATTTGGTGTTCTGTGGTTCACAAAGGTGGCTGAGGGGGCTGGGTGCCAGGTCTGTACTGGGTGCTGTGGGGCAAACCAACAGTGCCAGCATCCACTGCACAGTAAAGACACAGAGAGCCAGGCAGGGACGCTGGGGGTGGGGGTCTCTCGTGCCCCTAAGAATACAGAGATGGGCCCGACTCAGACCATCCACTGTTCCGGCACTCAGCACATTGGTTTGTTGAATATCTACTATGAGCAAATGGCTGAGCCAGAGAGGAGTGGAAAGGCCAGTCCGGAGGGCGGGGAGACCCAATGTGGTGAGGTGAGCCAGCGGAGGGGTGTCAGGTTTAAGCTGGGGTCCGAGGAAGGTGGAGACGGAGGCGGGACCAGCGGGGACACCCTGGAACCCAGCTCAGTGCTGCCGGGCAGGAGCGGGGCGGCTGGTGGACCCTGGGAAGGGGAAGGGCCACAGCAGGGCCCCTGGCTGGAGAGGCAGCTCACTGGGGCCACCAAGGGTCACTCATAAGGCAGATTGGTCAGCGCACTGGATACCAGGACGGAGGAACCTTCTAGTAAGACCCAGGCTTGCCCAGAACCCTCAGTCACAGGGCTCTGCTCCTGCCCTAGACCCCTGTGTCCCTGAGACCTGTGGCTGAGTGTGTGACTGTCTTGTGGTGTGTCTCACACATGCCTCCGATAGGACTGTGGTTTCAGGACGTGAGGGGCCTGCCCAGCACCTTGGACAGCTCACACGGCCGGAAAGTGGGGTCAGGACTTGGGGGGTCAGGCCACAGTCTCTGAGGCAGTGGATGCCTGCTCTGAATCCTGGACATGGTGGTCACTCAAAAGGGGCACGGCTGGGGTTGGGGGGCGGTGGCAAAGGCTGATACCACCCTGGGGTGCTGCAAGGGCTGAAGAGAAGTCACCAGGGTGGGGAGACAGCCGTGTGAGCAGGATGAGGACAGGCTGGGACCCCTGGGGCAGACCCATCCTGGGGGTTCTGAGCAGAGAGCTGGAACTGGGGGCTGTCCGGAAGGAGAGGGCCAGCTTGGGGCTCCCGGGGGCAGAGGGGCCACCCAGGCCTCTGCAGGAAGGGCTTGGTGCTGGAGGCTGGTGCTGACCTCGCTGTTTGCTTTCCTGGCCGAGACGTCTGCCTGTTCCTCCAGAGCTTATGGGAAGCCTGCTGTGTGCGTGGTACTGCGAAGCCTGTGTGTGCAGAGCTGGGTGACTGGGAGCCCCTGCTCTCCCCAGGCTCCGTCCCCGAGCTTGAGAACCTGCTGTCACAGCCCCAGGGCAGGGAGGTGCACAGGCCCTGGACCCAGAACCCCTCGCACACTGGGCTAGAGCTGTGGGGAGGTGGGGGCTACAGCCTGCCTCCTGGTGGGAAACAGTGGGCCAGATGTCCTGCTGATTTCTCCCGAGTGGGCACACCAGGCCCTGCAGCCTGGGCGGCCCTGCCCCTGAGGCCTCGAAGCCCCTCCTTTGGCTGCGCTCATAAACAGTGCCCGGCTCCCCGATGCAGCTGCTCCCCAGAGAAGCCAGGCCTGTGTCTCTTGGGGGCACCTGGGGGCAGAGGGTCCTGGGAGAATTGTAGAGGGGCCAGGCAGTTGGGGTCCTGACCCCCTCCTCCAGACCCCCCCCAGATCCCCAGGCAGGGCTGCCTCCATCGCATGGACAGAAGCTCCAGACTCTCACAGGAGAGGCCAGGAGGAGTGCTCAGGTGGGGCCTCTGTGGCCTGGAGCTGCAACCTCCTGACACTGTCTGCCTCTTTCCCGTGTGAGGCCTGTCATACAACCACACAGTCACAGTGCATTTGGTGCTCTTCACTTCGATTTATTAGATTTGGTTCCGTTCACACTGACCCTCTAGCTCCAGCCAGCCAGGCCCTTCCTCAGGCCACATAACTCCCCTCCTCCCGGCTGGGTGCAGACATGTGCCGGGTGTGGATGCCAGGCAGAGCCAGTGTGCCCCCTCCAGGGCTGAGGACAATCCCAGCCGTGCCCGAGGGTCCCACTGAGATAGGCCGTGTCTGGGGCTGGGCAGGCAGGGCGCTTGGCCCCCACCTGGCTGTGGCCGCCTCCCCTCTGGGCTCCCTCCTGTAGGAGTGTCTTAGGCCAGGCTCTCAGGAGCAGAAACGAGATGGAGACTGAGATGCAGGCTGCATGTTGGGCAGGGAGCTGAGGGGCAGCGGGGTCAGTGTGGAGCCTTGGAGTGAGAAGGGACAGGGGTGACCCGCACCGGCCCCCACCCCACTCAGACCCGGTGCAGAGGCCTGGGGAGGATCCCGAGGAAGGCGGCTCTGTGGCCTGCGGTGGAGACCAGCCCTGCGGGAGCCGGCAGTGGAGGCTGTGTGCTGACCACCCCAGCGAGGCCTTCCCGGGAGGAGTGCATCTCCCATCTCCCCAGGCCACCCTCCAGCTGCACACTGGGCCAGCCCGACACATCCGCAACCTCACCATCATCAAGAACAGAAAGTCTGAAAGGAGATGTGTCTTATCTTTAAAGTGTAAACATAGAGGGGCGCCTGGGTGGCTTAGTCGGTTAAGCGTCCGACTTTCGCTTAGGTCATGATCTCGCGGTTCGTGGGTTCGAGCCCCGCGTCGGGCTCTGTGCTGACTGCCAGCTCAGAGCCTGGAGCCTGTTTCAGTCTGTGACTCCCTCTCTCTCTGACCCTTCCCTGCTCACGCTCTCTCTCTCTCTCTCTCCTAGAAATAAAATAAAAATATTTAAAAAAATAAATAAATAAAATAAAATAAAGTGTAAACATAGAAACTGCATTTACTAAGCCAGGAGAGTGGGGGCTCGGCCAGTCCGTCCCCTTAGTAAGTGTCAGGGACCCAGAAGGGGGGTGGTGGGACATCCGGGTTAGCGTGAGGACCCACCGCCACTGGCACATGCCCAGCCTGTGCACAGACTGCGTGGGATGGCCTGAGGCAGGCTGTGCAGCCGGCTGGTGTCCTCTGAGGCACTGAGAGGAGGAGTCAGGGTCACTGTCCTGCAGGCCAGCCCCCTGGCGTGGCTCCAACATGGGGGGGACCCCAGCTCTGGGGTGTGAGGCCGGGGGTGGAATCTGCCTCCATCTGCTGCTGGCAGCAGGACCCCACCCAGCTGGCTGCTCAGTATCTGGGATGCGGGGCCCGAGCTTGGGCAGGTCACCCTTCCCTTCCGTGGACACTGAGGGGACGGTGGCCACGTGCCTGGGGGATTGTCATGTGCTCCAGGTGTACAGGGCTGAGTTCCGTGTTGGGACATAACACCTGAGCCTCTGGCCATTGGGGAAACGGCGACAGGAACATCATTCAGTGGGGCAGAGACGTGCGTGCTGTGCAGGCTGGTCACACAGGGGGGACGTCTCTGGACACCAGGCTCCACCAGGCTCCTGCAGGGTGGCAGGGAAAGACGCGGGCCCTGGAGCTGCTGGGACGGGGGCTGGAGTCCCAACTGTGTAGCAGCCACGTGACCTTCTGGAGCCTCTACTCCCTTCCGGGTAGAGTGGGAGGTAAGAGAGATGATGTGCCACCCCGACAGGTGTTCCGTGGGGACCGGCTGCTAACTGGGCACTGTGGCTGTTCCAGTGCATGGATTGTCCCTCTGGCCGCAGGTGTTTGCACTGACGCAAGACTTGTACAGAAGCTGGAGGCCAGCGCTGGGGCCCTCCAGGCTCCGCCGACTCCTGAGGAGTGAGGGTCCCCTGGGAGCACAGCAGCCCACCCCCGGCCTCTCGTGCCCCAGGCGGCTTCTCCAGCACGCGCTGGCACCTCTGTAGGCGACGTCACCACTTGCAGCAGAAAATAAAACTATTGACTGATATTTGATGAACACCTGCTATGCGGGGGCACTTTGTGTGGCCGGACGATGTCCTGGGGAGCACCAAGCCCCACCGCTACTCCCGTTTTCTTACCTGTGAGATGGGGAGAGCCTGACTCATGGAGCTATTTTGAGGTCAAGACGCATCATGTAAACACTTAGACCAGCACTGAGCACATAGCGGTGAAAGTTATACATGATCTTTAACGGTTATTCATTTTTTAAAAAATCTTTAATGTTTTATTTATTTCTAGGAGAGAGAGAGACAGCATGAGCAGGGGAGGGTCAGAGAGAGAGGGAGTCACAGAATCCAAGACAGGCTCCAGGCTCCGAGCTGTCAGCACAGAGCCCGACGCGGGGCTCGAACCCATGAATTGTGAGATCATGACCTGAGCTGAAGTCGGACGCTTACCCAACCGAGCCCCCCAGGTGCGCCCCCACCCCGTCCGTTATTAAATTGAGTTGTAAGAGTTCCTTATATATCCTGATACTAGACCCTTATCCAACATGATCTGTAAACATTTTCTCCTATTTTGTAGGTTGTAGTTTTCCCTTTCTTAATAGTGTCCTTATTTTGGCACAGAAGCTAGAAATTTTGAAGTCTCGTTTACTTACTGTTTTGTTGCCCATGTATTTGGAGCCACATCTAAGAAAACACTGCCCAATCCCAAGGTCATGAAGATTTACCCCTGTGTTTTCTTCTAACAGTTTTATAGTTTTATCAGGCCTTTGATCCATTTTGAATTGATTTTTGTATATGGCATGAGGTAGGGGTCCAAATTCATTCCTTCATGTGTGTTTATCCAGTTATCACAGTGCCATTTGTTGAAGAGCCCGTGCTTTCCACACGCTGCCCGAGGTTAGCAGTTGCTCTAAGACTATAATAATCGGGTCGTGTGGCCTTGGTAAAGACATGGACATAAATCAATGTGACGGAAGAGAGTCCAGAAACAGCTCTCCCACGCACATGCCCAACTGTGTTTTGAGAAGATGCAAAAGCAATTCGACAGAGAAAGAGTAATTTTTTCAATAGGTGCTGCTGGGAGAACAGGACATCCTTATGCAAGAAAAATAACACTGACCTAAATCTCACCCCTTCTATAAAAATGAACTCAAAATGGGTAATATCTCTGAGTGTGACATGTAGAACCACACAGCTCTGGAGGAAAATATGGGAGAAAACCTTTGTGATCTGGGGTTAGCCAGTGTCGAAAGCACAAAAAGTATGATCCATATAAGAAAATTACTGATGAACTGGATTTTATCAAAATGGAAAATTTTGTGTTGTGTAATGATGCACGAACAACAGCACAAGCCACCCACAGGGAGGGAGTATTTGCAAATTGAATATCTAACAAAGAATTTAAAAAATTTTTGTAACATTTATCTATTTTTTGGTTTGTATTTTATTTTGTAACATTTATTTATTTTTGATAGAGACAGAGCGTGAGCAGGGGAGGGGCAGAAAGAGAGGGAGACACAGAATCTGAAGCAGCTCCAGGCTCCGAGCTGTCAGCACCGAGCCCGAGGTGGGGCTCCATCTCATGAACCACGTGATCGTGATCTGAGCTGAAGTTGGACACTCAGCTGACTGAGCCCCCAGGTGCCCCTAGTTTGGCAGTTTCTTAAAAGGTTAAACAAACACCTGTCACATGACCCAGCAGCCCCTACTCCTGGCATTTGTCCCAGAGAAACCCAAACATGTTCACACAAAAACGTGTGTACCAATGTCGACGGCAGATTTATTCATAACTGCCTGAACTGCAGGCAACCCAGATGTGATTCAGGGGAGGAGCGGACGGGTAGCCTGTGGTCTCCCCATACGCGGACGAGTACCCGTCCATAAAAAGGAATGAACCTGGGTGAACTTCCAAGGTCCCCGCCCAAAAGGGACACAGTGTATACTTCCGTTCATCGGTGTTCCCGAGACAAAGCCACCATGATGGGGAGCAGGTCAGCGGCTGCCGGGCGCAAGCACCATCTGAGCACAAAGGGAGAACGTGGAGGAGAGTTCTGGGGGATGGGACAGTCTGCGTCCTGACCCACGTGGCTGCAGTTGTCTGTGCATGTGCTAACAGTCATCCAACTCTCCCCAGAGAGGCCATTTTCTGTGTGACAACTTAAAAAGATAAAAACAAACAATAATCAAAAAAGCACAGCCTCCATCGGAAAACTTGATTTGGGTAAGAATCCTCAATGAGCGCTGGGTTGGGAGAAGATTTCAATGAGAAACAGGGTATCTACAGAATGCAAGGTGCACCCTCATTATTAGCTCATACTTACAAGGGAAAATTAACTTTGCTATAGGAAAAGCTAGCAGCCATGACGCTGAGTGGTCAGGGATGACGTCACTGGCAGCGACGCCAAGCAGTGCCCCTTCGGATGCGTTGGGGGGGAATTTGTGCTGCTCAGTGGGTGTTCCCACCAGAAAAATAAAACTTGAATTCATTCATGTAGAAACATCATAAGCTCCAGAAGAGGGAACTCTTCAAAGCAACTGGCCTCAACTCTTGAAAAATGTCAGTGTCATAAAAGACATAAATGGTAGAGGAACTATTTCCAATTAAAGGAGGTCGAGACACCTGACTTGGGAAACTGGCGAGCCGTCCGGGACCTGGAAGAGCCACTGGGGTAGCTGGGCCATCGGAACAAGGGTTGTAGACTGAAGTGCTGTGTCACTCGGAAGTACACACTCGGTGCTGAGGCCTACAGGTGGCGGTTTATGCAACCTCTTCACACGTGCCTGGGAAAAAAGAATATGCATAGACACACATGGAGCATAATAATGCAGATGGGCAGGCGTCAACCATCGGGTGCGCCGACGCTTGGGCACCACTCTTGCAACGTTTCTCTAAGTTTGCAGTGATTTCAGAATCAAAAGTGGACACGTGCAGAACCTACTTCTGATTCCGACCGCAGCAAAGCAGCAGGTGGTAGGCCAGCCGTTTCCGTGAGCAAGTGTGGCGCCAGACCAGCCGTGGCGCAGCTGCCCCGGGCGGGGGGGCCAGGGAGCTGGGCTGCAGGGGGAGGAAAGCGGGCTCAGCGGACTCATGCTCACAGGGCCATCCGAGTGGGCTCAGGGGCCAAGCCTGGAGCGCAGGCCGGCTGAAGCGTGGGGAGCGGCTCAGGGTCTATGGAAGCACACGTGCTGTGGCTCAGGTCTGTGGCCTCGGGCTGGGGAGGCCCCTGGGGGGCTCACAGAGAGCGGACACTATGGTCTGTGTACTAGTTATCTATTGCTGCATAACAAATGATCACAGGATTAGTGGCTTTAAAAAACATGCGTTTATTGGGGCACCTGGGTGGCTCAGTCAGCTATGCACCAACCTCGGCTCAGGTCGTGATCTTGCAGTTTGTGAGTTTGAGCCCTGCGTCGGGCTCTGTGCTGACAGCTCAGAGCCTGGAGCTGCCTCAGAGTCTGCGTCTCCCTCTCTCTCTGCCCCTCCCCTGTTCACGCTCTGTCTCCCTCTCTCAAACACGAACAAACTTTTAAAAAACTGTTAAACAAACAAACATGCATTTATTATAGATGCCCAGCATCCTGGGCAGGAGACCAGGCCCAGCTCCCCTGGGCCCTCCGCTCAGGGCTTCAGAAGCGTGCAGTCAAGCTGTCCGTTTCCTTATGAGGCTCGGGGTCCTCTTCTAAGGTCACATGGCTGCTTTCTTTTGCTGGACAGTTGGAGGCCACTCACAGCTCTTAGGGGCTGCCAGTTCCTTGACCTGTGGCCCCTTACAGGCCTTCTCACATCCTGGTAGCTCACTTGTTCAAGGCCAGGAAGAGAATCCCTCGATCCCATCCATCTGTCAAGACAGAGTCTTAAATAACGTAGGCCAAGTAAGAGAGTTATAGCTCGCCACCTTTGCGGTGTTCTGTTGGCTGGGTGCAAGCCACAGCTCTTTCTGCACTCAAGGGGGGAAGAAGCTATTCCAGGGTCTGAATCCTGGGGGGATGAGTTGGCAATGGAGCCAAAATATCAGAAGACAAGCCACGCTGGGCAGCACTGGCATCTGGACCTGGCTGGGGCAAAGTAACCTTCTGACCTATTTCTTTAAGAGAAAAGACTACAGGGGCATCCAGCTGGCTCAGTCGGAGGAGCACACAACTCCTGATCTAATGGTCATGAGATCGAGCCTTATGTTGGGTATAGAGATTACTTAAATGAATAAAACTTAAGAGAGAGAGAGAGAGATGGGGTTCCTGGGTGACTCAGTCAGCTATGGCTCAGATCATGATCTTGCAGTTCTTGAGGTCAAGCCCTGTGCTGGGCTCTGTGCCGACAGCTCAGAGACTGGAGCCTGCTCCGGATTCTGTGTCTCCGTCTCTCCCTCGGCCCCTTCCCGCTCATGCTCTGTCCCTCTCAAAAATAAACATTAAAAGAGAGAGAGAGGGGGAAGAGTAGCACCTACAGTAATCTCTACTCTAGGACCATCTAAGAAAAGTTAAAGCCGACCCTCATGAAGAGCTGGGAGACCAAGACTGAAAGTTGAATCTTATCAGTCTGAGGGAAGTCATGTTGGGTGTTCCACAGATCAACACCAAAAAGCATGAAAACAAGCCCATGGAGGTCCATTGACTGAATGGCTGCAAAAATAAGAACTAACACTCTTCAGAGGAAGATAACAGAATCCAGAGTCATTATGGAATGTTCAGTATTCAGCAAAAAATTACTAGATGTGCAAAGAAATAGAATTTCCTCATACCAGCAAAGAAAAAAAGCCAGCTATCAATTAATTTTTTTTTCAGCTGTGAATTTATTCTCATCACCTGCCCTACAGAATGATCTGCTCACTGTAAAGCAGAAATACTTTGAGTAATTCTGTCCGTCATCACAGAGCAGGTATTGAAGTGGAAGTTTAGAGCCAAGAGGTGGTGAACAAATGACTGGACACACCTGTGGCTCAGAAGCTCGGTGGTGTCCTTGCACAAATTCACACACAGCAGCACACAGTGACTTTGTCCCAGTGCGACACTGGATGCAGAACCCTGTACAGCAGCGAGAAGAAACAACTACCGTGTAGACCACGTATGTGAAGTCTGAGAGCAGACAACGTGATCTCTGGTCTAAGAAGTCAGGACAGTGGTCCCCTCTGAGGGCATGAGGGAGTGTTCTGTTTCTCCATCTGGGTGGCCAGGTACATTTGTAATTTGTGCACTTGTCTCTAAGTATTTCCAAGGACAGCCCCCCCCAGCCTTTGCCCTGGCCAAGGACCAGCCTCCTCGGTCTTGGTGATATGGAGGTGGGGTCTCCCCTGGGGTAGGGGAGGCTCTGGGCCTCCACCACTGGTGGGGAGGATGATGCCATGGCAGCCTCCTGTGCCGGTCACCTCTCGAACCCCACGGGGCCTCCTGCTCTGGAGGTGGGTATTCCCAATTGCCTGCCCCCAGGGGTTGCTTTTCCGTGAGGTGAAAACACAGGCGCAGAGTTGCCAAGGAGCTTCGGGGTCCCCAGGGCAGTCCACCTAGGATGCTCCTCCTTGAACTGAGCACCTCCAAGGGGTAGGCAGTGGGCCTGCAGACCCTCTCCAGGGGCTCCCTCTTCTCTGGGCCCCACCAGCGGGTCTGCCTCTTCTTGGCCAGAGAGGCTGCCCTGTCCCCTGGGCTCTCCCAAACTGCCATGGACCAAATGGGGGGCGGCTGGGCCCCCTCCTCCTGGTGCCAGGCTGGAGCCCTGGCCTCCGGGGGGCTCAGAGGGCAAAGGCTGGCAGACCCTTTCCCCAGCGGTGTCAGGAAGCTGCCCTCCCAAGCACCGGTGACACTAAGGGCTCGGGGAGCTGCCTGCTCCTTCGCCATGGCAACAGCGCCCTGCTGCGCGCTGGGGGCCCGGGCCGAGGGAGCTCCGCGCGGGCGGCGGGCGGCGGGTAGGGCAGGCCCGGCTGAACTTCCCTTCTCTGAGGGGCTGCGTCCCCCTGGGGGCTTCCCTGGCTGGCTGATGGCCTCACACCCTCCAGGCACGCTGGGTTCTTTAAGGTGGATTGTTAGGGCGTCTGGATTGTCTAGTAGGTCACCCCCGGCCCCGTTGCACACGGCCCAGGGACCCAGCACAGGGCTGGCCGTCCGGTGGGGCCCCTACCTAGCCCTGGGGTCTCACTGGGGTGCAAGCGGCCCGCCCGCCGCCGCCCCTCCAGCCCCCCCAGGCCCCGCCCCCAGGCCCCGCGGTCCCGGCTCCCAGGCCCCTCCCACCGCCCCCTCCGGCCCCTACTTCTCTGACTTGGGGCCACCATCTCGCTTTTCTGAGGAGAGCTCCGCAGTCGAGAGTTGTCCTCGCCAAGGACACCGCCTAATGTGCGGTCTCAGGGGCAGCTCAGCCCGGGTTTCCAGCCTTGGGCGCGGGGGGGCGCGCGGATCTTGACCCCAACGCTGTCCAGGGTCCTGCTGCCCAGGGAGGCTGGGAGAGAGATGCCCGTGACCCCGCACGTGAGGGTGAGCACCGGAAGTCCCGGGTCCGACCGATGCCTGTGGCCCAATGCCAGGAGTTGAGGTCATTCTGGAGGGTGCGCTCAGCCCTGACCCCCATCCTGCCCCAAAGCCACTGCCTGGGCACCAGCTACCAGGGTGACCACTGGCCTTGGCGCCGCAGGAAGGCACATGCACAGGTGGTCAGTTATGCATTCGCAGGTTATTATTAACCCAGCAGTGACATCACCGGCAGCCAATAGGAGGAGGGTTTATTTCCAGGCCGACAGCTTGATAACGGTTAATTTTAGCTGGATCCTCTTTCTCCAGGCTCATGAGGGCTCAGCCAGCCAAAGTGGGGGCTGCCTGTGTCTCCCCAAACAGCCCACGACTGGGGGCGGCTGGGGGCCACGGGAGGGGACGGAGATGCGCTGTGAGGCTGCGCCAGGCTGGTGGCCTCTTCTTTGCTCCTCCTCCCCACCCCCCCAAACCAACCCCTGGGCTGTTACGGGGGCCATGGTGACTAGAGGCTGGATTTGGGGGGAGGTGGCGGAGGCATGGCAAGCCCGAGGAGGGGGAGGGGGAGCTCCGGTGGGAACCAGCTGGCTGGCTTTGCCCAGGAGTAACACTGGCCGGACCCAGGCCTTCCCGGCTGACCGCAGGCCCTGCTCTCCTTGCTGTGTGACCTTGGGCACCGTGGCTTGCCTGTCTGTGCCCAGCTGACTCTTGGTCAATGGGTGCTCCGCTGCCTGGCGGCCCCGCCCAGCACTTGATGAACTCACGAGGCTGGCGCCTGGGTGCCTGGGCCTATTTAGTAGTTAGTATTCAGTCCTGTTCGATGATCTGTAGTTATTAAATACTATGCAACAGCGGGTAGTTGTTAGTTTCGGGGACTCTGCAGTGGAATGGACTCATCCAGCACTGTTGGTGTGTTATGTAGTCTCACTGTCAGAGAGAACTCGAGTGTTGCCTCCTCGCCCAGGGTGCCCAGCTGCAGGTGCATGGGGTACGTCCTGGGGACACAGAAGCACTTTGGAAAAACCACCTGAGACCCCCCTGGGGTCAGCATGCAGGGCCTTCAGGGAGGATGCACTGCCTTCTGCCAGCAGTAGCCACCGCCCCCCGCAGCATGGCCTCCCGGCACAGCGAGCCCCTGGCAGGGCTCCTACTGTGATTCGGTTCCCGCCAGGCTGACAGCGCTGGGTGAGTCAGGAGTAGGTGCGCAGCTCACACCTGTTGAGGGAGCCCGGGGCCCTGGGTGCCGGCGGCCCCCCGGGGAAGTGGGGGTGGGCATCTCCAGGGACCTGGGCCTCCCGCGGCCTTGGCTTGGCCGGTCCCTGTTTCTGCCAATCCCGATGTCTCCCAAACCCCTGCTAACCTTCAGGCGGAGGGACGCATTAAATATAGAGGGCAGCTGGGCGGGGGTGGGGTGGGTCTCCGTTTCTCGCCAGGAGTTTATTTTTAATTCCTGGCTCTTGCTTGATGGTATCAGCAGCACTTGGAGGTGCCCAGAGTCATCTGTGAGGCCCACCCCACCCCACCCCCGCCTGAAAGGGCCGGTCTGCCTGTCTGTGGGTCTGTCTGTGGGTGCAGACCTTGGCCCTGTGGGGCGGGTCCCCCTCCCCACAGCCCGGTGGGAGGGCCTGTTCCCTCCCTAAGAGACTTCCCCCATCAGCTGGGGAGCTCTGCTTTGCCCCCAACCACCGCGCTGGGCCCCCTTTAACCTCCTGACCTCTGAGGGTCCTATCTCCGAGGGCTCTCAGCCACTGCCCCCGTGCAAGGAGCTTGGCACTAGGCCCCTGCTCTCACCCACTCAACACATGTTTCTTAAGACCTTGCTTGACCTTCTCCCAGACCTTGCAGTTATTAAGACGAGTAAGACAGGAGTGGTGGCCGGAAGATGGAAGACAAGGCCTTGGGGATAGGTACTAAGGGGCGGAGAGGCTTGGTTTTCACACAACACACGGCTTCCCCATCTCTCCCCTTAAAACCCATTTTGGCTGTTGCCCTGGTCTGTCCAGGACACTCAGAGGTCCCCCATCTGTGGCCTGGGGCTCTGACCCCACTGGGGCCCGGAGCGAGGGGGGGCCACAGCCGGGAGCTCTGCTCCCCTGGGGGCTCCTGCCCACTCGTGCACGCCAGGGTGCCTGGAAGGTGCTGGCGGGCTCTGGGAACAGGCCTGGAGCGTTCCCTGCATGGAGAGAGGCCCAGGGTGGAAAACAGTCCTTTCCAGAAGCCTCGGAGGGATGGTGGTAGAGGTGGATCTGCTTAAGAGCCTCAGGCCACTCAGCTGAGCTGGGGGGACCCCGGACACACCATTTTCAGCCCGTACCATGGGGCCAGACTGGGGGCACACAGGGTGAGCCCATGTGGCAGACACCCAGGCACGGGAGGCCTGGAAGCAAGCAGACTCCCCGGTCTCAAGGGGGAAGGAAGGCCCTGGTCTGCGAGGCCGCACCGAGGAGGCACAACAGGCTGGTTACTTCATCAGGCACCAACCACATGTAGGGCCAGGCCTGGCCTGGGAGATGCAGGCCAGGACTCCGGCCCAGACCCTGACCTCAGTCCCTGCCCCCTCCTGGATGAGGGCTTACCTGCTCCTACCCTGTCCTCACCTGCGCCTTCCGGTACCTGGGGCCGGCCCCACGGCCAGAGACCTCCCTCCGCATCGGGCGTGCCTTTCTGTCTTGCTCTCTGTCCAGGGGTGCCTGAGCCTGGCCACTGAGCCTCATCTGCCCTCCGTCGCTGGCTGTTTCTCTCCCGTCGCCGCCCTTCTCTCCGTCTCCCTCCCCTGCCCCCCTCGCTGCTCTCCGCGCCTCCCTGCCTGCTGCGCGCCCTCCGGGTGCGTCCGCGCCTTTGTCGTTCGCTCCCCGCCGCACCTTCCCGTCGCGTCCCTGCGGCGCCCGCGCGCGCCCGCGGCCCGCCGTCCCCGCGTCCCCGCGTCCCCGCGTCCGCGCCCGGCCCCGCCCGCCCCCGCCTCCGCCGGTACCGCATTGCCGTACTGCAGGGGCGCGGTGCACTGCGCCGGCTCCGTCAATAGGTGGACCCCCTCCCGGAGAGATAAAACCGCCGGCGCCGGCGCCGCCAGTCCCTCTGGCTGAGACCTCGCTCTGGGTAAGGACGCTCGGCCGCCGGGTCTCGCCTCCGTCCCCGGCTTTCCGCAGAGGGTCCTCTCCCCGGGGAGCGGACCTGGGAGCAGGAGGGGCCGGGGAGGCGCCCGGCGAGGCTGCGTCGCTCGCCCAGGGCTTTGGGCCGCCACCGCACGCCCCGGACCCGGCGTCGGGGTTCGGTCCTGCGGGCGACCGGGGCTGGGGTGGGGGCACCGCGGTGGCGCTTGTTTATACGGGGGCGGCGGCTGGGGACTGCTCTTCTGGGCTGCGCGATCGCCCTGCTGCTGTGACCTTGGGACCGGCTGGGGCCCTGTGGGGTTGGAGCGGGGTCGTGCTTGCTGGAGATGCCCGATGCGGGGGAGGCAGTGAGAGCCGGGAGGCACTTGCCACCCTGCCCCCACCGGGTGGGCCTAGGGGTGTCTGCACCCTGGGGTGCACTGTCGGTGCCCGCTTTCCCTCCCCCAGACAGCTGTCTCCTCCTGGGCTGCCTGGATTTCTTCCCTGACTTCCAGGATGAGGCAGGGGCTGTGACAGGGGCTGTGACCAGAGGGAAAGGGGGTGCCCCTTCTCCCCCCGCCCCCCCAGCGGGCATCCCTGTCTGGCACTTGCTGAGCTTGGCTACCAGGGCCAGATTCTTCTCTCCTCTTTCAGAGCCGGGACCCCACTCCCCTGCCCCGCTGTCTGCCCCCTGCCCGATCCGGGGGGGGCCAAGCTATTCTAGGCCCCTGATCTGGGCACCACCACCTTTAGGGAGCTCTGGCCCAGCCTGTCTTCCTTGGTGCCAGTCTGCCTGGCAGGGATGAGGGGAAGAGGGGAAGATGGCGCGCTCCCTGCTGGAGGAGAGGAGTGGGGAGCACTGACCGCTTCTCCACCGCAGCCGCTCTGCTGATGGGGGTGGGGCAGG
The DNA here is from genome assembly GCA_017311185.1 of Proteles cristata cristata. NCBI lineage: Eukaryota > Metazoa > Chordata > Mammalia > Carnivora > Hyaenidae > Proteles > Proteles cristata. The sequence continues at coordinate 162,843 of JAESUZ010002721.1, forward strand.
CGAGGGCCCAGGGCTCCTGCTAGGGAGCAAGCGTCAGGGGCAGAGCCCTGGAGAGCGGGACAGGGTGACTCATCACCAGGCTCCTGACTGGTCATGGGGTTCGCCCGGTGTGGTGCTTCTCCATCTCTTCAGAGGGGGGTTAACCTTCTTCATGGGGGACGGGCTGTGTGGGCACGGCACCCAGATATTTACCGCAGATTGAACCGTTGGCGCTCGCCACCTGGCCCGAATGGGCCGGGCACAGGCTTGGGGGTGGTCTTCCCTCCGCACTAAGTGTGGGAACGTGCCTGGGCTGTGTGTGTAGGCAGGATGTGCTCGAAAGCTGTGTAGGACAGGGTCTTTGCCGGCCTCTGTCTGAGGCTCTCCGTCGTCTGTTCCCCGCCCCCCGCCCACAGAGTCACTGCCGGCAGCCCCCTCATCCTGAGCCACAGCACTCCAGGTCGTCCCAGCCCCTCCCCCCAGCCCAGGCAGCATGGGCAAGGAGAAGACCCACATCAACATCGTGGTCATTGGCCACGTGGACTCAGGCAAGTCCACCACGACGGGCCACCTCATCTACAAGTGCGGAGGCATCGACAAGAGGACCATCGAGAAGTTTGAGAAGGAGGCGGCGGAGGTGAGTGGGGGCCCCGTCTCTTTCCCCACTGAGACGACAGGTCCCACGTGGAGGCCAGGCTGGCGCGGCCGTGGCTCATCTCTAGGGGAAGAGGGCGTGAGCCCTCAGGGATCCTACGCGAGGGCCAGATATCAGAGAGTCCAGGTGGAGTGGTGGGGGGGGATGTGCTTGGTGTTGGGGGGAGGGGTGGCCTGCAGGCTCTGTCCCCCAGGGCAGGAGAGGTGGCCTGGATGCAGCATTTCTGCTTCCCCGGGGCCACAGCAGGCTCTGGAACTCTCTACCACACTGGACTCGAGGACCTGGAACAGGGTGGGGTTCCCGTGTCCCCAGGGCTGAGGTCTGGGGCTGTATGCACTACTGCCCTCACTTGTCCCACGGCTGGGCCACACGACTCAGGGTGGCTATTAATAGCTCATTGATGGGCACACGGCCCATCAGCTCCATTTTCTCATGCTTGGGCAGGGGAAGGTTGCTTGTACAGGGTGGCACTTTTTTGGGGGGGTGCCCTGGTTGCCTGGTGAGGATGAGAGGGGCCCCGGTGATTGACCTCCTTTCTCTCAAGTGGCTGAGACCCATGAGTGGGAAGTGGCCACGGAGTGGGAGTCTGCTCTTTGTGACCCCTGCCCCCACCCCTGGGCTCTGGGAGAAGGAAGGCCCCGTTTTGGGGGGCTGTTAGGGTCCTCTCCTGGATGGCAGAGGGGCTGGGGCCAGGGCCCAGGAGGAGTCAGTTGCTGGCCCGGGCTGACCTCGCTGAGTGGGGGGTGGGGGCCTTGTGCTGGGCTGCCTCCTTCCGCGCCTGGGCCCAAAAGCTGCGTCACTCTCTCCTCCCCTGCGGGTTTGGCACTGGGGGGAGGCTGTGGGTGTTTGCAGGATGTCTGACTGGGGTCTAGCTGGGTCCCCTCTGGGTCCTGGCTGGGTGGCCCTCCTGGCTGGGCAGCCTCCCTGGGGGCAGAGCCCTGTCCATGCTCAGCCCAGCAGGGCAGCAGTAACTGCAGCTCTGACCCCCATCGGGTCTGGCTGGGCTGGGCACAGGTGTTTGCAGGTGGGACATGGACGGGGAGGAAGGGTCCAGAGCTGCTTGGAAGTCTTGCCTGTCTGTAGAAAGAGCTGGAAAGCCAGGTCCTTCGATGCAACCACATCCAATTTCCTTTTAATTTTTTTGTCTTAAAAAAAAAATCACAGAGGGATTTTTGGCTTGACACTTTCACCGTTGGTGTTGCAGGCCTGCGGCTCACGCAGCGATCTGCGACTGTGGGTGTGGGGGTCGCCAGCTTCAGATAAAGGGGAGCCCTCAGCCAGGGGAGGGGTTGAAATCGCCTGGGGGCTTCTCTGCAGGCCTGACTCCCAGGCCCTTGCGCCACCTACTGGTGGACATTCAAACGGCAAGCATCGAGGTGGCAGAGGCCAGACCCGGGGACATAGGATGGCAGGGCCGAGGTCTGGGTGTTTACTCAGAGGTCCGTGCATCTGGCTCCCTCATCGCAGAGATGGGCTCAGAGTCCTAGGGTCCCAGTGGGAGCGAGGGAGGCTGTCACCCAGGCCTCTCTGCTGTGACATCTGCCATGGTCCAGGGGGCCCCTCTGACCAGCTGGCTGAGTCCCAGGCCCCTCCCTGAGCCATGCCACACCCCTCCAGATGGGGAAGGGCTCCTTCAAGTATGCCTGGGTGCTGGACAAACTGAAGGCAGAGCGGGAGCGTGGCATCACCATCGACATCTCCCTCTGGAAGTTCGAGACCACCAAGTACTACATCACCATCATTGATGCCCCCGGCCACCGGGACTTCATCAAGAACATGATCACCGGCACGTCCCAGGTGGGCAGGGCCACAGGGGGCCAAGGGGGCACCAGAGGTGGACAGGAGCACCCATTCAGTAGATACCTGGGGTCCCTGGGGGCCTTGAGGGGTAGTTGGGTTTCCTCTGCTTCCTTGCCAGGGCATAATAGCCTCACACACACCTGGCACAGAATCCCTCAAAGAACTGATTAAGTGCCTCATCATCTCAGCTAGGCAGAGGTGCCCATAAGGACTGCTAGCCACTGTCAGGGCCACCTTTGCGGCCAGACTGGGACAACCAGACACTGCCAGGCCATTTGCACAGATGGGCGAGCCCCTGTGCCGCCCCCGAGGTCTGGACCCCCCAGGGCCCGTCGGGGCCTGACTGCCTGGGTCCCTCCAGCACTGCTTGGCGGGCCCGGTGCGAGGCGGGGCCTGGGCTTACTGCGCCTGACCTGCTGGACAGGCGGACTGCGCGGTGCTGATTGTGGCTGCAGGAGTGGGCGAGTTCGAGGCGGGCATCTCCAAGAACGGGCAGACCCGCGAGCACGCGCTGCTGGCCTACACGCTGGGCGTGAAGCAGCTCATTGTGGGGGTCAACAAGATGGACTCCACGGAGCCCGCCTACAGCGAGAAGCGCTATGACGAGATCGTCAAGGAGGTCAGCGCCTACATCAAGAAGATTGGGTACAACCCCGCCACGGTGCCCTTCGTGCCCATCTCTGGCTGGCATGGCGACAACATGCTGGAGCCCTCCCCCAACGTAAGTGCCCACAGCAGGGTGGCGGGCGGGGTGCTCAGACCCCTGCCTGAGAGCCCAGGGCACTGGGTCAGAGGGCCTGGCCGCAGGCTCCCCTCCGCCCTGTGTGTTCCCTTAACCTGCATGGCCCTGGGCACCCGGCCCTGAGGGTGTCTGCCCGGTGGGCTGTGGCCTCCTGGGGGCCCATGAGGCCAGCGGAGGCACCTTCTCTGGCCAGGGGTACTCGCTCTGGGTGGGCAGTGCGGGAGCAGCGGCCACCACGGCCTAGGCCCAAGAGCTCCGTTTCTGGAGGACTATATCGTGGAGTTAGTTTTCGTCTCCCCTGGGAGTCTCCCCAGGGCGTGGAGCGGGCTGGGCTCTGGGAATGGCTGAGGCCTGGCTCTCATTGGCCAGTTGGGAAGCTTATGGCTGGGGCAGCCAGCATCTCAGGGACTCTGACTTGGCGGGAGGTGATGACATGGAGCCTGAGGTGGAGTTTTCAGAACCTGAGAACAAGGGCTTAGACACAGTGGAAGCGGGGGGCAGCGCCGGTGGGTGGCCATTTGCTCTGGCCAGTGCTGCAGCCACCCACACGGAGGGACGGGCGTGGAGGAGACCCTGGGGAGAAGCGGGGAGACTGCCCTGGAGCCCAGTGGGCCGGGTACGGGGCTGTGGACCCTGCCCCCGTCTTGCTGGCCGCATGCTTGCATGTTGTGCGTCCCGCACAGGACGTCACGTAGCAATGGGTGAGCTGACTGCACTCCCCACCTGCGCTGCGGGGCCGGCCGAACGCCCTAGCCCTGAACTTCCCGCTCCTGACCTGCTGCTCGGGAGCCATCTTTGATCTGTGCTACGTGGGGGACACAGTCCCGGGCAGCACTGCCGGCCCCTCCCCTTCTCCCTGCCCGTGGCCAGTGTGCCAGTGGCTCCACGCAGGAGGGCACTGGGTGTGCTGGTGGGAGAAGCCCTGGGCGATGCCGGCTCAGCCGTGCCTGGGGACGGCTGGCACAGTGGCTGGGGGCCGAGGCTGGACGCTCTGCTTCTAGCCTGGCCGCTGGCTGGACTCCGGCCCCTCCTGCTCTGGCACTGGCCCTGTCCAGGGATCTGCAAGAAAGCGGGGGTGAGCTGGGCTGGGCTCTGTGCTGGACGCCTATTCAGAGGTGCCAGAACCCTCCTCTGTCTGAGCGCAGTCTGACCAGTCTGGGCTGGTTCCGGAAGGGGCTCCGCACCTTTTTTTTTTTTTTTTTTGCCAGATCTTTCTCAAGGCTTCTGTGATGCTGGGAGTGTGAACTAGGGTTGGGGAGGCTGCAGGGCTATGCAGTGTCTCGATGGCATGAACTGGCTTAGGATGAGCCGTTGGCCATTAGGCAGTGGCGAGTCCATGCTCCCCTGCCCCCGAAGGCCCCCTCAGGTTACATGTCTCCGCCCGGGTTCCTGGAAAGTCCTGGGGAGGCCCTGGGGCTGCTGTACAGGGTGGGGCGGGTGGAGGTGGTCTCTACCTTCAGTGGGCCCCTTCTTTTTGTACAGATGCCGTGGTTCAAGGGCTGGAAAGTGGAGCGTAAGGAGGGGAACGCCAGCGGCGTGTCCCTGCTGGAAGCCCTGGACACCATCCTGCCCCCCACGCGCCCCACAGATAAGCCTCTGCGCCTGCCATTACAGGATGTGTACAAGATCGGCGGTGAGTGAGTCTTCAGTGCTTGACGCTTGACGCCCCACCGCAGGCCTGGCCAGCTCTACCCCATACGCCCTGCTCCTAAGACCAGGGCCCCTGACAAGGAGGGTTCAAGACCAAGTTATCTGCCTCTTCCTCAGTGCTGTACACTTTCTCAGGGACCATCCATCCACCTGTCCATCTCTGTCCATGCTCCATCCATCCATCCATCCATCCATCCATCCATCTGCCTATCTGTCCATCTACACATCCATCCATCCCTATCCATCTGTCCACCCACCCATCTATCACTATCCAGACAATGGTACCCTACACATCCATCCGTCCATCCATCCATCCACCCCCCCCGCCACCCATTCATCCATCTGTCCAGGGTCTTTCCCCCTTCGAGTAAGCACTGAGTCCTGTGCCACTTGGCGGCACAAGTGTAACTCACAGTCCCCTTCCCCATGACTGTTACAGTCCTGTGGGAGACACGACCTTCCCCAGGCATGAGAAATGCTATTCGTGAGGCGACAGAGAAACCATAAGCATGAGGCTCACAAGGGGCATTGTGGGTACCCCAGGGGGCTCGTGCAGAAGGGAGGCGTCACACATCCGGCACAGAGAACAGCCACCAGCCTCAATGTCTGTCACACCACAGCCAGGGATATCGGAGTAGGGCCTCCTCTGCACACTCACTGGGGGAGACCACACAGCCACTGGGTGGCCACACAGGCATCAGCAGACCCATGAGAAGTACTGGCGCCCCCGTGTCCCTCCGGGAGTGGCGCAGCCCCCTGAGATCGGCGACATCAGAGCCAGGCCAGGCGGTCCTTGACCTGTGCTGGTGCTGCTGTCTTGCCAGGCAGGGCTTCAGAGAAAGGGGTCCCTGCGTGCCTCCCCCCGGCCCAGATAGGCCTCCCTCCCCCCACACTCCCCCCACTTTGCTGGGGCAGGCCCAGCATCACAGGGGTTCTTTCTGTTCAGTCCTTTTTGTTCCCAGCAGACAGGCCAGGGGAGCCCCTGCTTCCGTCTGAACCTCAGTGTCTGCCTTGTCTGGGGCCTCCCCCGGCCTCGCACTCCAGCCATGTGGCTACACACCCCCCTCACCCCTCACAGTGTCCTTCCCCTCCACCCAGGCATTGGCACCGTGCCCGTGGGCCGAGTGGAGACGGGCATCCTTCGGCCGGGCATGGTGGTGACCTTTGCACCTGTGAACATCACCACGGAGGTGAAGTCAGTGGAGATGCACCATGAGGCCCTGAGTGAGGCCCTGCCTGGTGACAACGTCGGCTTCAATGTGAAGAACGTGTCGGTCAAGGACATCCGCCGAGGCAACGTGTGTGGGGACAGCAAGTCTGACCCACCCCAGGAGGCTGCGCAGTTTACGTCCCAGGTGCACGGCCACCGGGGGGCCAGCACGGCCCATTCCCTCAAGGGTGGTGGGCTGTCCTTAGCGAAGCGGCTGCCTGGTATTAGCACAGGGCGTGACACCCCCTTAGCGCTTGGGAAAACTTAGACCCTCGCTTTAGAAATAAGGCCACCCAGGCCTGGAGTGGCTGGAGGGCTGAGGGCACTCACAGGAAGAGCAGACACTGGGTGGCCCAGGCCTCGTCGCTCTGAATCTCACTGAGGTCCTGCTTGAGTCCTGAACATGTTTTTGTTAGTTTATTGCCGGAGACATCTCTGTAATACTTTCACTCTCTACATTTTCACCGCACCTTCTTTGATCAGCTCTCTGGGTGACGACAGTTGTAAACAGTGGCCTCCACGACATAGAACTGAGGTTTTCTCATCCCCTGCCTCAGCTCTGGCCAGTGCGGATGGTACAAGCGCAGCCCACTCACTGGGTGTTCATCTCTCGTGGTTTGCCAAATGCTTAATGAGGACCCTGGGGTCCACGTCAGGGAGTGGGTGTCCCGTAGCCTGACCTTTCCCCACGGCCAGCACCGGGGCTCCTGGGCCTAAAGCCTCGCCCTGATGCCATGTCGCCCGCTCTGGGCACCCCTGACCGCCTCGTGCGCCTCTCCCTCAGGTCATCATTCTGAACCACCCAGGGCAGATCAGTGCCGGCTACTCACCGGTCATCGACTGCCACACAGCACACATTGCCTGCAAGTTTGCGGAGCTGAAGGAGAAGATCGACCGGCGCTCAGGCAAGAAGCTGGAGGACAACCCCAAAGCTCTCAAGTCTGGTGACGCGGCCATCGTGGAGATGGTCCCTGGGAAGCCCATGTGCGTGGAGAGCTTCTCCCAGTACCCGCCTCTTGGTGAGCTGCTGGGGGGACGTGCGGCCTGGGTGGGGCAGACCCTGGGGGCCCAGAGGGCCACCCGGGCTGGGGGTGGGGTCCTTCCGCTGGCTGCGGTTAGAGCCAGCAGACCTGGGGCCTCGGTCCCATGAAGCAGCCCCGCCGGTCAGCGCTGGGATGGTGTCCTTCTCCGGGGAGGCCCCGGGCCCACGGCTACTCTGGTAGAATCGGGGCGACTGCTGGACAGCAGCTGTCTGGCCGCGCACCGGGCCCGGGGACGCCCCACCGGCCTCGCCAGGCGCTCTCTGAGAGCGTCCGCGCGTCGTGGGACCCCCACCACACCCGGGGGGTCCTGCAGCCGTTCCTGCCGCCAAAGAACCTGGTAGCGTTAGCGTCCCACACTCCTCCCGCGGTGCGGCCCCGCCGGGACACCGGCCGGCGGAGCGGGGGGCAGCGAGCGCGAGGGCGCCTGCGCTCCGCGGGCCGCCCGGGGCCGGCCGGGGCGGGGCCGGGCGGGGCCGCGGCCGGGCGGGGCCGGGCTGAGGCGGTGCCTGGCCCCGCCCCCTCACGCTCCCTCTCCCCGCAGGCGCCGCCGCGGCGGTGCGCGACATGCGGCAGACGGTGGCCGTGGGCGTTATCAAGAACGTGGGAGAAGAAGAGAGCGGCGGCGCCGGCAAGGTCACCAAGTCCGCGCAGAAGGCCTGTAGAAGGCGGCAAGTGAAGCGCGGGTGCGCCCGCGGCGCGAGCCCCCGGCGGCGCCGCGCGTCCGGCCCCGCCCCCGGCCCCGCCCCCGGCCCGGCGCCCCGCCCCCGCCAGGCGCATGTCTGCACCTCCGCTTGTAAGAGGCTCTCGGTCAGCGACTGGATGCTCGCCATCAAGGTCCAGTGGAAGTTCTTTAAGAGGAAAAGCGCCCCCGCCGCCCCTGCTTCCGCGCCCAGACTTCGCCGCGCTCAGTGCCCGTTTTACCAATAAACTGAGCGACCCCAGAGCCGTGTGCGCCTGCTTCTGGGTGTGGTCGGGCGGGGCGGGCGGCTCTGCGCTCTCCCCGAGCCCCTTCCTGCCGGCCCGGGGCGCCCGCGCAACCCAGCGTGGGTGGTGGGGCGGGGGTCCGCACACACGCCGCGGCCCAGCGCTGGAGGCCCGGTCCGAAGTGCAGCTGGTCCGGATGGCGCCGGGGGCGGGGGGGCGCAGTTTTGGGAATGCCCTTCCCGGGGGCGTCCCGGACGAAGAATCCGTCACTTCGGATCCACAGAAGGGCCTGAATGTGTTGAGGGTCTCTCTGAGAGCTGAGGGCTCCTCCCCCACCAGTGACTGTCACACACACTGGCTCCCACGTCTCGCTCCCTCCCCAGCCAGTCACCTGTGGCTGGAGGGGCACCATCACCTGCATCCGCTCAGCTGAGCCCTCAGCAAGCCCAGGAGCGCCAGCTCCCAACACCCTAGAGAAAGCCCCGACTTTGGTCCTCAAGCCTGGGGGCAGGCGGATGGCAGGCCCCTGCCCAGCCGTCTGTGCTCCAGGAAAGCAGCTCCCAGCCGGTGCCAGGTGTCGGTGCTGGAGGAGCTCGGGGTGTGGTGGGGGCGGGCAGACTGGCCAACCAGGCTCTCAGTACAGACTCTGTTGCCTGTGGTGGGGACTGGGCTGGGGGCCTCCCCTCCAGGGTGAGCAGAAGGCCAACCACATGAGTCTCCTAGGGTTGCTGCAACAAATGACCTCAAACTAGTGGCTTAAAATGACAGAGGTGTCCCCTCTCACTGGCCAAAGTCATCACCAGTGCGACAAAGTTCAGGCATTGGCAAGGCCGAGCTCCCCCAGAGGCTCTAAGGGAGGGTCTGTTTCTCGCCTCTTGCAGCTTCCAGTGGCTCCCAATGTGCCTTGGCTTGTGGCTGTGTCCCTCCACTGTCTGCCCCACGGTCACACGGCGTCCCTTCCATGTGTCAAATCTCCCTCCACTTCCTCTTATAAAGATGCATGTGGTCGGCCTACATGATAGTCCAGGATAGTGTCCCCATCCTGAGATCCAGAATTTAGTCACTCCCGCAGGCCCCTTTCTTGCCGCACAGGCCACATCAAGGTTCCAAGGATTGGGGCCTGAAATCTGTGGGGGCACATGCGGGCCACACACTGGGTGAGGCTGCCAGCCAGGGGAGATGGGCGCACATGGTTCCAAGGTGTCCATGGAGGGGCTGCTGTGTGTCCCCCCCGTCCCAAGGTGGGCATGGGTCTCAGGAAGGTGCATGAACAGGGTGTGGTGAGAAGGAAGGGCTGAGTAGCCGGGCGGAGTGAGGTTTCTGGTCTGCGTCCCAGGAAGTGGCACTGGTGGTACAGACCCCGGTGCAGGAAGGCTCTGGATTGATCCATGGAGACCACCGAGGGGGGTGTCCTGAGCAGGTGGATACAGACACAGGAAACCCAGTCACATTTGGATTTCAGATAAACGGTGGATAATTCTTTAATATAATATGTGGTATACAGTATTCACACCAGGAAAAGTATTTGTTCTTTATCTGAGATTCAAACTGGACAGTGTATTTTGTCTGTGACCTTAGAACAGTTGCCTCCTGCTGCTCTCCTGGCCTCACCCAGGCTACCGCCACCGGCTTGGGGAGGACCTGGTGACCCTGCAATCTGTTTGCCCCAGGAGGTTGTCGAGTCAAAGAAAGCTGTGAGCCAGGGACAGAGTAAGAGTGAAAGGGAACCGCGCTGGGGTGAAGAGCCTCTGTGGTCTGGGGTGGCCCCCTGCTCTCCTGTCCCGAGCTGTTGCCGACTCTGGCTCCCTCTGGGAGTCCTGGTCACTAAGACGCTGCAGGTGGGCTGATGGCGGGTCCTGCCACCAGAGGTCTGTGCTCGAGGCCCCTCTGCCGGCCCCGGGTGAGGTGATGAAGGCTGGCCCAGGAAGGTCCAAGCGCCTGGGTCTGGAGCCCGGCAGGGTTCTGGGGCTCGATGCACCCCTGGTACCGGGCTCAGAGTGCGCCCACGGGATGGGCAGGGGACTGTGTCCGGAGGAGGCAGGAGCCTGGGGCCTCAGCCTGGTGGGGGTGCGGTGGCTCTAGGCATCCACAGGGGCAGCACGCCTCCCCAGGATTTGCCCCATCGTCCAGCGAGGGGCTCCCCTGCCTTCAGCACTCTGCCGGGGGACGGCGGGCAGACCCCTAGCTGTTCCTGGAGCCGCCCACACTCAGAAGGTGGGCTTCTGGGGGCCGGTGGGCACCGGCCACACCTTAAGCTTGAGGCACTGTGAGGAGGTGAGCCCCCTTCCCAAGGGGAGGACTGGGGTGGGGGGACCTACACAGCCTCTCGTGTGACACTCTAGCCCTTGGTTGTCACACTGTCACACAGTGGCAGACATGTGCGGTGTCATCACACATCATGGCCTCTGGAAAACTCCATGTATAAGAGACAACAGTAGTGACAAAGATAAGGCCTTTGAATGATTATGGAAGCAGTTCTGACCTCTAGGGCCTTCTAGAAGGTTCCTGGGACCGGAGGTGCCCGGACTGAACTTTGACAGCCCCTGAGCGCAGCAGCAGTGTGGGTGGCAAGGCACCAGTGGCAGAGCAGGGGCTTAGCTGAGCGCACCAAGTGCGCGCTCACAGCTGCGGCCCAGTGGGCTCCCCTCCTATCTCTGCCGCTGTCCAGGTCCGGAGTGGCCCCTGGAGCTGGGGTCATGCCTGCCAGGGTGCACGGTGGAGGTGCACACTTGGGGCATGGAGGGAGCTGGGGGGCCTTTCCTCCTACAAGCAGGGGCTGCAGAGCAGGTAGGGGGCGGGGTCCACCAGGTTTGGGGGGCAGGCTGTCACCTTGAGGAGCCCCGTGGGCAGCTGGGCAGGGTGGTGGGTGGGTGAAGGGGATCACCACAGCCAGCCCGACAGTGCCACCTGGTGGGGGGGACCAAGCTGGGGACACAGAGTGGCACTCATAAAGGGCTCGCATGCCTGGGCTGCCCAGGAGGATGTGGAGGCCCAGAGAGGCACCCTGCCTGCCCCAGGCTCCGTGAGGCTGCGCCTGAAGCCAAGGCCTTAGGGCCAGATGCTACCACCCTCTGCTCGGCTGTGAATAATTAAAGCAGGGTCCCCCAGGACCCCATTGGCAGCTTCACTCTTCACTTTGGGTGCCTCTGAAAAATTCATGAGTCACTGAGTCTGTGGGGTCCTGCTGAGCTGGCCAGATCTGATCTGTCTCCTGCCCTTGTCTGCCCAGGGCTCCTGGCGCCCTCCCCTCCAGGCAGAAAGCATGTTCTCACTATCCCCCGGGGTCCAGGGTGGCCCTGGCATGACAGTTCTGTGTCTGAACAGTAGTTTCAGACCCCAACGATGGGATTTGGGGGCTTCTCACAAGAGAGACCATCTTGCGGGTAGCTGTGGATGTCCCCTCCTGGGTGCCCTAGTGTGGCTCAGAGTGGGACCGTGGGAGTGCCAGATCAAATTCGTGCCTCTGGTGTGTACCCAGTGTGGGCGCTGCATAGCTGTGTGAGTGTGGCCTGGCTGTGGAACTCTGCACACCTGTGTGTGGCCACCTGGGTGCGTGGAGAGCTAGGTGGGCCACCCCGGGGGCTCCCGGGAGCCAGTGCAGTCTGTGTGTGCACAAGTGTATACAAGTGCCTGCAGGCGTGTTTCTGCGTGTGCGTGACATGTGCACACATGTCCATGTGGACGTGTGTTTGAGTGTATATGTGGTGTGTATGTGTACACGAGCATGTGTCTGGGCCCCTCCTGTGCTGCTGGCTGGCTGCCTAGAGTCGGAGCTGAGCTCCTGGGAGCATCTGCGGGAGGCGGGAGCCAGGCCTCGCTGGGCAGCCTTGCAGGGAGGAGCCAGCCAGGCAGGTGGACGGTCAGGGGTGCCCCCAACACCGCAGGGGTGAGTCAGTGGGAATGGAGAGTGGTGTCAGTAAGAGATTCAGGGTGTTGGCTCCTTTCCTGGCTTCGCTTGCTGCTCCTGGTGTCTCATGGTTGGGGTCATCTGGGGAGGAGGTGAAAGAGGGCGGGAGGGGGTGACCTCCAGTCAAGAGCAACTCAGACACGGGCTCGCGGGCCGTGGTGGCGGCCAGCATGGAGGCTCAATCAGCCTCTTCACAGGAGGGTCTGGGCCTGGACTGTGGTCTGAGTGGGGGCCCAAGGCAGGGGTGGGGGAGGTGAGAGGGCATCTGGGTCCTACGTATCCTGTGTCCACCTTGGGCAGGGTGGTGGCCTGGAGGGGTCAGTGAGGGCAGGTGCCAAGTCAGTCTCTGGCCTGTCCCCCCGAGGATACTTGAAGTAGACGCTGGCAGCTCTGCACCAGCGGGCTCCATGGAGGAGGCTGGGGCTGGGGGGCTGGACTCGCGCCGGCCCTCAGCGCCTGATGGCCCTGGTGGGATGCCGGGGCCCAGAGAGCCCACCCCGGGATCTGGTGACTACCGGCTGCCCTTTGAAGCTGAGCTTGTCAGTCAGGCCCGGGTCCCTGGGCTCCAGGGCTCAGCTGCCCGGAAAGTGGAGGGCGACACCGAACCAAACGGGAGCTGAGGGCGACACAGAGGGAGGGAAGAGATGGAGAAGAGGGGACCATGCCCTGAACCCCATGGTGGGGAGCTGTAAAATTTCTCCTTTCATCTCCAGGTCTTTGAGCAAACCTCTTGCCCCCCAGAGTGGGTGGGGCCTGGACAGCTGTTCTCTGCACCCGGGGCTGAGGTCTGGGTAAAACTGCGGCTTCCCCGGCTTCCCGGTGTCCCCAGCTCTCTTGGGACGCTGTCTCTGCTGGGGGCGGGTGCTCCCGGGGTGCTGGGAGCTTTCGGTGCCCTCTCTCCTCCCTGTCTTTACTCTGTGTGTCTCCCAACACCCAGAGTCTTCATCTTGGATGAGGAAGGCAGTACGTGTTGGAGATGCAATGCTCCCAGAGCCGGCCCTGGAATGGATTCATTTATTTTTACGTGAATGCTTAGGTAAGTCTCATTCGTGCCCGGCATGGTCTCGATGCTTTACAAACCTTAACTCCTCGTGCTGTCGTAACGACCCTGTGATGTATGGACTGCTATTAACCCCCGTTTACAGGCTAAGAAACCATGGTACAGAGAGGTTCAGCAACTTGCCGAAGTCGCACGTGTGACTTAAGCCTGTAAACTGTGAAACAGCAAACACTGCCTTGTTCTCAGGGGGCAACAGCAGTGTTTGGTCATCCTGCTAGAAAACAGCGGGTGGGAGCGCGGGGGCTCCCCTGTCACACTCCGGCCATGAGCTGGTGACGGGTGTGACCTGTGGCGGCTCGGCCAGTGTGGACCCTCACGCAGATGCTTGCCTGCGAAGCCCTGGGCGGGGGACGTTTGCCCTCCTTCCTGACCCTTCCAGATTCCTGCCTCCTTTCCCATGAAAATCCCCATCCCTTGGCTTGAATATTGTTAGGAGCTCCAGGGAGAAAAACCCATGCATTTGCACTATTTTATGCTAAGGTGTGGATGGTTAACTTACCGGAAATATTTGCATTTTAATAGAAGACCACCACCTAAATCGCGGTGTCTTACCCTCCGCACTGTTGACATCTGGGGATAGAGAATTCTCTGTTGCGGAGGTGGGAGGGCTTTCCTGTGCCCACTACACGCTGGCACCACCTGCCCCTGCGATGACAAACAAAGATGTCCCCGGACATTACCAGACGTCGCCCGGGGAATAAGACTGCCCCAGGTGAGAGCGATTGGCCTAAATGGGTCTCCCTGTGAGTGCAGGGTGTCACGAAGGGATGGGGCCAGCACATCCGAGCTGGGAGCAGGACGGCTCAGTCTGGAGGCCTGTAAGAATGAGGGGAGAGGGTGCCTCCCGGCGGGGAGCCGGGCCCCTCCCCCCACCCCCGGACACCACTCAGCAGAGGCTGCTCAGGACACTTTGCTGCCCTGCTCCATCCGGTGCCAGCGCAGCCCCACGAGGCGGGAGCCATTTCTCTCCACTTGAGCAGTGAGGGCCCTGCCGGCTTGGTTACCTGGTCCCCAAGGTCTCAGCCCTCGGACCAGCTCACGGGGCCACCTCAGTGCTGCTGCAGAGACGACACCCTGTCTCTGGTGATGCCGTGGGGTGCAGCCTGGTGTTGGGGTGCAGCCTGGTGATGCTGGCAGGGTGGGTCACCGGGGGCCATCCCAGCCAAGCCCTTGGTGCTGGCCGAGGACCCCGGCTCTGTCTGGGCTGATATGTCACTGGTCTGCGGGCCAGAGAGCCCAGCCTTTCTGTCCCATCCGCCTAGCGTAGCTTGGTGGTGACCTTGTGCTGGGTGAAGGGGTGAGTGGGGGCCTCTGGCAGCCCATGGGCTCTGCCTCAGGTTAGACGGCCCTGTCCAAAGCCTACTGCACATCTGGCCAAGCAAGCAGAGCACTCAAGCGAGCCCAGGCCAGCAGTGGGCGGGCAGCCAGGGCCCAGATGCTGACAGCCTGTGTGTGGGCAGGCAGCTGACCGCCCTGCTGGCAGGGAGCCAGTCTCCGTGGCACTGAGCTCCAGCTGCCCATGCCTTCCCATGGCCCACCCCAGCCCCTGAGCCACCTAAGCCCCAGGCCGCAGTCATCAAGGGCACATCCTGGCTCAAGGCTCTCAGTGATGTCTAGCCCTAGGACAAAGTGACTGTCATTCACAGAATGATGATGAACAGCTTCTGTGGGCTGTGAGTGTGTGCAGGGGATTTGAGTGTGTGCAGGGAGTGTGAGTGTGTGCAGGGGGTGTGAGTATGTGCGTGGGGCTGCCTGTGTGCATGGGGCTGTGTGTATAGGGGGCTCTGAGTGTGTACATGGGAGTGTGAGTGTGTGCAGGGGGCTGAGTGTGTGCACCGCCTGTCCAGTGGGGAGATGAACAAGAGGCAGTAACGGCAAATATATGTAACAGTTTCATATCCTGCTGAGGCCACAGAGCTAAGAGGGGACGGGGGTTCACTGCAGGGAAGACCCTCTGGCAGGGCCTCCCGGGGAAGACGCACAGACCTCCCTGTGCTGGCGGAGGGCCCGGCACCCCTGGCAGACGAAACAGCACGTACAAAGAACCCTTCACTGGCCTGAGGGTCGCTGGGGCTGTTGTGGGCCTTGGGGGGGGCGGTGGGAGGTGGGGAGATCGGAGGTGGAGCATTGGGAGTGGGCAGGCGGCGTGGTCTGAGGGCCGAGGGAGGGCTGGATTACAGAGGTGAAGAAGGCATCGGATATTGTCAAAGTGCTGTGGGAGCATGAGCATTAGGGGACCCTCGGTGGGGCCTGGCTCACACCGGGCATCACAGTGTATGAGCATGGTCCTGTCTGTTCCCCGAAGTTTATTGCCGCAGAACAAGGATGGTTGTCACAGGAATTTCATCTGCCCAGAGGGGTGCTTTCCATGGGGACCAGCCCAGACACCACCCTGCGTGTTCCCTCCAGGAGACGGGGCAGGGAAGTCGGGGGATGTGGGGTTCCCTCCAAGGCCCAGAACCTGCACCAGATCCACCGTCACTCCGAAGCCCGTCTCCACTGTCACAGGCGACCACGGGCTCCTGGTGCCACGGAAGCATCTGTAGCTGATACATACGAACCAGCCCCCTCATATGATTATCTGTTTTGCCAGGGGCTGCGGAAGCTTGTTGGGAGCTCTGATCCTTTAAAAAAAACTATAAATTAAATTTTTATTGACTTTAGTGTGAGATTTAAAAAGAAAAAATCAATGCTTTCATATTGAATCTTTTCCTTATTGCCCTGCTCCCCCACGAACTGGATAAA
>JAESUZ010002722.1:0-53879 GCA_017311185.1 Proteles cristata cristata
TTCAACCTGGTTCACTCTGGTCATTTTCATCTTATTTCTTTAGTTATTTAATCTGTTGGCAAGCTGAAGCCGTTTTTCACCTGTAATGTACTTACATTCTTCAAATATCAGTGGAATTATTTTATCTCTTATTATGATGACATAAAAGTAGAAAAATGGTCATTTGAACATCAAAGACTTCAACTACATAAAAGGTATCTGTCGTAGTCAATAGATATAAATGCTTTCTGTACTTTTCTCTAACTACTCTTGTCCAAGTGTGTTAGAGACATCTTAGAAATTTTTTTTTTATTACAATAAAGATAAAAAAGTGGTCAAATGATTTAGGCCAGGATTCTTCAGAGGGTTGGGGTGATTATCACTTTGGGGTTAGTTTTTAGCTGTGCAGATTATGAATTTATCCATAGAGATCAGGCTCTGAGGAATCACTTATTCAAAGAAGAGTAACTATGTATTACACTATGCATGTCATAATTTTCAATACTAAACATGTTTAGTCTAATGGGATTGGCAATCTACACAGAACACCTTTTTGTTTGTAGCTCTGTAGGTAACTAATTTAGCAGAATCCTGTTGCCTGAATCTGACCTCTTCTCACTGCATCTGCTCCCACTGATCTGGAAATCGTATGGCCTCTTCTCTGGGTGGGGTGATGACCCACATCTGGTCTCCCTGACAATGCTCTTGCCCTTCCATAGACTATTCTACCAGCCAGTGTGAATCCTATCCCTTCTATGCTCAAGAACCTCCAAAGGCTTTTCCTTTCACTGAGGAAAAAGCCAAAGCCATTAAAGATCCATCATTATCTGTACTCCACTGGCCCCGTTTATTTCATATAAGCCATGCTAGCATCTGGCTTTTTCAAACAGGTCAACATGCTCCCTTTAAAGGCTTTGCTCTGCTTGTTCCCTCTCTGGAATAATCTATATAGCTAATTCCTTCCATCCCATAAAGTTCTCATTTGAATGTCACTTTTCACCATCTTTTAGTCTACACCAGCACCCCTGCACACCTGCCTTCCCCACTGCCCTTCCCAAGCTCTATATTTTCTCAGAGCACTCATTCACATTTAGCATACCCACACATTGTAATTATTTGTCATGCAGATTGCTTAGTTTCTACTTTGTAAGTTTTTAAATTAAAAAAAAAAAGTTTCCCTTAGTATATATGTTCCATAATCTCAGAAAATCTGGTTTAGTTTTGTTCAAAGATATACTCTGAGTGCCTTGAATAGGGTCTGGGGCTCAAAAAAATATTTCTTGAATAAAGGAGTGGAAGAATTATTCAACTGGGGCCTTTAATGATGACTATGGAAATAGATTAAAAAATAGATCAAAAGTAGTCACTTTTTATTATGCAATATTTTGATCAAGTTGAAGTAGTATGATGAGCTAGATTTTGTTATTCCAGGGAGGCCATTGTCCAAAGGAACAGGACTAGTCAGATACATTTTTGCCCTGAGAAAATGAACTCTTTAATGTTCTCTTACTAGATGTCATTCACAATTGACATTAAATCAGCTATTTAGTTTTCAGGTTATAAAAATGAGAATATTGGTCTCTGTAATAGAAGTGGCCATTGATAATATATATAAAAGAATTTTTTAAATTTTTTTAATTTTTTAAAATTTTTGAGAGAGAGAGAGAGTGAGTGAGAGGGCAAGTAAGGGAGGGACAGAGAGAGAGGGAGAGAGGGAAGCAGGCTCCAGGTTCTGAACTGTCAGCAAAGATCCTAATGCAGAGCTCAAACTCATGAACCATGAGATCATAACCTGAGCCAAAGTTGGATGCTTCCCCAACTGAGCCACCCAGGCACTCCAGCATTGATAATACATTACATGCACATGTCTGAAGGTTATTTTATGTTATAAGCAATTTCTCACAGTCATTGACTCACTCAATCAGAAATTACTTATCAAGTTAGAGTTGAAGACATTCATTCATATGTTCAAAAAATTTTACATGTTAATTAGATTCAGGGACTGAGAAGGCACTAGGAATTCAAAGATGAAAAAGACATGTTTCTTGTTTCTGAAGAGAGTACTGTGGTGAAAAGAAAATTATAAGTAAGAAAATATAATGCTACATGACAGGAAAAACAAAAGAGGCATTTAAAATGTTTAATGGAAAGAAAGATTTAGACTTAGAGGTTCCAGACAGGCTTTATAGTGATAAGTGCTGATGTGCGACCTGTGTGCACAGTGCCTAGAGCCATGTCAGGTTAGAGGAAGATTGCAATATGTGTTTTGAAGTTGAACCATATTCTCATCAGTAACCTATTGACAAGTCATATTCTTAGATGTATTTTGTCTAAGAAAATTAGCTAAATGCCAAAATTTCTATTCTGCCCTTTTTGTAATTTTCCTTACTTTGTAAGAGATGCATTACTTCTAGATTTGGTATTTGATTAATTTCTTATATAAACACATGCCTCCAAGGTTTTCATGAGCAGTCTTCCCACTATGATTTCCTTATCTTCTGATAATTCCCCATAATTTCTGGTCTTCTCCATCAACTCTTATCGTCTCCAATGTTATCTTTCTACCTGAAATCCAATTCTAATAGTCAAATGAGAAGGTATTTACTAATCACAACCATTTCCCTCAGGACCATACTTTAGAATCAGCTCTTCCATAGTCCTTTTGCTATGACTGATGTTTGTGTCTCCACAATTTATATGCTGAAACCTTAAACCCCTTGTGATGGTGTTTGGAGGTGGGTAATTAGGTCATGAAAGTGAATCCCTCGTGATGGAATTAGTGATTTTAAGAGAAGAAATAAGAGAGAGGGCTCTGTCTCTCTGTCTGTCTGTCTCTGACTCTCTGTCTCTCTTTTTCTGTTGTGTGAGGACAGTGTCAAGGCAAGTATTTGTGAGCCATAAAGAGTGCTCTCATCAAAAGTGCCCATACTAGCACCCTGACCACAGACTTCCAGCCTCCAAAACTGTCAGAAATCAGCTACTGTTTAAGCCAAGTGGTCTGTGGTACTCTGTCAAAGCAGCTTACACAGACTAAGACAGCTCCTCTGAAAAAGGAAATCTATCTCTGTAGTTTTATTCTCAGATAGCATGACCTTGGGGCACCTGGATGGTTCAGTCAGTTAAGTGTGTGACTTCAGCTCAGGTCATGATCTTACGTCTTATGGGTTCGAGCCCACATTGGCCTCTGTGATGACAGCTCAGGGCCTGGAACCTGCTTCATATGCTGTGTCTCCCCCTCTCACTGCCCTCCCCACTCGCTCGCTCTCTCTCTCTCTCTCTCTCTCAAAAATAAATAAATATTAAAAATTTTTTTTTTAAAAAGCATAACCTTGTATGCTGAGAATCTGAGAAAGTCTTTTAGGGGTGCCTGAGTGGCTCAGTCAGTTGAGCGTCTGACTTAGGCTCAGGTCATGATCTCACGGTTTGTGGTTTCAAGCCCCAAGTCAGGCTCTGTGCTGAATGCTTGCTCAGAGCCTGAAGCCTGTTTTGGATTCTGTGTCTCCTTCTCTCTCTGCCCCTTCCCCACTCACGCTCTTTCTTACTTTGTCTCTAAAAAATAAATAAATGCAAAAAAATGTTTTTAAGTGTTTTAAAACTATCAGAGTTAATAAATTCAGCAAAGTTGCAGAGTCCAAGACCAATATACAAAAATCAGTTGTATTTCTATACGCTAGCAGTAAACAATAGAAAATGAAATTAAGGCAAAGTAGACCAAAGTTCAGAAAAGTTGATTGCCTCCCATGAGTCCAGTTAGTAAATAATAAGTGGTAAGTCTAAGGCAACATTCTAAGTCTTCTTATCTATAATGGCTTCTGTGTATTTTTTGGTGTTTCATGAATATATAGGGTAAATTAATATGTCTTTTGAAATATTCACTTTTACTGGCCTATTTGATTACTATTTTCACTTGAAAGCATTTTAATCCATGATTTTTTTTTAAAAAGAAAATCTGAAAAGACTATTTTGAATTTAATACTGTTGTTCACATAAAACTGCAGAAAACATATATCACCTTCCCTTTGATTTTGAATTAAATATGAATTATACCTGAATAATTGCCAAAAGTATGGTCGAAATTTGGCCCAGTAAAAGGAGGAAAGGTGCTTCCCTGAATCCTTTCCCATTCATTATCATCATTTAGATCCTGGACCCAGAAACAAAAGCCATCTTCAAAATCACAGTTAATTTTCTCATAATCTGTGAATTAAAAAAATAAAAGAAAGAAAACATTTCAAATTCAGTCCACAGAGTGACTAATTGTAACCAATTGCATCAAAAATAATCTAGCTTCATACAGTCTTATATATCTATAATTGTCATGTACATAGTCTTTTTTAATTCATCTTAATTCTGTTTCATTTCATTTAGTTAAAAAGTAGCTTTTTGTTGCCAACTGTCTTAAATTAATATGCTTCCTATATTCCAGTAGGGCTTTAGCAAAGCAAGCTTCTTATTCTTAATATTCTTTAATTTTTACATCTGATCTCTATTGGTTTACCCAGAATATTGGTCAATATGCTGGAATATTCTCAGTATTAGTTTTATGCATATATGTGTGTGTCTGTATATATATATACATATATATACACGTGTATATATATATACACACATGTATACATATATATACACATATATATATACATGTATACATATATACATGTACATATATACATATATGTATACACATATATATGTACACACATGTGTACATATATATATATGTATATGTACATGTATATATATATACACACACACATGTGGAACTTTGTAATTTTTCTCAAATTGATTATTTGATTCTTTTGAAGAATGTGAACTATTTTCTAATTTCTCAATTTTCCTAAGTATCAAGTAGAGAGCTATATATAAGAGATGCTCATTAAAGAACTTGCATAATAAAACAAATTGTGAACTTGTTCTAAAATTTTAAATTCTCCTACTTTTAAAATTCCATTACAATATTAAAGCATCTGAAAACTCAAAGGCTAGGTAATAAACAATACTTACTATTAAGCTCTGTGCTATTAAATGCAGTGTATGTTACATTAAATCCAATATAATCATTTTCATCAGATTCTATAAGAAAGGTGGCAGTAACCTGGTTTGAAAAGATCCTAATTGTGCCAGGATTGGTTTCCCAGAGAGAAGCTACGAAAAAAAAAATGACTATTATATATACATATCTATCTGTTCATCTATATATCCATCCATTCATCTTTCTGTCCTTCCATCTATCAATTTATTGTTCGATCAACTGATTCATCAATCTATATTATACCACTCAGTTAACTAAAAGTATTAGTAATGATTATAACGATTACTTTTTTAATGGAAATGTCTCTTCTCCTAAGTATTAGAAAACCTCAAATTATTATACATATTTATGGTTTAAAAAACTATATTTTTATTGTTAATTATTTGCTGCACAACACTATATACTTATATAAAAAGAAAAGATGTATCCCTTTATTGAAAAAATTCCTCTAAGATACACACAAGCTAAACAGTTATAAAACTAAAAATTTGGTCTATCAGGTATTGCTCATGCCATACTAATAATGGCTAAAACTCGGTCACAATAATAGAAACAGGAGTATTTTTTTTTTTTTTTTGCCTCTCTATTCATATAACAGTTGGACCAGACAACATAAAGTGGAGTGGGCACATGTATACTAATGAATTCCCCACCCTCTTTTTGGCTTCTATTAGTGTCCAGGTACATAATGACAAGTGATTACATAAGGGCATTACCACCTATACCTACCATTTAATGAGCCTACATCCTGGGCTAGCCATTATTTGACTCACTTTATTCATAACAGTCTTGCAAAAGATTGAATAGTAGAGTGTATACTGAAAATAGGAAGGTATTCTGTGAGTTTACCAAAGCAATGTTAGAGAAAACAAGAACAATGGTTTTCAAGGTTTGTCTGAATTTTGCTTAATGGGGAGTAACAATCAAAGCATAGTAACAAAAGACATAATTATATTTCTTTGGAAAATTCTACATATTTTAAAAAAATAGAAGAAGATAATGTGAAGTAGTTACCATTTTACTACAAAGAAGATTGATCACATAGGGGACTAAACTATTAATTTTTATAATGAAAGCTAATTTTGCCTTTTCCTTTAGGTAACTTAAAGCTCAAGTCCATATTCAGTTTAAAATCAAAGTCAAAACATATCACTTCAAAGCGTTTACCACATATTTTCATTTTGATAATGGATTGTATATTTGTTTTAACTTACCTCTTAAAATCTTGTTTTCACCCACACCTTCATAAATATTTAATACATCTGTATAATACGTATTAAAATAATCGAAGTTCAGTTTAATGGAGAGTCCTTGATTTACACTAAATTAAGCAAAAAATAGATTACTACACTCTTAACAAGTTGTCACAACTCTTTATGCATTCTAAAATTTGAATGTATTTTCTAGTTATGATTTAAAAAACACATAACATGAGATTGACAAGGAATTTTTAAGTATATGATAGAGAACTGTTAACTATAAACATATTGTTATACAGCAGATCTCTGGAACTTTTACACCTTGCATGACTGAAACTCTATACTATTAAACAGTAACTCCCCATTTCCTCCTCTCTCTGTCCCTGGAAATCACCATTCTACTTTCTGTCTCTATGAGGTGAATACTTTAGATCCTTCATATAAACGGATTCAGGCAGTATTTGTCCCTCTGTGAAAAGTTTATTTCACTTAGCATTATATCCTCAAAGTTCATCCATGTTGTTGCATATGACAGGATTTCCTTCCTTTAATGACTGTAAAATATGCCTTATATGTATATGCCACATTTTCTTTATTCATTCATCATTCAGTGGACGTGGAGGTTGTTTCCACTCCATGGCTGTTGTGAATATGCTGCAGAGGGAGTGAACATGGGATTGCAAATATCTCTTAGAGATTTTTGATTTTGACTTTTTTGGATAAATATCCAGAAATGGGATTGCTGGATCATACAGCAGTTCTATTTTTAAAATTCTGAAGAACCTCCGAATTGTTCTTTTTTTACATTCTATCAACAGTGCACAGGGCTCTATTTCCTCCACTTCCTCACAAAATTTATAATGTTCTGGGTTTTTTTTCATAACAGCAATTATGATTTTAATTTGCATATCCCTGATGATTGTTGATGTTGAGTAACTTTTCATATGCCTGTTGGCCATTTGTATTTTTTTCTTTGGAGAAGTAACTATTTGAGATTTTTGCCCATTTTTAATTAGATTATTTGTTTTTTGCTATGTAGTTGTAACGGTTCCTAATATATTTTGGATATTATCCCTTTATCAGTTATATGGCTTGCAAATATTACCTTCCATTTTATAGGCTGCCGTTTTACTCTATTGATTTTAATCTATTGATTGCTTCCTTTGCTGTATAGATTGATATTAAAGTGACATAATGCCTTGTGTCTATTTTTTGCTTTAGTTGCTGTGCAACTAAAGGAAATCACTGCAAAGATCAAGGTTATGAAGATTTCTCCCTATTTTTTTATATGTGGGGTATCATTGTGTGAGATTTGATTGATATAGGTGTGGTGGATTTGTTGTGTGTGTGTTGATTGTATATCTGCTGTTTATGTGTGCAGTGATATGGTGTTTGTATGTCTGTGTGTATTGAGCGTGCCTCATATGTGTGGTATGTTTGGTATTCCAAAAGGTGTCTGTGTGTGATACATGCAAGGGGTGTATGTGTTGTATTTGTCTGTAGTATATGTGTTGTTTATATGTGGTGTGTGTGTTATGTGTGTTTGTGTGTTACTTGTGTGGTATATGGCTGGTGTATGCATGATGTATTTCCTATATTTTCTTCTAGGAATTTTATGATTTCTGGTCTCACATTTAAGTCTTTAATCCATTTTGAGTTGATTTTCTTATATGGTATAAGAAAAAGATCCAATTTTAGTTTTCTGTATGTGAATATCTAGTTTTACCAACAATGTTTGTTGAAGAGATCATTATATTCCCATTATGTAGTCCTAGCACCCTTAACAAAGATCATTTGAGCCTATGTGTGTGGGTTTATTTCTGGGCTCTCTATTCTGTTCTATTGGTCTATGTACCTGATTTTATGTTAGTACCACGCTGTTTTGATTAATGTAGCTTTGTAACAGGAAGTATGAGGCCTCCAGCTTTGTTCTTTATCTCAAGATTGCTTTGGCTATTGAGGGTCTTTTATGATTTAATATGAGTTTCAGAATTCTTCTTTTCTATTTTTGTAAGAATATGCCATTGGGATTTTGATAGAGATTGCACTGAATCCATACATCATTTTCAGTAGTATAGACATTAATATATTACACTATTACATTTAACAATATTAAGTCTTCCAATCCATGAACATGAGATGTCTTCCCATTATTTTTGTGTTCTTTAAATTCTTTTGACTATGTTTTATAGTTTTCCTTGTACAAGTCTTAACCTCCTTGGTTAAGTTTATTCCTAGGTACTTTATTCTTTTTGGTGCTGTTGTAAATGGGCTTGTTCCTTAATTTCTTTTTTGGACTCTTCATTGTTAGTGTATGGAAACACAGCTGATCTTTTATGTGAATTTTGTATACTGCAACTTTGCTGATTTATTAATTCTAACAGATTGTGTGTGTGTGTATGTATTTTTATGATTTTCTACATTTAAGATCTTGTCAGATCTTATTTGATATTGCCAATGGTGACATCCATTTATACAAATTCTTCCTCTTTTAGGTCAGTTATGGAATGGGAGAGTGAGCCTGCTAGTGAGACCTCAGCACTACAGTGTCAAAGCTTAAGAAGACACGGGAAGAAGAAATGAAGCAGTCTTCAGGGTGATTTCTAGTTTTCTAATTGAACTTTTGATGTCTAGCCAAGAATATAATGAATTTTCCCTCATGTGATATTTTTAAGCTATAAAACTAAGGGATACAAGAGAAGCTCCTTAGGAACTTTTGTTTTCAGGATTCCTTTACTTTTTTTACATATAAAGTCGAAGGTACAGGAGAGGAACTAGTGTGTATTCCTTCTGACTCAGAAAAGCCAACTTGCAAAAAAAAAGGTGGTCATTTATAAGACTAATTAGAAACATAGTATTTTTTTATAATGTAAACATGGTTATCTTCTGATTTTTTAAGAGAATGGGTAAAATTTCTAAATATAACTTATGCATGTTGTATTTTTGTATCAATATCTAATCATTTTAAAGCCCATTTTTTTTGATAATTTAATATGGGGCTAAGCCCTTTACATTCATTGCTACGTTTAATAATGAATTTAGAGATGTTGAACTCTATGGATATAGAAATTTGGGGTCAAAGAGATTTAGTTATTTGTCAGAGATCACACATTTTGAATCTGCAGAGGGAAGATTTGAATTCGTACAGACTGTCTCCAGTGCTCACTTTCTTAATATGATTCTCTGCTAAATGTAGTTTTACATAATTCCAATGATGGGTTGGTCTAGCCCAAAATATAGTTTAATTGCATCTTAAACATTTCTCCACTATTTAATGGTCTCCAAATTTGTAGGAAACATCATTGTCTTTACCCCCTCCCCCTTTGATCACCATTAGGAAAAACAAACTATCAAGGACAATGCATCACCATTGTAGTAATAAGTTTTGAGAAGAAAAAAATACTTAGGTTGTTTATATGATTAATTAAATCATGATTTCATCTTAAAGTACAGTGTTTAGGATAACATTTTAGGTTCCTTGAGGTTTAGAAATCATTGCTGCATGAATGGTGGATGTCTTAAAAAATGGTTTTAAAAATTAAGTAATGGAAAAGAAAGTAAAAAGAATAGAACCATACAAATTCCTAATTAACATAGTGTGATTATTACATAAGTGATATTAGTATTATGGCAAAAGTTTGTTGTGTTCTTCTTATAAACTCTCCTACAAATTTGATCTAGTTTTATTAAGCAGTGGATTTAACAATTAAGTTACATTTATTTGGTGTGATTAAAATTTCAAAGATTGCATGAAGAATTAATTTAGGATTCATGTTCTTTCCATTTTCAGAGACAGTAATTTAAGATTTTTCTAAACTTTTCTACTGACATTTTAAGTAAGGAAAAGAATATTTTTCATTTTACTTATGAGCAATGCTAATAGCCATTTATAAATGCTTCTTTTTAAATGTGATCCAAATATATTGGAAACAAATCCCCCACATTGGTTAATTCTTCACTTGACAAGTGAGCTGCCATTTTTAATATAAAATCTTATCTTTGACATACAAGTAACATGTTGTCTAGGGCATTAAAACATATCTTACATGTGGCTGAGCTCCAAAATAGAAATTATTTAAAGAGAACAGAATGTTCTTCTTTCCCTGAATACTGCCAAATACATGTTTTTAGAACAATCTTCCCTTCGTATTCCATCTTATCTCTGGAGTATGTCTACATAAGGAAACAACACTGTGAATCCTTATGGGGCCATTTTTTATCATATATGTTTGGTAAGAATGTGTTTGGCACCACCGGATAACCTTCTTTAGCTAGCTGTAATGTTGATTCTCCTAGTTTTCTAGTGAGTCATCACAATGATTAAAACTATTATACAGTAGGTTGGAATGGGAAACCACAATCTTATTCAGCTGTTAAGAGAAATGAACTAACTAGAATGCTATTTATCAAAGTGAATTTCATAGAATGGTTATTTTTCATGCTCTGTGGAGAAAAATGATCAGTTGCTTAAGATGATTTTTTAAAAATGTATATTACTTGTTAACTTATTTAAAATGGACTTTAAAAAGTTGTAATGAGTTTATTTCAGTATTGTTTTTATTCATTTGAGTACAAATTGTTTTCCTTTGGAACATCTGAGAGGAATATCAGGTACTACTCCTGTGTGAAAAATGCTTAGATAAACATTAAGGTCAATCGACTTTCAGCAGCTTAATTATTTGGATCATCATAATGATTGAATTAGTGGATTGAATTAAGAACTTGGAGGTCGATACCATCTATTTGACATACTAACTGATCTTAGTGTTATTCAAGATTTAGCAAAGAGGATGTGTATAGAGGGTGTCCCCAGCTCTTAATCTGCCATAACTAAATCACATCAGAGGATATTTTCAGATAGATGCTGGTATAATGAGAAAAGAATTCTTGGTGGCCAGGAGGTAAGTAATGGGAAATCTTATATATTGCAATATACAGATACAAATGTGTGCTGTTCACTTTGGGAACCCTTGATATGTGCCAATCATAAGGGGAAAAAAACTTGCTGCAGAGTCCTACGATGGCTCCATTTATCAGACAGTATTGCCCATAGGACAGAACACCTTTTTAAAAGGTGAATAATGAGAGAGAAGCTTCTAGGACAGGTTATATCAGTGGGGAAGACTCTGCTTCATAATCAGTGAAAATGATTGTTAAAAAAATAAATAGACTAGGTGGTAAGACTTATTGTATCAGGGAAAGACTTTATGACTTAACAGCAGGAAATAGAAGATGATATATTACCGTATAATCCACTGGCAAACAATGCTTGATTTAGAAGGCTTTGGGTAATGAATAGCCTGGAAGGACCCAGACGATCCAGTCAACAAAAACCTGCCATCACAAGCTGTGGCTGTGGGGAAAAAAATGGGAATACATGTTAGACAAGAAACAATCCTGGAAAGTTTTATCAAATGAAATGGGATTCAAATTGGCTAATGAACCCTTCACAGAGCATTTATGACTGAACCTGTATGACTGAAGTGATCAAAGAGGAGTAGATCAGATCTCATGTTTAAAATTTATTGTCAGTTTTCATATACTTGCTCAGAAGTCACCATAGATTCTTTTAGAAAAGCATTTTACTTCTAAATGCCCATTCCTAAAGCTGCATTTTTAGTATTTTTTCACATTTTTCGGGTAATAAATATATTTGAATTATAAACTTCTAATTTAGACAAATAGCTACTATTTTTTGGTCTTATTCTTGCCAATAAATTGGAGTTGGGGTGAATTTTAAATATGTGCATTATGTGCCATATCCTCCAATATGGCCAGGAAAATGATATGTGCAGTGCCTGTGGCCTGGGGTGCATCCCATCCATCTGATCTGTTCCACATCTTTTAAACTTTTTGCTTCCTTTGTATGAATTTGCTATCTCAATATTTTCAGTCAATATTCCTCAATATGCTTTCTGTGTTTCATGATTACTCATTTTCCTTTTAATTCGTGTAGCATATTTACTTCATATACTTCTCCTTGATGTCATGTGTTAGATTAGTTGTCTTTAACCTATTTCTGAATCATTTGAACTAATTTAAAATCTTACTGAAGGCATAAGTCAGGAGCCATATCTCATTACCTTTTGTGTTCCCCTTACCATTACTATATGCATACTATGTGTTAAAAAAATTAAAACATTTTTTTCACAATCTTTATTTTTTCTTAGATTATTTTCTATATAATTAGTTACTTAACACTCTTGATATTACACTTTAACATAATTACTCCTAGAATGCGTCCTTTTTTCCTTGGTAGGTTGTTAATTCCTTACAGGCCAGAAGCATTGATGGATAATAGAGAGATGAAAGAAATTTATCAAAATTAAATTGCTGCTCTTAGAACCTGAAAGCTAGAATAAACTAATGGATGGAAAAAATCCCATTGTAACATCATACACCATTTGGTCAAGTAATAAAATACAAGCTATTATAAGACATCAAATATTTTATATGAACAAAGGAAAAAAATGGAAAAATTGAACAACATATAGAAATCTTGGCAGAACTCTCTTGCTTTTGGTTGGCTTTTTGCTATTTTTTGTATTTTTTAATAAAAGCATAAGGAAATCACTGTGTGATTGTAAGAGTATAAGACTGAAATTGTAAGGCTCAAAGTCTGTTTCAAAACAATGAGCTAAGAATTAATTGCATTGGATTATAGCTTGATAACGTGACTCCCAGTGGAAGACAAAAAAACAAAACAACAGATAAACAATGAACTCAGAGAAGAGAAAAAAATAATCTAAATTAGAGGGATTAAGCATTGAAAAATCCATCAGAGATCTGGGAAAGGAAATGCAGAGTATTGCAGCTTGTTGAGAGAACTGAATCTCTTTATGTGTAATACTTACTGGAGCAAATAAGGATGATTAAGGATAATTTGTATGATCTGAAGATAAACAGCACAATATCTGATTTTTTAATGCAGATTTAAGTAATTTTCTGGTTGTACAAGGAAGTCCTTATTCACCCTCAACTGTCTGCAAACCATGACAATTAATCCCTTTGCTTCAATGGCTATAAAAGTAAAAATAGTGCCTGCTTTTATTTTAGGTGATGTATGGAGCCTTTCAATCATTTTTCCAAAAAGCATATGGACCTCGAGATTAAAAGCAGTGCAAGCAAGTGCACTGTTTTGTAAATAGTTCATATTTGATGAAGTGAAGGAATCAATCCTGCCATGCCTAAAATATAATTGCTAGCACTGATGGGATATTTATTATGTGCCAGCCACTGTTGTAAAGGTATTACATATGTATTAATGTAATCTTCACAACAATCTTACAAAGTTATGGGTGGAAAAAGTGAGGCACAGAGGGATTAAGTAACTAGCAAAAGTTTTCCTGGATTATTAGTGACAATTCAAAGATAGGCATTCTTACTCTTAAGCATACAGGGGTATACTACCTGATACCTCAATATATAGAACTATGGTGATGTTATCATTGACTCTCTAAACTGAAACTGGGGGGAAGGAATATGTGTGTAGAACTGTAAATAAAAGAAGAAATGGGACATTTTAAAAAATTCCATCATTTTCA
The DNA here is from genome assembly GCA_017311185.1 of Proteles cristata cristata. Classification (NCBI taxonomy): domain Eukaryota; kingdom Metazoa; phylum Chordata; class Mammalia; order Carnivora; family Hyaenidae; genus Proteles; species Proteles cristata. The sequence goes on from JAESUZ010002722.1 coordinate 13,755, forward strand.
TTATTCTTAAAATTAGAACAGGGCGCAATGCAATAGCATTCTATGACAAATAGAAAGAAGCAAAATAATAGAGGAAAAAGGGAAACAAGACTAGCTTAAGAATTTATAAAATCAACTTGGAAATCTGGAAACATTTTAGGAATTCTTCACTTCTGCATACCCATTCACTACACATTTGGGGTGTGGATCAACGGCTCTGTGTTGTACAACAAGATTCATAGTTTTCCAACAATCTGAGTTATATCTCTGGTGGCAGGATCATTGAAGGTTTCTCACACCCTTTTTCAGTCCCTTCTGGATACATCACTACACTGCACTTCCAATAATGGGCTATGTGACTGATCGTGGCCATGAAACTGTTGCAGAAGTCATTATGTTTATTTCCAGATGTGATTCCTAAAAAGATCTTCTGAGACAGTCTTCCTTGTCTGTCAGTGGGTTTCAAAGGATCCAGGGGGAGGACACAGGTCAGAGGAGATGATAAAGGAGCTGGCTTCCTGGATGTCCTCTTCCTTGGATCAGGACATAATAAATAAGCTGTTATTATCTTAAATGGCAAAGATTGTTTATCTTAGTACTTAGCCTATCCTAAGAAATAAGATCAATTTTTCCAGTATTCTATGAAGTTGCTGAGTTTCAGTGGGAATGGACAGTCTGCACATCCAGTTCTGACCTAAAGGGTCATTGATGAATTCTTGCATGTGACTATAGAGTATAGTCTCTTAAGAAGAATCTTCATGAAAGCGTTTAAAACTTAAAAAAAAAAATGATAGTATTGAGCTACTTATAATAGAAATGTTCAGAATGTGAAAATATTATTTCAAGATATAGACTTGTTCTAGTGGCTTTCTCATACATTCTTTCATTTAACTTCAGGATGTTTTTGGAGAATCTAATTTTATACGAGGCAATGAAGGGGGATAACCTTTCAGCAAAATAGATGTAACCCAGCCATGGATAAGTATGATGACTGAGTGTTCAGGATTATAACTTTTTAGACTGCACATTGCTTTAAGATGCAGCATGAGAAAAAATTCCTGAATGGGAAATAAATGAGCCTTCAAATAATATCAGGCATTTACTGAGCTCTCTGAAAGGTTGCTTGTAATGGGAGGATTCCTAAAAATTATGCTCTCAGAACCTACTGAGAGCTCCCTCTGCTGGCTGAATATTTACTAGTTGTGCGTTTGCTTAGGACACTGAATTCTCCAGGGTATATAAAACAAACATGATCTATGCCCATCCACCAAGGTCTATTGTGCACATATACAGAGGCATGCAAACAATCTATAGAGACAGTTGACAACTTCCAAATAGGTCTGAACATTGGTCAAAAGGCTGTGAGTCAGCATCTTTCCTTCTCCTAGGTCAGCTAAAAAGTGAACTTTCCTGCTGATGCCATTCTAATCAGAAGAGAAAAACAATTTTAAAAAGTCTTGGTTCAGCTACAGTCAGCTATAAGTTGTGTAAGACCTAAATAACTAAAGACTAAAAAAGGAAGCTATGTGAGGAAGTCAACATTAATGTGACTCTATTAATAACACATACTAGAATTAGAGCTCACAGCTGGAAAAAAAAAAAAGAGAGAAAGAGAGAGATTGTGCACAGGGTCAATTTCATATAGAGAGAAAGCTTTCACAAGCTTTCACATAGAAATTTTGTTATTAGAAGATCAAGTTGGTGCTGAGGTGAAGTACATTGGGCTTTTGGGCTCACCACCATTAAGGATAAATGGTGAACAAAACACCTTTTAGGCTTGAATTCTAGCAGGATAAGGGTAGATTAATTGATTGATTTGTCCACATTTATTCCACAAAGGCTTTAAATTTTTTTCTAAGAGAAATACAATGCTAATTTTAAAAATCAAATAATGAAGAAAACCAATAAAAATGAAAAATGAGGATCTAGAGACTTAAGAAAATTAATGACATGGGTGGTTAGTTGATATTAAGATTCAGTGAACACAAAACTCCATGATGTTGAAAACTAAAAGTGCAGTTTGATATGTCTTTAAGGCGTATTTAAAGAATTAATTCAGTTCTAATACCAAGGCTCATGCCATCAATTTATAGTGAAGTCATAAAAAGGATTCATAACTTTGTAACTTATTTTAGGACAAATTGTCACACTGACGTGATACTTCTATGATTATTTTTGGAAATGCACCAATATTACTTTACCATGAACATTATTAACTCCATGACATTAAAGACCAAATAATAATAGGTGTAGTATATTTTCTGATTATTGAACTCATCTTACATATTTCCCCCCATTTAAATTTATCTATTATAATTATACAGGCTTAAAGCTATGTGTCTAACTTTGGCATTCATGATTCTTCTTAAAATATTAAAAACATCACCTTTATTACCTCTTGATGGCACACTTGTATCATATTCTTCCTGAAAAGGTTTTGGAAACTGCCTGGAAACCATAGCAAAAAAGAATGTTGCTTTCTTCTTCTTTGAGTAACTTAGTTGTATAAAATAGATTAAAAAATATTCTGTAGCCTGCACTTTCTTCCAATATGCTCTGAGTGCACTTCAAAGTATGTAGTTAAACTTTGAAGGTTTGAATTTTATCAAAGAACATTTGAATTGGGATTGCTTAGTAGAAGCCTCTTTAGTCAAGTTGCCTTTATTTCAGTCGGTCCTGGAAAACAGGCCAACTGCCTGTCTTTTAAAGTAAGTACCGAGTGGATAGGTAACTTTTTAAGCTTTGGTTGTTTCTGGAGCATTCATCTTGAATTAATATCATGCAAGAAGCACAAAGTACAACAAACAGAAGAAGAGCAAGTGTAGAAAGTTGTAACCACAACCTTTGTACATTTCAGGAACTAATTGTGCTCATGGTCAATTTTAAGACTGATTATAAACCATACTACAACTCAAGTGCATTTTTTGTTACTTGTCTCCATGTCAAAAGCCAAATAAAAGCAACAATCAAAATTAAAGAGTGGTAATTACCGAGTTAGAGACCTTTGAAATCACACAAAAAAAGACTGATATTAAGGTAGAACAGTGAAAAAACATGAAAGAGCATCCGAATTCATTATAGTTTGGTGTAGTTTATTCAGATGAGGAACAATACATTCCTTTCCCTCATTTATGACAGCCATTAATCACAGCATTCTTTCCATAGACATCAAATAAAATCCCACTTAATTAATGTCTAATATTGCATAATACATTTTAGAAAAATATTAATATAATTATTTTTTTAGATTTTGTATTAAATTATAATCATAGGCACTGGAATATCTCATTCTCCAGTAGTTTCGGGTATCCAAGGGATATGTGTTTGTATGTACACAGTAAGGGAGGATGAAAACACAATCGGGTGAGAGACTGTGGGGGACATTACTTACCGCAAGTGTCATTGTCTTCATCAGAGCCATCCAGACAGTTTATTTCTCCATTACAAAATAAATCAACTGCTATACACTTTAGAGCATCAGCACAAGGACTTGAACCAGGCAGGCATTCTATTGAGATATTTCCTTTAGAAAAAAAAAAGATAGAATCTGTAAGTTTCTTCATTGTACATTTAATTGCCAACCATATATGCAATGTTTGGATATTTATTATGTATTTTTTGTCATTTATGTCTTTACTCAGAGCATATATTTCAATTTCCAATGTAAATATTCATTTCATTTAATTTAGTCATTTGTAAAAACTTAGAATTTTGCATTTGGAAAAGAAGATATATATTTCATTATAGACGTTAAATATGAATGTTTAATTTGTTGATTTTAACCTTGAAAAATTAATACTATAGTTTGGGCATTTAGCTCCTAATGATTACACCTCCTATGATTGTTTATATGTGTTCTGCGGGGCAATTTGTTGGAATGTTTTTCACATTATCTGCAGTATCTAGTAACCACTTCATTCACTTATAAACTTATTTGAAAACATGGGGGCTGAACATTAACATTCTGGAGAGCAAAATTGGTTGGCGATGGCCATTTTATAATGAATAAAACACTTAAAATTCCCAGTACATGGCTACATTGAGCAGTGAAAAAACCCAATCACTGTTTCCATTCAATATGTCTTTGCTTATTGAGTCAGAGACTTTTACTGGGAAAGATGCAAACATTCTCCTGAAGAATTGTATGCCATACTCTGACCAGAATCCGGTCAATTTGCCCTTCTCAGCCCATCTTGTCCTTCATCTGCTCTTCTTCCATTTGCCTACATGCAGAGATGTATCAAGAAACACATTTTACTTCCAGAAATTTACTTGAAAAATTTAAGTGCGATTCTTAAAAATGGCATAGTCTGCACTGCACTGCCATCTGCTGGGCTTAAAAATATATTTGATTCTGAAATTTCTCCTGGTGTTCCATGACATTAATTGGGAAAATAAAGATGCATGTATCAATTAATCTACTAAGGTAATACCTAATTGGGAACATTTATGGACAGGGTTGCTGGGGATATATTCAACTAAATTAGACTTTTGTAATTAAAATGAATATAAGCCAGTGGGAAAAATCATGGATCACCTAACATCTAAAACAGGACACGATAAAGATCACAGCCATTTTAAAGGACAGATCACCCCCATTTAAGGAATAAAAAAATGATAAAAGTGGTTTGAATAAGCCCCAAAGCATATTACAACTGTTGATACATATGAGATACTTATCAAGAGTCCTTAATCATTGAATTCCCTAATTTAAGAAAGGCATAGTTTTGATAGTATTCCATAAATGTTTGCTAAATAAATAACAATATCTTATTTTAGCAGTAGTTAATAGAATTCTATGTATTCAGCATTTAAAGAACAGATTAAGGAATATAGCTAGGAAGATGTATAATTTCGCCTGTCCTAATGCTTCTCATGGGAATGTCACTTCATGATGATTTACATGTCTGTCTGTGGCTTACTGAACTCTGTAGATTGAACCTTAAAGCCACACTTGCAAGTGATACCAATTGGGATCCTTTGATCTTATTAACGATCATTTATTCACGTCACAAGTATTTATTATCTATTTATTTAGGTCAAATATTTTTAAGGAATGGAGATAAAAGGGTAAGAAAGAGCCTTTATTCTCATGAAGTTTGGAGTTTAGTGAAAGACTGGTTCATTAACTATTTTTTTAAAGAGATATAAAAAAAGTTCTATGGGAGCATCATGGGTTAGGCAATTAGTTTCCTTTTGAGTCCAAATTGAGTTCCATAATTTTTGCTCTGGTATTTCTCTTCTAAGAAGTCGGTACTGTTCTTCTCAATAGGTAGTTTCGAGGAAAGGAGTTAAATAACTGTGCTTTAAAAAATGTGCACACAGAGAATAATAGTTGGCTCCGTTTACTAGAGGGTGAACAAATTCCCTGAATATTAATTACTGTTACCTTGAGTGAAGAAAAAAGGTGTGCATGTGTTTTCATATCTATATGTTATTTTATCTTTGGAATATTATTTTTTGGCATTTTGTGAAAACCTATCAGTTAATCAGTATTACTTAGGATTCTGCAAATGGAAGGTTTTAATTATCCATTTCTATTTGTACCATAAAGGATTCAGTATAAACTCAATGTGATTACTCCAGAATGATCCAAAGCCACAACAATTTTCAGTGATTTGTGGTAAGGAATCTCCTGCGCATACTTTGTGCAGCCCTGTACTAGGCATTATGGAGGATAAGAAGACAAAAATCCATTTTTTAATTTTTTTCAAACCTATTACAAGGAGTCTTATCTACAAGATAATAATTTGCAAATCATGTTGTGAAAATATTAGGGTTTTCTTTTTTTTATTATTTAAATGGAGATAAGAATGCTTGATGGACAAAGCTGTTGGAGACAAGTTCATCCCAAGGTCCTTACAGCATACTTAACAGTGAAAGTGGAGTCTGAATCCCTGTATGTCTGCCTTTAGAGACTAAGTTTATTTTTCTGCATTGTATTGGAAAAAATAGGTATCACCTTACAGAAATTCTTGTCAGCTTCGATATAACTAATTTCATCTTTTTAGCAAGGCCATGCCTGGCCAACCCAAATGAAATTATAGTGGAAAAATATTTGAACAGTTTTGGTATCATGTGCATATGGATGTTTCAGATTAGAGGAGTGTGCTTAGCAATACACATACTGTTCTCTCAATGCAGAGAAAGAAAAATGCTTAGTTACAATACATGTGGTGTTGGATAAAGTCCCTGTGTTTGAGTCCTTGGGCAATTCAACTGAAGAGTGTAATTCTACCTTAGCTTCTCCTGACCCAGTTTCATGTTCTTCACTGAATCAGTCAATGCTTTTCCATCAACCCCCAAGACCCTCCACATAGTAGTATTGGAGCAAGATTGCATTTTATATGAAACTGAGAAAGTCCACAATAGTGAAACTTTTGTTTTTCTGCAATCATTGTCTACGTAGTAAGCAACAAAAGACTAGAACCAGGTATATTCTAGAAATCCTTCAAGCATTTGAACAATTGCCCAGAATAGCCCCTCTTGGCTGTAGCAGCTAAGAAGTCAATCAGTGAAATTCACTCCCGGTCCCCACCTCCTTCCTCCAGTGTTCCAAATGGGTTAATAAAACTTTACAGTAATTGGCAACAAAGGCAGTTGAACAATAGGACATAATCCTCATGGGCTTTGTACCTGCTATCATACAAAAATTCTCTTTGGCAGAATTTATAATAGCACTAATGCCAGGTATATGATGCATGCATTTGTTGATTTTTCTCAAACTCTGTCTTCCAGGCACATAAAGATGAGAATAAACTTAACATCCCTGAAAGACATATTCATAATAAATTACTGCTTGGATACTGCGGTTTCCAAGTTTAATTGCCTCGTTCCCCTCTATAAATCGATAGCATCTCACCGTATGAGAGGGACAAATGGTAAAGATGACTGGGGACTCATGGATCCAGTAAAAGAGGGAATATAAAATGTTGACACTTCCTTACCTTAGTATGATTCTTTGAGGATTGATTAAAGTAAGTCAATACAGTTTCCAATAACAAGAGATCTTTAGAAATGGAGCTCTTTTGGTCAAATAAATGATCAGATTAAATGATCATTACCAGGTACAATGATCTTGTTTTAACCTTAGTTTAGTTTTTGAAATATTTCTAAAAAAAGTATTCAACTGTCATTTTTTCTTTTTTCTGTTTAACTCGGAAGAGAGAAGGGAGAAAGAATCTAACTTTGAATCAGTCATTAATTGAGACAGTGCAGTGATATTGTCTCTGTTTTAATTCTCATGATTGCTCTCTAAGATATGTATGTTAGTCTAAAATTTAAATAAAAAGACTAGGTAGCTTGCTTAACACCACATATAGAGTAATTGGTGCAATTATGGTTAATGATGGACTTGGCTATACCTTTTCAATGATTGTATGTTGGTTTTTTTGTTTGTTTGTTTTCATTTTAAATATCAAAGGACTAAAGTGTGAAAGACAGGATTAAATATACACTGATCCCATCTTTATAGAGTACACGTAGGAAAAGAGATTTTTGCTTCACTTCCAAGGAAAGAAGAGTATGGGGAAAATATCACTCCATGATCTTTGTCCCCCATTTCACCATCTCCTCTAGACAGAGAAAATGGATCATAGAGTTCAACCACTTCTTGTATTTTTGACAAGTTTGTCCTTGGGATAGGAAGGGAGAAACACTTATATTAAGTCTAAGGTTTTCTTGCTCTAACACTGATTGGAAATATTTATTTCCAATATTATAACACTGGAAATATATTTTTCCATATATTTCTCTTAAGACATTTTAAACATCTAAGATGTCCTCATATTATGGTTTATAGCAATCACTCAGTAAACCAAATAGAAAACTGGCACTAATTTGGATATTTGTTGCTGACTTCCAAAGTTTTAGAAAGATATTTCTCAAAATATATCAAATTTACTTTTTCAGCTTATTTTTAGGCTAAAGGAATTAGCCATTACCAATCCTAAAAGCATTTTTTTTGAAAGTGTGTTGAAAAGTGGTTTTAAATGCTGTAAATAGTCTTCCACATTGGAAAAGAGACTGTAGGATAAAGAACAGCTTTATATTTTAGTGTGCTGTATTGCTGCATGGGTTCACACCTAAATACAACTCCAGGCAGCTTTTCCCTACTGTAAACAACCTCTATGGATTTTGAGGTGTGATGGATTGGTTCATAAAGGATTTTGATTAATGATTCATATATTGCTTTGCCTTCCAAACATCATGCCAAACATTTTATTCAAGAATTATTAAGTCTTACTCAAAAGGAGATTTATAGTTTTACAAATGTTCTTTCTCTATATGTATATAACATTTGGTATGAATCCTAAAGACATAAAAATGGCAGTACTATTTTAGGAGCTAAAGATCTATACAATATTGCCTTTTTGGAGTTTATCTGCAGAGATGAGGGACACACCAGGCCATTCAACATGAAGATTAAGTTAGGACCTGAGAAGGCACTTTAGTTAACAAATAGATGGTCTCAGTAGACAATTACTAGAAAAGCAGAAAACAGGTCACATCAAAGGTCCATACTGGGAGTTAGCGCAAGGTAGCCATTTAATGAAAACTTGTTGAATGAATGAACCTAAGGTTATCTTGGTGCTGGTTTGGCAACTTGTATTGTGTTGAGAGAGCAAGCATTTCTACTTTGTATGTAGACAGAATAATCAAAGAAGAAAATTCCCTCACACCTGATGAGACTTACATCCGTCTGCCAAACATTTGGATCTTATTGGTGGCATTCTTAGTATCAGATAATAACCAGCATTGTAATAGAGGACTGGAGTGAGGTCAGATAATCCAGGCATTAGCCTTACATCATTGCTCACTTTTGGTGAAATCTTAGGCTAGAGCTGCACACTTTTATGCTCCAGTTTTCTTATTCATAAGAGTAACATTAACTGCTGTCTTAGCAGAGACTTCTTAAGAGCCTAAAAGAAAACATAAGTGAGAACTTTTTTAAAAAGTGTAAATAACATTACTTAAACTGACCTGGGGTTGCCAGAGGCCTGCTGGTTGTTAGCTTGCCTGTAAAAAGAAATGGCATTAAGATAATTATTACCTTTTAAAACTGATTATTAGGAATTTATTGTGTATTCTCTGTGTTTAATATTTAACCTGAGCATTTTTTTAAAGTTACTGTGAATTATTATCTATTAATGCAAGAAAATGTCATTTGTATTTGGATCCAAGAATAAATCTTTTATGTTTTCATTGGTTTTATAGATTGTAGAAGAGAAGTTTGTAAAGTCATCTTTGATTTTCTAAGTAGAGAAGATGTTAATTATCATCAATGACCGAACACGAGGATTCATTAATATCTTAATGATATTAGACTTAAATTTTCTAGGTAAATCTGATGTTATGTGAAACAGAAGTTGAGATATACTTAGACCATGGGTTTTGGAGTCCAGAGGAGTTGATTTTAATTCCTCAGTTTGACATTTAATAGCTGTGTGAGTCTAGGCACATTGCTTACTACTTATTTCTTTTTAAGTGGAAAAAATATTATTTCTCTAAAGGATCATTCTGAGGAATAAATGAGGCAATGCTGGTAAAATATAATACCTGGCCCAAGAAGACACTTTTTAAAAATGAAGATCTTTCAAATATTAGAAAAACAGTCATGACAATAGATAATACCAAAAGTTGTATCTTTATAGTTTCTATAACAATGTATACTTTAAAAAATAATTTACTTGTAAATTTTATATTTAGGATGACTTTGAAATATTCAGAATAATTTTATTATTTGCAATTTATGAGCAGTCAATTTTCAGAGGGGTAAAGAGATGTGTCCAGTGGTTTTGGAAATTGGGAGACCAGGACTGATGCTTAAATCTGACTTTGATTTAAATTGTTTTTCTACAACATAATAATTTTACATTTTAAGATCAGCTAGGTTAGTTTTAGAGTTATTGACAATTTACCAAAGCAAACTCTTTTGATATTGGTGTGATTTTGGTGAGACAAAGTGAAATTCTGAATTTTATGAGCAATAATAACCAATTATAATTAGAAAGATAGAGTACGGAGATGCTAGAACAGAGCAAAGTTAACATTAAGCTTTGGATTTTCCTTTCTCAAGAATGTCATAGATTCTGAAAGTCATCATTCGATTCTCTTTTAAATATTTTTTCTTCCTTCCTAGTGCTCTTACAAATGTTACAGATTAGAGCCACATTTTAGAATGCTACGCACACATGCACACACAAACATTCTCACACGCACATACACACACTCACACATATACCATGTACAAATAGAGTTTAAGATATGAAAAGAACATTGGAATTAAAAATGCATGGGGGCGCCTGGGTGGCTCAGTCAGTTAAGAGTCCGGCTTCGGCTCAGGTCATGATCTCGCGGTTCTGTGGGTTGGAGCCCCGCGTCGGGCTCTGTGCTGACTGCCAGCTCAGAGCCTGGAGCCTGTTTCAGTCTGTGACTCCCTCTCTCTCTGGCCCTCCCTTGCTCATGCTGCCTCTCTCTCTCAAAAATGAATAAAACATTAAAAATTTAAAAAAAGTCATGCCCTTGGTATGTGCAACTAGGCATTATGAACTCTGCAATACTATGAACTATATTATCCTTAACTAAATGTACACTTTTTCCATTTTAATAATAAGAATAAATATCTCAGAAAGGACTATGAAAAAAATATTCTTTTCTAATATCTAATGTCATGGAGCTTGATGACCACCAAATATATATATATATATATATATATTTTTTTTAAATTTATTTATTTTTGAGAGGAAGAGAGCATGAGAGGGGCAAAGAAAGATAGTGTCCCAAGCAAACTCCGTACTGTCAGCATAGAGCCAATGTGGGGCTCAAGCTCACAGGCTGCGAGATCATGACCTGAGCCGAAGTCCAACGTTTAACCGACTAAGCCAGCCAGCAGCTCTCAAGTTATATTTTTTAGGGACTCTCCACCATGTGTAGTTTGGCTTGTTTCTTGAGGCAGCCCAGTCAAGGTTCTTTGTCAGAGGCCGGCTCCGGTTGGTGTCCAGGGGTCCCTGAAGGATGGATGGTGTCGGCGAGGGAGAGATGAGAGAGCCCTAAGATTCTGTGTGATCACCAGGCAGGCATCTCCACTCTCCCAAGTTATATTTTTAAAAAATGTCATCAGTACTGACCTGAAGTTGTTGCAGGACTTATTGTAGAGAAATTTTCCAAAGATGCTGGAATAAAGCAAAGTTGATTTGAAGTTTGAGATTATAATATAAATATACAACAAACAGTGAGTGTAGTTTGCATATCTTTCAAAAGACATCTGATCCTTTAGAGTTCCCATTTTATCCTATCTTATGTTGGATGTTTCTATTATTATTTGATTGTGATACATCTGATGAATTTCCAGAATCTGTATGTACCCTATATAAAATTTGCTTGTTCCAAAAGTTTGCTTTGTTTTATTTATTCAAGAAAGGTATTTATTCATCATAATTATATAGGATAACTTATGTTTAAGACAACTAATAGAACATTGCACACCAGATCATGTCAAATTTAGAATCAGTGGTTTTGCACTGAAATATATGGAAGATGTCAAAATAATCTTGCACATAATAATATCTACTGAGAACCAAGTTCTGTTTAAATATACTCTTCACACAAAAGGTTAAAAAAAGCTGTCTTCTTCACCTTTTAAAATATTTCATAGTTTTAGAAATATAATGACAACTATGTACAATATAAAGGAAACCAAAGCATTCCTTATGAAAAACTCCCATCTAGTCAATTTGCTTTTATTTAAAACTGTATTTAAGATAAGTATGTTAAGAGGTATATTGTTTTCTACTGATTAGGTTGTTTATTCCAGTATTTTTTTATTTCTGTGTTGTCTTGTTCCTACAAGATCTATAGCAGCTTCATAAACAACTTTTGGTAGATTATTGATGAAGAAAACAAAACCAGATTTATAAGATTTTTTCATAAATAACTTAATATTTTAATTTTTAGTTTGATTTGGCTGTGAACTATATAAAAATCCAAGATATTTGTGAAAATTTCAACCAAATTTAAATAAAATAAATTTAAAAATTCACATGACATAAATGAATATTAAACTTATAAAATTAAATACCTAAAATTAAGCGTGGTATTATGTTTATAAATATGTCCTAACATAGGTCAACAAATTAATTGTAACGTCAATGTGTGGAGCATATACTTAAGCTGCTGATATGGTTTATTGCATCTATGATATTTATTTCAGCTAACTCAAAGATATACTTATATTGAATAAATAAATATTTTTAAAAACCACCTCCAAATACCTCAACTGTAGGGAGTCATGAAAATAAGTTTCAGCATATCTATTAATACATTGCCAGAAAAGACTTCCAGAAACTGATGCATACTCAACTAAAGATAATAAGAAACCAACTTTCTAGAAGAAAATGACTACTGAGAAAGTATCAACCAATGCTATTCAAAGATAAAGCCATCATAAACAGGGGTGTCTGGGTGGCTCAGTCAGTTGAGCATCCAATTCTTGATTTTGGATCAGGTCATGATCTCATGGTTGTGAAATCCAGCCCCGTAAGGAGCTCTGAGCTGAGCGTGGAGCCTGCTTGAGACTCTTTCTCTCTCGCTCTCCCTCTCTCTCTGCCCCTCCCTGCTCATTCTCTCTCTCTCTCTCTCTCTCATAATATAAATAAGTAAACACTAAAAAATTGTAAACAAACTAGTATAACAGTTAAGAGCACAGACATTAGGGTCAGGCCACCTTGGTCAGGTCAGAATCTTCCATCTAACTCTAAACACCTGTGTAATTTAAGGCTATTTATCAAAATTATCTGTGTTTTGGTCTTCTCATCTGTAAGGTGAAGGTTAATAAAGATACCATGTAATGATATTAATGTAAAGATTAAATGTGAAGATAGATAAATCACCTATTCTAAATCATAGTAGTTTTTAGCTCATCTGAATCAGACAAAGATCCACAGCAGTCTCTGCTCCAGCTGTTGTGCCAGAGGGAACTAAGCCATCAGAAGAGAAAGCTCTTAAGAGCAATAGTTGTCTTCTTCCTACACAGGTGCAGCAGGACACAGGGGGAGACTCAATGAATGAGAAAACTGTTCTTGATGGACCAATATGGTATGAAAAAGCAACTTTCATATCTAGTATTAAAAATCAAAAACAAAGAAAAAAAAGTGCATGTTTTTACCTATTTGATTTAGAGACAAACCTATACTGACTGATCTCATTCTGTTGCAAAACAGCTGAAACTGGTGTTAGGCTATTTAAAGTTTGTTTTTGTTTCACTTGATGTAGATATTTAAATACTGATTAGCTTTCTGAAACCCAAAACTTTCCAAATTCCAAAACATACCTGACTCCTAGGTTTGCAGGTAAGGGATGGGGGACTTGGATGGGCCTTAGTTAGTAGTATTGCGTTCAACCAAAATGAAGATATATGTAAATGTTTGTTGAACTAAATCGGATGGAGGATAACTAGAATGGAAAATTTAGAATAACCTAGGTGTTGATAGACATTATTGTCTTGCTATTACTTTTAATGTCCTGTATCTCATCTCCTTTGATTTATTTTCATTTTAAAATTGCTTATTTTAGGGGTGCCTGGATGGCTCAGTCAGTTATGTGTTGGACCTTGGCTCAGGTCATGATCTGGAAGTTCATGGGTTCAAGCCCTGCATCGGGCTCTGTGCTGATAGCTCAGAGCCTGAAGCCTGCTTCAGACTCTGTGTCTCCCTCTCCCTCTCTCTCCCTCCCCTACTTGTACTTTGTCTCTCTCTTTCAAAGATAAAAATTAAAATTACTTATTTTAAAAATGAAGCTTTATTTTTTTATTAACAAATAACTGGGATGAATCAAACATTGAGTTCACTATGTTTTTTCCTCTCCTTCTTTTAAGTTATTAATTAGAGTGAACTTGACATGTGACTTTGTAATTTAAGAACACCTATAACTCTATCAGAAAGTAATGAATGTTACTTACTATTGAAAAGTTCCTGGAAAGTCAGGGTGTACTTGATAAACGCCAAGAATGTGATGCAACCCACAAACATTTATGTATGCCAATATTTTCAGAACCTTTCTGATCTGATAGTTTACAAACTTTTCCTCACTGATATTTTTCTTCAAATATGATTTCTTCATATTTCACATTTCTCATGTAAATGTGTTACCTCAGGCAATAAGACATGTTCCTAAAGTCAAGGACGATCCCACTGCTTCCCTGGTATATAGCTAGAATTTTAATTTCATAGCTTAATGATTCAAAGAAATCAAATAATGTTCACAGATACCTGTGATATCAATGCTGTTTAAATCAATATGGAAAGTGACCAGTTGGCTGGATTTATTTGCTTCAATGCCTTGAATCAGTTCTTCTTTTACATTTGCATCTGACACCCACTGGGCAAAGAAAAGGTCAAATATAACTACAATGCTGCCATTTCTGTAAAGCAAAAGATGATATAAGAGGAAAAAGTCAGTCTTGGTCAAATGATTTGTATTTAATTTATGTAACAGGTCTTTGAAATTCTCTATAGTTATCACCTTATTGCACTTGTGTAGTAAACCTTGGTAGGTTATGTCAAATGTTACCTTAACTTACAGGTAGAAGAAAAAGGAATTGGAAGACTAAATGTTTGTCCAAGGACAGAGACATATCCAGAATTAAAGTTTTCTGAGTCCTATATTAATACCCTAATCCTCAGGCCAAGCTCTTCCTGAGGGTTACCTGTGTCAAATTAAACAAAATCGCATGGTATATGATATTTACTCTTAATTTACTATGTGAAGGAAAGAAAAGTGTGGATCTGTAATTTTTCACAGATCATTTCTAAGTTGGGAGAAGTCTTAGAGAGTTTCACTGATATCAGAGAAGTTTTCTATATAGTTTAAAAAGGCCTGATAGCAAGTTTAGAGCAATGAATAGATATCTATTTTTCTTCTCTAGTCTTAATATAAAATATCAAAATATGCCCTGATTTCAAGGGATAGAAAGAAGATTCATACACTCGGGATTATGGGAAGACGAAATGTCTCATAGTCAGGAGTAGGGATTATTTTGCCTACATTATTTCTGACCATAACATTAGAATTCAATTATATGACCCAAATCATATTCCCTTTTATTTACCCCCTGCTCCAAAACATCCATTTAAAAAGTTTGCTTCATTAGTAATTTGTTTACTGTTTAATGAAATTTTTTTTAAAAAGGAATAAATTTGTGACCCAATAGGGATACTTGAGAGACTTTTGTTTTTCTGCCTACATTTATGCTTGATTCATGGTATTCTTTCAGGGTAAAACCACTTGGGAGATCAACTCTACCCTTGATCTTCATTGTGTGCCCCTCAGGAAGCTGAGGCTACTCAGAGTATACTTGGACCCTAAAGAAGAAGACTAGGGAAAATCAAATTTTGCATTGTATGTTTGCTGGTTCTGAAATTTGTGCAGTTACACTCATATCCTTGTGGTATCTATAAGTTAGTGAGATTCTTCAGACACTTCATCAACTCTAAACTTGTTCTTTTTTTTTTTTTTTAAATGTTTTATTTATTTCTAGGAGAGAGAGACAGACAGAGTGAACAGGGGAGGGTCAGAGAGAGAGGGAGTCACAGACTGAAACAGGCTCCAGGCTTTGAGCTGGCAGTCAGCGCAGAGCCCGACGCGGGGCTCGAACCCACAAACCGCGAGATCATGACCTAAGCGAAAGTCGGACGCTTAACCGACTAAGCCACCTAGGCGCCCCTAAACTTGTTCTTTATGTGTCCATACCATTATCTTGGCAAAGCTTACAATTCATTTTCTCTCCAGGACTATATATTGGATCAGAACGTTCCTTGAATATCATAGTAGATTAGCATGTCCTCCTGGCACAATATTCTTTCTTAATATCTGTGCCACTATTCAGATTTCACAGTTTAGCATAGGGATCCTTTTCTATGTAGCTGGTCTTTCATTTTTGAAATGAAGTAGCTTACTCTAATATAATAATTTCACACTTTACCTCTATTAAATGTTACTTTTAAAAGTCAGTGTTTAACTTTGCATAAATCATAGTAACCAAATCTTGTAAATGACAAGGCTCCTTAGTAACTGTTTAGTTCAGAGTTCCCCAAATTTACCCATACATGGAACCACTTGCGATCTCAAAAAGGACACATTTTGTCACCATTACTTTTTTATCTACTCTTCCACATTCATTAATTTTTCCATGTTGACTGATCCTTAATTTTATTTGAGAATAACTCTCCATTTTATCAGGGAGGGTGATATCTTCTCCAACCATTCCTCATGTCAATGGCAATTTTATTCATGGGCATATGAATTAGCCTTGGTGAATAGAATCTGAGGGGACACTGATGAGAACCTTCTGGAAAATTTGTCCATATCTACCTGGGAAAGGCTACTACTCTTCTTTGTTCAACATTATTAATTTACATTTGATTGTCAGAACTGCCATTTCCATCTTGGGACCATGAGATGAGCTATGGTTGATAAGCTAAAAATGTCACAGTGAAAGAAGAAAAACACCCAAATTCCAGATTATGTCATTGTCATTGTACCATTGACCGAAGCTCTGCTGAAGTCTTCAGTTTTCTTGTGATATCAGATGATAACACCATTTGCTGTTTATGGCACTTTTAGTCATGTTTTTTTGGGGGGTGGGAAGGGGAGAGATAGCAATTGCATGGGCAGGGGAGAGGCAGAAGAAGAGAGCGAGAGTGAGAGCGAGAGCGAGAGAGAGAGAGAGAGAGAGAGAGAATCTTAAGTAGACTTACTTAAGATTGGGTGGAGACACATGTGGAACTGTGAGATCATGACCTGAGCTGAAATCAAGAGCAGGATGCTAAACCAACTGAACTACCAAGGTGTACCCTTAGTCATGTTGTTGAACTGACGTTTTAAAAATCCTAACTGGCCAAAGAATTATTCACCATGATCTAGTGGGATTTATTCCTGGGCTGCAGGGCTGATTCAATATTTGCAAATCAATCAATGTGAGGCACCACATTAATAAAAGAAAGGATAAAAACCATATGATCCTCTCAAAAACAGAAAAAATAGATCCAGAAAAAACATTTGACAAAATACAACATCCTTTCTTGATAGAAACCCTCAAAAAAGTAGGAATAGGAGTGTACCTCAACATCAAAAAGGCCATTTTTGAAAGCCCCAGGGCTTAATATCATGCTCAACAGGGAAAAACTGACAGCTTTCTTCCTAAGCACAGAAACATGACAGGGATGTCCACTCTCACCATTGCTGTTCAACATAATACTGGCAGACTTTCCCTCAGCAATCAGACAACAAAAAGAAATAAATTATATACAAATTGGCTAAGAAGAAGTCAAACTTTCACTCTGCAGATGACATGATACTCTAAGTGGAAAACAAGAAAGACTCCACACAAAACTTCTAGAACTGATATGTGAATTCAGAAAAGTCACAAGATATAAAATTATTGTATAGAAATTGGTTGCATTTCTATATACCAATAATGAACCAGCAGAAAGAGAAAACAAGGAATCTATCCCATTTGCAATTGCACCAAAATCCATAAAATACATAGGAGTAGACCTAACCAAAGAGGTTAAAGATCTGTACTCTGAAAAATGTAGAAAGCTTATGAAAGAAATTCTAAAAAGGCACAAAGAAATGGAAAATATTCCATGCTCATGGATTGAAAGAACAAATATTGTTAAAATGCCAATATTAACCAAGACAATAGACACATTCAGTGCCATCCCTATCAAAATAACACCAGCATTCTTCCGTTGCTAGAACAAATAATCTTAAAACTCATATGGAACCACAAAAGACCCCAAAGTCCAAGTAATATTGAAAAGAAAACCAAAGCACTGAAGCATCATCCTGGACTTTACCCTGTACTACAAAGCTGTAATCATCCAGACAGTATGGTGCTTGCACAAAAACAGACACAGGGATCAATGGAACAGAATAAAGAACCCAGAAATGAACCCACAAACATATGTCCAATTAATCTTCTACAAACCAGGAGAGAATATCCAATGGAAAACAGAGAATCTCTTCAGCAAATGGTGTTAGGAAAACTGGAGAGCAACATGCAGAAGAAAAAACCTGGATCACTTGTTTACACCATACACAAAAATAAATTCAAAATGAATGAAAGACCTAAACACGAGACAGGAAACCATCAAAATCCTGGAGGAGAAAACAGTCAACAACCTCTTTGAGTTCAGCCACAGCAACTTCTTACTAGACACACCCCTGGAGGCAAGGGAAATAAAGCAACAATAAACTATTGTGACCTCATCAATTCAAAAAGCTTCTGCATGGCAAAGGAAACAATCAACAAAACTAAAAGGCAACCAACAGAATGGGAGAAGATATTTACAAATGACATCAGACAAAGGGTTAGTATCTAAAATCTGTTAAGAACTTATCAAACTCAATGCGTATAAAACAAATAATCCAGTGAAGAAATGGGCAGAAGACATTAGACATTTTTCCAGAGAAGACATCCAGATGGCTAGCAGACACATGAAAGGATGCTCAACATCACCCCTCATCAGAGAAATACAAATCAAAACCACAATGAGATACTACCTGACACCTGTCAGAATGGCTAAAATCAACCATTCCATGTTGGTGAGAATGTGGAGAAAAGAGAAGACTTTGCACTACTTGTGGGAATGCAAACTGGTACAGCCACTCTGGAAAACAGTATGGAGGTATCTCAAAAAATTAAAAATAGAATTACCCTATAAGCAATTGCACTACTAGGTATTTATCCAAAGGATACAGGAGTACTGATTCGAAGGGGCACATTCAGCCCAGTGTTATCGCAGCACTGATGACAATAGCCAAAGTATGGAAAGATCCTAAATATCCATCGACAGATGAATGGATAAAAAAGATGTAATATATATACACAATAGAATATTACTCAGGAATAAAAAAAAATGAAATCTTGCCATTTGCAACAACATGGATAGAACCAGAATGTATTATGCTAAATGAAATAAGTCAGTCTGCCAAGATAAATATCATATGATTTCACTCATATGCGGAATTTAAGAAACAAATCAGAGGAATATAGGGGAAAGGAAGGAAAAATAAGATAAAACCAGAGAGGGAGGCAAACCATAAGAGACTGTTAAATACAGAGAGGAAACTGAGGGTGGCTAGAGGGGTTTTGGGTGAGGGATGGGCTAAATGGGTGATGGGCATTAAGAAGGGCACTTGTTGGGATAAACACTGGGTGTTATATAAAAGTGATCAATTACTGGATTTTACTCCTGAAACCAATGCTACACTGTATGTTAACAAAGTTCAATTTAAACAAACAAACAAACAAATAAATAAAAATCCTAGCTGGCATACAACTTCCAGGCTTTATTCCATGTTTCTTTAAACAGAAGCTCCAGAAAAGAGAGATTACTCTGATTTTGCACCTGACATTGCCCAACATTGTTATTTTATCAACAAGGAGATTGAGGCTTGGACTAATGTAGGTAACTTTGCTCAGAGTTGTACAGCTTATTACTATCAGAATAAAGTCCAGAGTCTCTGTTTACATATGGGCTTTTACATAGTTCCCATTCTTGAACCCTCAACACCACCACTATCAACACCATAGTGACTATGGTCAAGAGGAAAGACAATACAGTACATTTACTTAGACGTAGGTTCAGGTTTTTATTTTGTATTGTTATTAGATTTTTATGTTCAAATAGATGAGGAAAATAGAAGTTGGGTTTTGGGGAGGAAGGGATAGATGTTTTTTCCCCTGTATAATTTCAGGAGATGGAATCTTCTTTTTCCTCTTCCTTCACACTTCATCTCTATTAAATAAATTATTTTTAAAAGTCAGAATGTTTAACTTTATTTAATGATAGCAACCAAATCAGAAGGCTCTCTCACCTTCTGCCTCTCCCTTTCTTCCTCCTCTCTCTGATACTCTCCTCCCTGTCCTGTGGCCTTCCCACCCCATCTCTCTACTCTCCTCCTCCACTTCCTCCTCCTTCTAATTTGCCTCTTTAATCATCCTTTGCGACCCCCCATAGTTAAATGGACAGATTTAAATATGGACAGGATTAAATACATTTCTCAATCTTCATATATACATATATATTTTAAACTTATCATTGATTGCACAGTAGATAGTTCTAATTCTTTAATCATTTCTGATTAAATCTGAACTGTTTCTTTTTTTAAAATATGTTTATTTTGATTTTTTAAAATATTTTATTTATTTTTGAGAGAGAGATAGAGACAGTATGAGCAGGGGAGGGTCAGAGAGAGAGGGAGACAAAGAATCCGAAGCAGACTCCAGGCCCTGAGTTGGCTGTCAGCACAGAGCCCGATGCGGGGCTCGAACCCACAAACCGTGAGATCATGACCTGAGCGGAAGTCGGATGTTCAACCGACTGAGCCACCCAGGCGCCCAATGTTTATTTATTTTGAGAGAAAAAGAATGAAAGAGTTAGCATACATGAGCGGGGTAGGGGCAGAGACAAAGGGAGAGAAAGAATCCCAAGCTCACTCTGTGCCTTCAGCGCAGAAACCAATGGGAGGGGCTTGAACCCATGATCCATGAGACCATGACCTGAGACAAAATCAAGAGTTGGATGCCTAACTGACCAAGCCACCCAGGTGCCCCTAAATCTGTGTGTTTCTTTATGTAAATTCCCACATGTTTAATTTGACCGAATACTTGAGTTTTTAAAATTTTGAGTTAGAGAGGGGCGCCTGGGTGGCTTAGTCGGTTAAGCGTCCGACTTTCACTTGGGTCATGATCTCGCGGTTCATGGGTTCGAGCCCCGCGTCGGGCTCTGTGCTGACTGCCAGCTCAGAGCCTGGAGCCTGTTTCAGTCTGTGACTCCCTCTCTCTCTGACCTCCCCTGCTCATGCTGTCTCTCTCTCTCTCTCCTAGAAATAAATAAAACATTAAAAAAAATTTTTTTTGAGTTAGAGAGTGAAGAGGTAAGGCATTTTTGGTAGAGAAAGTACAAGTCTGGAATTTTCCTTCTTTGCATTGAAAGTAACTGTAGTAGTTCATTCTCAGGCATAAAACATTTTGTATGAAAGATGTATCTTCTTAATTGCAAATTATACAATTCATTTAATTATTTATACTTTGGAAGAACAAGAGTTACATATTCTATATCTACATTTATCTGTTTATTTTAACCAATTTCTTCCTTTTTTAAGTTTTTTTTAATTTTAATTCCAATTAGTTAACATATATGACATACAGTTGTGTTATTTTAGATTTCTTTTCTTATTCAGTGTAAATGTTGAGATAAGAGACATATATTTAGAAATTGAGAAAACCATAATTAACACTTGTGTTTCACCTAATGAGAAAGCTGTTAATTGATTGGTTTGATACCAATCTCTATCACTGCTGTCAGACGGATTTTGTTTATGAAGGTAAATGAGAATTTTTCCTTTAAAAAACTACAACAACAACAATGTAACAATGGCCATTTTCATTTCAAAGTACTTATTCCAGTGGAATATCTGAGCTTTTTTGTGTGAGGCAGAAAAATCCTATCATTGTACAGAGAGCCTGTGTGCAATAAATCAAAATGTTTCTTATCTCTTATTTTCTTAATGATATTGATAACCTCTAGGGTTGCTGAGTAAACAAAAGCCTTTCCTTTCCTAACTTTGTGACTCATCTGTGCTCAAAGGGCAAAATAAGTTGAATATTGCCACAAAGGGTAAACGGCACTTTATTAAAAGAATCAACTGCTAAATGCTCTCTGAGTCAAAGCACTTTCCACAAAGCAGAATAACATAGAGTGTTCCCAAAGGAGAGTAAACCTGCAGAGCGGACACACACACACACACACACACTTTAATAGAGGAGCAGGGGTTGATATTAAGTAATATATGTTTTTAATGTTTATTTATTTTGAGAAAGAGCAAATGCAAGTGAAGGAGGGGCAGAGAGAATCCCAAGCAGGCTCTGTGCTGACAGCAGAGAGCGATATGGGACTTTAACTCACCAACCGTGAGGTCATGAGCTGAGCTGAAATCAAAAGTCGAATACTTAACCGACTGGGCCATCCAGGTGCCCTGATATCAAGGAATATTTTTAAAAAGAAAGAAGAGGGGGCACCTGGGTGGCTCAGTCGATTAAGCGTCCGATTTCGGCTCAGGTCATAATCTCACAGTTCGTGGGTTCGAGCCTCACATCGGGCTCTGTGCTGATGGCTCTGAGCCTGGAGCCTACTTCAGATTCTGTCTCCCTCTTTCTCTGCCCCTCCCCATTCATGCTCTATCTCTCTCTGTCTCTCAAAATAAAGAAACATTAAAAAAAAAATTTTAAAACAGGAGAGGCAAGTACCTGGGATAACTCTCCTTAAGGAATGCTAAAATAAATGAAAAAATATGAATTAATGCTTTAATGCACAGATCCACAATCAATCCTCTACAAAACTGGAAGAGAGAAATTGGATCCACATACTCCAAAATAGACAAATTGCTTAAAGTAGCAAAAAAAATGCATGCATATTTTTATTCTCACAGAATGTTGAATAAATATAAAAATACTCCTTTGAGAAAGACAAAAACAACAACAAAAACCTAAACCAAACAAACATACAAACAAAAGCCTTTCCTGAGTCCACATGTCTCCTTCCAGCTCTGGTACGGAGCCCATGAAAGAGGCTCTTGCTGATAATAAGTCCTGGAAAACAAGAGAAGAAGCCTCCGTATTGTAGGAAGGAATGAAGACAGTAGATATCTTGGCCACTGGGTATAGGGCTGTTTGGCCACTGGGACTAAGATGTTATGAATATACAATTTGATAAAGAATAAGTATAGGTAGGGACGCCTGGGTGGCTTAGTCAGTTAAGCGTCCGACTTTCGCTTAGGTCATGATCTCACGGTTCGTGGGTTCGAGCCCTGCGTCGGGCTCTGTGCTGACTGCCAGCTCAGAGCCTGGAGCCTGTTTGGGAGTCTGTGTCTCTCCCTCTCTCTCTGGCCCTCCCCTGCTCATGCTGTCTCTCTCTCTCTCTCCTAGAAATAAACAAAACATTAAAAAATAAAAAAAAGAATAAGTATAGGTAGATAAATAGATGAGAAAGAAGAAAGGAAAGAAAGAAAGAGCGAAAGAGATTTTTAAACTTTTTATTTTTTATTGTTGTTTTCATTGTGACTTCCGCTATTAGGATTAGTTTTGTTCCAATGAGAAATGGCAAGGCCCTGAGTTTTCTTCTGCCCATTAAATAATCCTCATTTGGTCTTGTCATTGTTTTTCTAAATGAGATCTCTGCCTTTGACTTGACCTTCCTTACCCTATTTGGTCATTAGGAATTAAGGATTCTTTTACCTAGTGTCTTTGTCAACAGGCTCTCTGACTCAGTTGTTCTTCATCTGAGGTAGAAGATAAGACTTACTGTACAGTTAGATTCATTGAATTTCTTCATTGACCTAGAGTCCCTTATGGCTTCCATTTGAAAAAGGTTAAATGTCGGACTCCTAGGCTTATATTCAACACTTTCTTGTTGTCTCAACATATTGTTGGACACTCACTGACAGCCAGAAAATATCATTAATATGCAAGAATCAATTCTTCTTTCTGTAACAGAAATGGCTTCCCTTTTCTCCTCTCCTGAAGTAGTCTTGTCTCCTGCTTATCAAACAAAACCTTTGATGACCCTCCTTTCCAACCCAAGGGGCTCTTGAATTTTTAACATTCTTGTGTTTTCAGAGAACTGGTTTAGAATTTTTTTAAATTAAAATTCTATTCTAATAAAAAGCTAATGCCCTAGTCAGAGTATAGTTATTTTATATCTGTAGGACACGAGCTAAAGAAAACTTGTAGCACATAACATAGTACTCAGTGTATCAACATTGGGTGTCAAGGAAATGGTTTATTTATTTTCTAGGACTTTATAAAGCATATCCTCTGAGACAGACACCAACTAGGTTCTAGAAATACAAATATCAAAGCTATTCTTTGTCCTGACGGAGCTCATAGTCTAACAAAGGACATAAATCAGTAATTATATTGTAGTAGGAAGATTGTTACTTTATTTGTAGATACAAGATGTTAAGTGGGCAGGTGGGGAATATACCTAACTGGGGTGAGAGTGTCAGGTGAGCATCCCTGTGGGAGATACATGGACTGGTTCTTAACGGCTTGTAATGATGAATATAATATACACTAAGGAAGACATTCAGGTCCAGGCAGTAAAAAAGTATATAATAGAGAGAAAGCGGGATACTTTTGCGAGTGTACAGGTGATATGGTAGGGCTAGTACAGAAGCCTTCACGGAGTAGGGAAAGCAAAATAGAGGGTCAGAATGCTTTTCTTAGATAAAACCCAGAGAGTACATATCCATATTTAAAATGATAACACTAGAAACAGTCTTCAGGTATTTGCAAGACTGAGATATAAAGATAGAGATACATGTATTCTGTAAAAACTTAAGAACTAGCATCAGGATCAGTGGATGAGAGCCAAAGAAATAAAGATGTGGTTGAGAATAAGAGATAATTTTCTAGCAACTGAAATTATAAAGAAACAAGTAAAAGACCTCCGTAACAGTGATGTTCACAGCAACATTGAGAATGGATTCCCAATTTTTATTAGATATCCTTGTATAATGGAATCCATTTTAAGCAGTGTGAATTGCTTTCTTTTGTTGGATGACAATGAATTTCCTACTGAGGCTGTGGGCATTCCAACCCAAAGCAGGCAAGCAAAGGCAGGCTACCTCATTGAAAATCTTCCTTTTCCCTGCATTCCTATTCTATTAACTGTATATACAGCTTGCCATGTCATGTTTAGTAACATTAGTCAGTACACAATACATGTTATATGTGTGGTGAATGATAAATTAATGAAAGTAAAATTAATGAATATTCACATTTTATCAGCAGTGACTTTGCATTGTCCCCTTATGCTTTCTGGGTGCAACAGTGATAAGTGTCTTCTCTCTGTGACTTTCAGTGTAAATGGAATTTGGTTGTGAGCTTCTTTTACATGTTCAGAGCAAATCAAACACTCTATATGCACCTGCATACATTCAACCTCAGCCCTATCCACGTGTCTCTGAAAGATTTTACTCAAGAGAGAGAAACATGTTTACAAAAGATAAATTACCCAGGGTTATTATTTGCTACTATTATGAAAGTTTATGCTATGCCACTTTTCCCACAAAATTCTTAGAAAAAATGTTGAAATTTTGAATGTTCCCTTTTCTCTTGACAGTGGGTCACCTTGTTTTACAATTGCCAAATATTAGTAAAAAAAAAAAATACTACCTTGTGATTCTGGGCTTTCTTTCTAACAATAGAAAATTTTTCAAATGTACTTACTCAAATCCTAAAATTCTTGAGTTTTTATATTCATTTTTCAGATTACTTGATTGAAAGACATCATCTATCTAAAAAATGTTTTAAAAAATTAGTATATTTTAGATTTAAACTTTTATCAAACATTTTAAACAAATTGATCTTTTTTTCTGCTTAGAATTGGATCACGGGCAGTTTCCTTCTCTGGGGTGATAGGACTCACATAGTTAAGCATCCTGGGCACCTTGCATTAGTTACTAATTTTCTCAAAGTAAGAAATTGGGCTCTATGTATCTTTTGGCAATTAGTTAGTGAAACTATGTTTTGAACTTTTAAGTCAGCTGAAAAAAGACAGTCTCCTACCATTTGCTGCAGGTCAAAAGCAAGAATTTTGAAATCCACTGAGAGTTTGTCTTGCAAATTAGGATTATAAGTGGCTCCAGCTGTTATTTTCAATGTCCCTCTGGCTTTGTGACTTTTTCCAAACACTGCATCTAAATGAATTAAAAAGAAATAGAACACTCACAATATGAGTTATGAATAACAAAATATGCACGTCCTGATTGATATTCAGATCTAAAGTTCTTGCTTCATGTGTTGGAGTGGTAGTTCTTGATTTTTCTTTGTAGACTTCATGTTCCATAACTAGGTGATTTTTTTAAAGCTATATGTTGTTTTACAAGATTAAAAATAAGCTTCTTTTTCCTACCATTTTTCCCTTTTCTTTGAAATCTAACCCACAATCCAAGCTTCCAAGTGTTTTGTTTTTTTTTTTTCTTAACTACTGAGATTCCCGTTGGAAGATAAGGGATAAACTTTCATCAATTTGAGGAACTGATCCAGGGACTCATGGTGAGAAACGGACCATTAAAAGTTTTAGAAGTTTTGTAGTTGCTTTTAGACACTTCTTGCACACCCAGCATCCAGGGACACTGTTGCTTTTCTACATGTGGGTTGCTGTGAAGGTTTCAGTGTATGAGTTACTTTGAAAGATAGATGTGAAACTACTTTTTTTATTCTAGTAATTATAAAGTTGGCATGTATGACCTTTTACCATTACATGGTGACTATTTTTATTGGAGAAGTTATTAGGAATGCTGCAGAAAGTATATAATCTCAATATAATAAAAAACGTAAGTGGAAAGGTAATAAATTAAAAATAAACACGGGTAATAAAAAGTGTCATCAAGTTTTGCATAATCCCTTTATCAGAATATGTTTTTTGATACATATTTAAATTAAAATGAGACACTTCAACTGAAACACAATGATGAAGTCATTAGTAAATGTAGTAATAACAATATATAATTCTCACATTATGTGAGATGCTATTTATGAAAAGATGCTATTTCTCTTTTTCCCAGATGGGGAAATTGGAGCTAAGATAAATTGTGAAAATTTCCCAAAGTGATAAAGGTCATAAATGAGAGATCTAGAATTTGGACATCAATTGACATACTTTAGAACCCAGGGTTTATCATAAATTGACACCAAACTTCTCAGGCCAAAAGGAACATTAGAAATAATTTAAGTAATAAAGTTGCATTCAGTCTCAATAGTTATCTTTGCATAATTGGTGGAATATGTTATCATTTGTGCTATGTCCTTTGTTTTTAAAAACTCAGAATTACATTTAGATTTCCATATTTAAATATGAAACACAAGGAAAGACTGAGGAGCCATCCTGAATTGCAGGAGACTGAGGGAACATGACTAAATCTTGTGTTTGAATCCTGAGCAGGTAAAGGACATCAGTGGGAAAACTGGCAAAATTTGAATTCAAATGTGTGGTTCGGTCAATGATATTGTATCAATGTTAATTCCCTGGTTGTAGCAATTGTACTATGGATATACAAGATACTGACATTAGGTGAAGACAGGCGAAGATTATATAGGAACTCTACAATTTTTGCAACCTTTTGTAAGTCTAAAATGATTTTTAATAAAAAGTAAAGCAATGCATTAAAATTAGCATGTTTATGCCCTCTATTGTTCTATTGTAGATATAACTCTTTTTTTATATTCAGTTGTTTTATTAAATCACATTAACATTTATAAATATTTATTATTGTTTTACTTGTAAAATAAATTTTGCACCTTCACTGAGCATCAACATTCCAACGGACTCTCAAATGATTACACATTTTCCAGTTACTAGTAGCATTTAAGGAAAACCAAAGCAGTCAGTTTTCTAAAAGTGGGCACCTACATAAAATATTCCCAATATTGTTTTTCTTTAAAATATATCCCTGTGGGGTGCCTGAGTGTCATAGTTGGTTGAGCATCTGACGGCTCAGGTCATGATCTCTCGATCCATGGGCCAGAGTCTCACATCAGGCTCTGTGCTGACAGCTCAGAGCCTGGAGCCTCCTTCAGATTCTGTGTCTCCTTCTCTCTGCCCCTCCCCTACTTTTGTTCTGTCTCTCTTTGCCTCTCAAAAATAAATAAGCATTAAAAAAAAAATAAAATACATCTCTTGTATATACTATTTAAATAGAATTATTTTTTAAAACTATAAAGTACTGATACAAATTTAAACAAATTACTTAAATTACTTTGTCTCTGATTCTTCACGTCTAAAATAAGGGTAACAACTAACTTATACATTTGTTGTAACAAGAGAATATATTTGGAGATCTTTGAAAAGCTAATGGTATAGATAATTTAGCTGTAAATAATAGTTACCTTTCCCTATTTCTAGTTATTGCAACTTGTTATTCAGGAAGCTTGAGACCTTTCTAAGTCTACAATTACATCTAAGTTCCCTTATATTGTTGAAATGCAAATTGTTGGACTAATGAGAAAATGAAAATGTTATCTCCTAGAAATAAACAATATATTTCCTTTAACCTTGTCTACTTACTGATTTGAATAGCCAACACTTTAATATATTTATGATTTAAATTCCATCAGAAGAAATCTGGGCTATGAAACTAACTTTGTTATATGTTAAAACCAAAAAAAAAAAAAATACCTTACTTAACATGTTTTTTTTTTAATTTAGTCTCATGCTTGCATTCTGAATTAAACTCCAGATTCAATACCAGTTGATTTTCTAATATTCTGTGAAGTGAACTACAGAGAGCATCTGAATGCGACATAGGTATCTTGTCATGAAAGCACAGAAATGGATAAAACATCCTGGCGGGATAACTGAGATTAGTGTGGGCACATTCATCTGAGAGCCTCTTCCTTAGCCAAAGCCCCAGGGCTTACCTCTTTCTGATCCCTCGATTGCCAGCCAGGACACTGCGAATAATCCAGCACAGAGCACCACCAATAAGACAAACAGAGCTGCAAACAGGACCTCATAGGTGCTGAGAGATTGGTGCCTGGAAGATATAGTTCTTTTTGACACCATTTTTGGCTTTTGAAAGTATGCCAGTCTATGAACTGTGAAAAGAACATAGACCCCTGCACCAATCAAAGAACAAGACCTCTCAAGTTGTCAAAGATTTGTTAGGCAACGACATAAGTCTACCTTAGTGCTACTGGTCTGTGTAAATGAGTTGTGTGTGTCCCTTTAGCAACATTATGCCTCTATACGTGCAGTAGCTTAAAAAGGGTGGTTAATCTTTAAGAAGATATTAATGAGTAAAGATATGGCCAGAGTTATAAACGTTAATCACCTGAACAGGCCATTTGTTGAGGTGATTGAAATTAAATGCACGTCATAAACAAAAACGACCCTTTATCATTTCTAGAACTATTAGGAAAAATACATGGCAGGCCAATTAGTAATTAGGCACATGCAGCTGATAGTTGTGTAGAGTTTCTAACAGATCAACTCTCTACCCTCTGACTCACATCCTTACTAAGGCATGTCGCCTGTCCTCCTGTTCTATGTAGGTGTAGACATTCTAAAAATAACTTTTAGGTACAGGTATATGTTAAGCCCGATATATATATTAATAGGTACATCTCTGCCTCTCTAGTTCCCTCACCCTCTGTGTATGTGTATGTGCACACATGCATATTTGTTTTTTAATGTTTCATTCATTTCTAGGAGAGAGAGAGAGAGAGAGAGAGCATGAGCAGGGGAGGGTCAGAGAGAGAGGGAGTCACAGACTGAAACAGGCTCCAGGCTCTGAGCTGGCAGTCAGCATAGAGCCCGACGCGGGGCTCGAACCCACGAACTGTGAGATCATGACCTAAGCGAAAGTCGGACACTTAACCGACTAAGCCACCCAGGCGCCCCCACACACGCATATTTCTTATAGCAATAATCCACCTATTTTGTAATCTTTGTTATAGTACCCATGTGAAGTTATTCAATATAAGGTAGTATTGATTGAACTTAAAGGAAAGTCTGTTTTAACAAAGCATCACATGGCTACTCTTTATGGCCTCATGTCATTACTAATGAATGGCAGTAGCTGCTGAGAGAAAAAAACAAAACACTTGTTTCTATTTTAAGAATGTATTCTGGGTGGGGAAGACATTGCTCACTTGTCCTGAGCTTTATCGTTTTAAGCATGCTAATTATAACAACAGAACAGGTTACAGAACAGGTTAGAGAAGAGGTCAACAATGGCCCTTTGCTTTGTATGAAAATCAAGATGGTTTTCTGATAATTAAAGAACAGTTTATCGCTGACACTTCCACATGTTGAATAAACAATGCATCTAAAATGAAAAATTAATAAAGAAAAACCAAATCTATTTGGAAGTTAACCAGTTTGCCTCCTGTTCTGGCAGTTTGAAGCTGGCCAGAGATAAGGACATCTTAGATCAGAGGACTGAAATTGTGGCATTTAATAATTGGCTGCAATAAGAATTAACCACTTTTCTTTCTTCTTTACTCCTGAAAGAAGAGAATGGTGTACTCTGATATCTTTGCTGATAAAAAGTTAAGATATAAATAAATGCATGTCATGGAAAATATTTATATTTTAATTGAACTAAATTCATATTAACTGTATTGTTACAACCCTTTCAAATATGCATGAAGTGAGAGATACTACTGATAGAGCTGGGAGAAGTTCATTTTACTTGTACTCCAGGAGATGATTCTAATAGGCCAGCCCCTTCAATAAAATTGGATTTTGAAGAGGGACACTTGAATCTAGGAAGCCAAGAAGTAGGAAGTGAAATTGCTGTTTTCTGCATTAAAGCTGATGCAGATGCAATTGCTTTTCAGAAAATCAGGTAGAACATTGTTATATTTCTTTGGACTTTATTATATAAGAGATGAGAGCACAATGCATTCACACCCTTTGCTCCAGGCACAGGGTAAAATACATTAAATGTAAGATTGAACACCAAAAATGATATATTTGGGTTCAGAAATGAAATCAGCACTAATAATATAAATTCTTCTCAAATTATATGCCTTAAGTAATTATACTTAATATGTTCACATAAATGAATGGGAGAATAGCTTTCTTTGAAGGAGACAATTTATGAAGGAAAGATGAAATAGAAAAAACAGGTTAATGTGAAAAAAAAGAAATCAAATGTCTTAAAATTTAAACAATTACTAAAATAAAATGGACTTTACAAGATAATAAAACTCACTACAGGGTTATACTAATAAAGAGAGTGTGATATTGATCCAGAAGTAGAAAAATATCTCAGTGGAATATAATAAAGAGCCCACAAACATTCTATTCACATATGTAAACTTCATGGATCAAAAAAAGATAGTTACTAATAATAGGTGAGGAAAGGCTGTCTATTCTGTTCGATAAGTGATGTTGGGTTGGTTGTTTATCCCTCTCAGGATAAATAAAATTAGATTCTTATCTCACACCATAAAGAAAAATAAATTCCCAGTGGATTACATATACATAAAAAGTATAGAAATTTTTTGAATGAAATTTAGAAACATGTCTTTCTAATAATAGGGTGCTGGAAGTTTAAAAAAATAGATAAACAGGAACACCTGGGTAGTGCTGTTGGTTAAGTGTCTGACTTTGGCTCAGATCATGATATCGCGGTTCGTGGGTTGAAGCCCTGCATTGGGCTATGCGTTGACGGCTCAAAGCCTGGATCATGCTTCAGATTCTGTCTCCCATTCTCTCTGCCCCTCCCTTGTGCACACTCTCTTTCTCTCTCAAAAATAAATAAACTTAAAAAACTTAAAAAAAAATAAACAAACCAGGAAGAATACTGATAAACTGAGCCAAAAATAAACCCAAAGTTTTTTTTTGAAACAAAGGATATCAAAAACAAAATAAAAACCAAGACACATACTAGAATGTTTCCTTTCCTTTCCTTTCCTTTCCTTTCCTTTCCTTTCCTTTCCTTTCCTTTCCTTTCCTTTCCCTTTCTTTTCTTTTCTTTTCTTTTCTTTTCTTTTCTTTTCTTTTCTTTTCTTTTCTTTTCTTTTCTTTTCTTTTCTTTTCCTTTTCTTCTCTCTTCCTTCTTTACTTCTTTTCTTTCCTTCCTTCCTTCCTTCCTTCCCTCCCTCCCTCCCTCCCTCTCTCTCTCTCTCTCTCTCTTTCTTTCTTTCTGTGAAAAGTTTTAGTTGGCTACAATAGAACTGAATAGAGGCAAAGTTTTTGTATGCATTTCTTTGGGAGATTACCAAAGGAAAATCCATGAGAGGAGCTGGGAAGTAAAAAGGGGGAAAATAAAGCCAATAAAGGCTCTATAATCAAGCTATTAATTACCACAGACTCAGGAACATAATCCTGCTGGGGACTGTGTGAGACAACGAGGAGCATTCTCTGACTTATTCCAAGTAAGGGGTAATAAAGTCTAAGCAGGAAAGGAAAGGGAGGAGGATACTGTAGGAATGGAATACCAACCAAGGGGACTTCGATTGTATTTGTATTGTGCTAGTTCTCTTAAAATTTTTGAATCAAATTAATGAACCATTAATGACAGAGATAGATGATTAGGACATATGAGTTAGTACAGCTCTTCATTTTGCCACTGTGTGTGTGTGTGTGTGTGTGTGTGTGTGTGTGTGTGTGTGTGTGTGATTGAAGTTCCTTTGAGATTTTCATTTTTATTAGATGCTCATTAAATTTTTGAAACTTTATGCACAGAACTTCCTACTTTGAGAAATGTAGAAGTTACAGAAAATATCCCCATAAATCTTTGAATATCTATGGGAGAGTAAAACATTTGTTTTAAATGCACACTTAAAACATTTAGCCATAAAGGCTAAGTTAATCTAGATAAGTATAGGTATAATATATTTGGGATGGGGAATAAGAGAATATATAGATTCAGATAGATAAGCATCACTAATACTCTTTTTTTTAAAGTTTATTTATTTGTTTTGAGAGAGAAAGAGAGAGAACAGCATGAGCGGGGGAGAGGAAGACAGAGGGAAAGACAGAATCCCCAGCAGGCTCTGTGCTGTCAGCACAAGAAGCCCCATGCAGCTCTTGATCTCACAAACTGCAAGATCAGACCTGAGCTGAAATCAAGAGTCAGGCACTCAACTGATTGAGTCACCTAAGGGCCTCAGCATCACTGATATTTTTAATGATGCTTTCAGTAAAGAAATAAAAATTGTGGTCATCTCAGTGATGGGAATGACACTTTCTGATTTGGTGAATAATGAAGTAAGAAGAGACTTGAAGATCCTGAGAGATGGAATAGGCAGAGCCAATGCTGAACATTTGGGGACTCCTACAGAGGGTTATAATTATCTTTGTCTGGAATGAATGAAAGGATAAAAATAGGACAGCTAAGAAAATTAGACTCTTGTTAATGTTATAGAGGCAGAAAGACCAGAAGGTTAAGTTTCATGGTGCATACCATAACCTATGTATTTGCTCAAGAAATACATTAATTTTATACTCTGTCCCAGATAGCAGTAGCAATTGCAGAAAATCTCTCAAGATTAAGGCCATGAGCATTATAGAAAATTTCTTTCCCTATTCAGCACAGAAACTCCTGGCAGCTTTCACCTTTAAATAATTTCCTGTGACTGGATAGTCATCAAACAAATTCTTGAATAAGGATAAACAAAAAAAATAAATAAATAAAACAACAAAATCTATATTGTTCAGCAATAATGTTTTTGGGGTTTTTGCAGATAATTTTTCTCTCTGAAACGTGCCCACATGTCCAGTGTAATAAGCCAATTAACACTTCTCTTAGGCCTATGATTCATGGTTCAAAAGTGGCAGAACCTTAAGAAATTCACATTTGTTTGTCTCCAAGACTGGTATATTTCTTTTCTTTGGCTTTCCATACAATTTTAACACATTATTCTAATATCTAGTTGGCAGCCTCTTCATATTTTAGGAATTGTTAAGAGGGCAATGATCTTTCCTTGTATAAAGTCAGGAGACTATCTGATAGACGTCTTGGGTTACCAAAAAAAAAAAAAAAAAGGATAGGAGGAGTAGGCTTTTAAATATTATTAAATATCTTTTCAGTGAAGATCTTTAGGTGCTATAATCCCAGAGATTTTTTTTATGGGATATCATTTTCTATTGTTTCGACAACTTGAAGAAAAAATTTACCCGAGACTAAAAATGTGCTGCCATCTTGTTTTTCTCTCAGAAGCTGGTAGCTATTCTTCTGCTTTTTCTAACCCTGAGTATTGATCTAGTCTGCTTTTATGACTGTTCCATTCATCTTTTGTTTGCATAAACATCATCATCAAGCAGGGTTTTTTCTTTTTTTTTTTTTTTTTTTGTATTTTTTTAGAAGGGCAGACTGATGGATTCTATATTCCCTGAGTTCCTTTGTGTGTGAGAAAACTTTCTCTTCTTTTATACTTGACTAACAGTTTTCTAGAGATTATATACTTGTGCAAACAACGAGCTTTTTTTGGTCTTGGAATTCTGAAGATATTTTCTTACACTGTTTTTCTAACACAGAATATAGCTGTGGAAATATCTAAAGCTAACCCTATAACTTACTTTTGTATGTGACATGTTTTACATTTGCCTGAATACTCACAGAATTATTTTTTCATACCTGAGGTTTAACAGAGAATAAGTAGGCATTGATTTTTCTGAATGGAATTTTCTTGGAATGCAGTGTATGTGCCTTTCCATTTTCCCCCTTCACCTAAAAATTAACATTCATTTATTAAAGTTTTGAAAATGTTTTTTTGTTTCAATTTACCAGATGTCTTACTGAGGTTGGGGTCTAATTGTCTTGAATTCTCTTCTCATTCTTTTATACCTATACTTTTCTCCTAATTGTTATAGTATCTATAACTCTCATACATTTTAATTATATGCAATATTCAGCTCTGTGTTTTCTGTCCTCTGCTGCTTCTAATTTACTGTTTGTGTAATGTTGTTGATTCAGATTTCTATTGGTTTTCATAATTATAATCTTTCTCTTTGAATCTAATTCTATGTTTTATTATCTTATTATTGGAGTTTTTATTGTCTTAACTTCATTTTCATATTAACTTATTCTATAATAAATAGTACAATACAAACCATTCCTTTGGCTGAATTTGCTTCCAGATTCAGTTTTTGGCAATATTTTACATGCTATCCTCTCCCTTTCTTCCTTTCTTACTTCTGAGGTGTGGGGAATAAGCTTAGGAATTCCCCGGGCTTACACCAATGGGTTAACAAGGCATAAAGAAGTACAAAACCATAAGATGCTCACATCTGAGCTTGGGTAAATAGGACAGAGAGGGCAGGGTGGGGAGTCGGGGGGTAGGGGTGGTGGTGCAAAGTCACCCAGAATAGAGAGGGGGGCAAAGACCCCCGATACAAAGGTATATGAGGTAAGCAAGATTAGACGTTCAGGGCGAAAACACCCTCCAGTGTAGTACTACAGCAGAAATCTGCTTTCACAGGAAGGAAGGACCAAGTTAAGTAAGCAGGTAAATAGGGGGCTATAGACCACTGCACTGCGTTGAGGGTGAAGCTGCCCAGAGTGGAGATGATTAACAAAAGATAAGGTCACGTGTCCTACCTGTCTTATCCCCTAAGATAAACAGAGGTGGTGCCTCATGTCCATTGTAAACAACCTTCTGCCCAACTACCCG
Organism: Proteles cristata cristata; assembly: GCA_017311185.1. Lineage (NCBI taxonomy): Eukaryota > Metazoa > Chordata > Mammalia > Carnivora > Hyaenidae > Proteles > Proteles cristata. The sequence goes on from JAESUZ010002722.1 coordinate 48,931, forward strand.
ACACCAGGATTTTGTTTTGTATTAACTTAAGCCCCTAAAGCCCGAATATCTTCAAGACGCCGTTTCCCTCACGCCCCCAAGTTAATGCTCACAGTGTCATTGTCTCTTTGTGCACTTCCATCACCATGTTTGTAAGCCTTCTGATCCTAATAAGCCCCTCATTCAGGGCTCTTGTCTTTTCCAGACATTAACCATCTCTTGCATTTTAATCCTGCGTCCCACTTTCTTGCTAGACAAGAACTTTAGACTTAGAGTCTATGACACTGAAGTGCATTTACATGGCTGCCATACTATTTCTTCTTATTTGGTTCATGCTTCATTTAGACAGTCCTGCTCTTTTCCATGGTACCCCCAGAGAGTAGGTGAATTCTTGTGTTTGTGTGAGCTACAGTTTGAGGTATGCATTCTATATGCTTTTTCTTTTTTCTTTTCTTTTCTTTGTTTTGTGTGTATATGTGCACACTGAGAGGTTAGGGGAGGCTGGTGATGAGAAGCAGAGGAGCATAAGCTCTAGCAGCCTTTGTATGGCAGCTCACATGCCTTTCTCTCTCTGCAATTTTGTTAAACATTTTGTACCAAGGTCCCTATGCAGTAATGTGAGGTTTATTCCGTGGGCGAATGTGTGTGGGATGTTCCTGTGCTGCACAATATTCCCTGCAAGTAGATGAGAAGCCTTGAGAAATCACAAGCCCTAATTGTTTCTTTTCATCTTGGCTGAGCTCTGCTAACAGCTGGCCGCTAGGAGTTGCTAGTCCTGAGATAATTTTTCATACTGTCTACCGACCAGTTTGACCTGCTTTTCTGTATACTGTAAGGTATTAATAAAAGACAGAACTTTTTTTGAGTTTTCTTTTTTAGCAATACTGATGGAAAGGAGAGGTTTATAGGTGAATGATAGGAAAAAAAGAACCATGTTGAGCCTCTTAATATTCTTGTTACTGGACAAAGTTTACGCTATGAACTTGTTTGTTTGTTGTTTTGTTTTGCTTGTTGGGGGGCTGCTAGTTTGTTTTTGACTAGCTCATAACTAGTTTAACTCATTTAATTAGATTCCAGAGAAGGATGTTTAAGCCTCAGCTTTAATTCAGACTTAATGCAAAATTCCATCCAATGTAATTTTTTTACATTAAAGCATAGTTGACACAATCTTACATGAGTTTCAGGTGTACAATATAGTGATTCCACACATCTGATGTAATTTCTGGCTTAGAGACAATATCATTTTTACTCAGCTAACACGATGCCTAAAGCATTAATTTAGATGTTGTCTCAAAACTTTCTGGCTCTGGAAAGTTCACATATGTACAATATTTTCAGCTTAATACTATTTTTAAACTTTATTTATGTATCTTGAGATAGAGAGTGAACAGAGGAGGGGCAGAGACAGAGAAGGAGAGAGAGAATCTCATGCAGACTCTGAGCTGTCGGCACGGGGCCCAATGTGAGGCTTGAACTCAGGAACAGGGAGATCATGACCTGAGCTGAAACCGAGAGTCAGATGCTTAACTGACTGAGCCACCCAGGCACTCCCAGCTGAATACTATTCCAAAGAAAGATACATAAAAACTGAACGCAAACTGATTATGAGTCTGTTTAATTAATAGTAATCTCTCCCGCCATTTAACAGTCCTGTTATGTAGGAGTCCTCCACTACTTGCAAACTGATAGTAAAAAAAAACCCTTAAAGATGTCACATTCTGGAATCCTCTGTTTAATATGGCAGAACTGCACTCCTCGAATTGGGAAAAACATGTGTTTGCCATTCAGAGGTGGTTGTGGTGTGATGTTGTGGACAAAGCAATAGATGTGTAGACAGTGGAGCCACTTTGCATACAGGTCCTGGCCCTCACTCTGCAATCATGAGCATTTCACTAAAGTTCTCTGTGAGCTTCAGTTTTCACATCTGGAGAACGAAGTCACCGATCTTAAAATCCCTTTCATTTCTAAAATCTTATGACTTGATTTTTATATGGTGCCCTCCTACCCGTAAGGATTTATGTCTCTTCACATTAAAAAGCATTTCTTTCCCAGATTTCTTTCAGAGATCCACCTAAAAATCACCCCTATGAGACAATATCCTTTAAAACATTTTCCTATGATCTTTTTCTTCCTTTATATCTCCCTTTGACCTTCAATTGTCATTGCAGCTTCTTTTTATCTTGTCTTGTCTGACTATAGTGAGCCCATATTTACTTCCCCTTTGCTAATGCAAATTCTGCTTCCCTGCTCTTCCTTCGGTCTTTGTTCCTGCTCTCCATGCAACTTCTTACCTTGTCATATGAAAGTCACTCCCAGCAAGCAGATCTCCCTAATCTACTTTTATCTGTAAAGTGGATTATGAAACTTTTGAATAAAAGGTATTATGCCAGGACATGCTGAACTGTATAGCACTGAACTGTTCCAAGGGAGGGAACTCTGTTCATGTCAGGATTCAAAAATAGACTGTATTTCAGGAAAGAAAAATGAACTAGGCTGAGAGAGATTGGTTTTTCCTGGTAGGGGTTACCACACTTTTTATAGCATCTTAGTTGGTTAGTAGGGAGCTTTGAAAAAATACCAGCATGTTCTTTATCAGCTGCTAGTTTAGGTCATTTTCAAAGAACCCCCCCACCCCCCACCCCCCCGCTTATATACCCAGAATCCTAACCAATTCACAACCCCATGATTTTACATTGCTGTGCCAGTCACACTGTAGCTTAGGCAGGCTTTATCTTCTCACTGTGTTACTTTTTAACTTAATCATCTTAGTGCCTGGGGGTCAAAAGAACTTTTCCATATTGAAAGAGAGTTAGCTTACTTGTCAAATTTTCTCAGTGCTTTTTAATCTAATTGCCCTGCTATCATCACCAAAGTGTTAGATTGGCTTTACTTTTTTCCATAGAATAAATTTTCCACATCAAGTTGCTAAGGTTTCACTGTCTTATGGTTAAAACAGTTCCAGAAGCTCTTCTTCTTTTCTTTTCTAACTGAAAAAAATAAAGACAAGATCCAATTAGGATACCATCTAGTTAAGGAAATTGAAGTTTCCTGGCCTGATTTGGGCCTCAAAGTTCTCAAGTAAAATCTTGCATTTCATTTTTATGACTCTGCCCTTTTAGACATCACCCAAAGAAATCCATTGATTTTTTTTTTTTTTTACTGAAGACGTGCAAAGATTCTTTATATGAATATTATTTGCGTCTCTAGTATTAAGAGTATCAGTTCCTGGATGAAAATGGCCAGGCATGTAGGGAGCTTTTGCTTAAGTAAAGCACTGCACTTACAACTCTGTATTTGATGAATGTTTTTTGCTTCTGCTGCTAACAGTTAGGGCTATTAATATTAAAAAGAAAAGAATTCATAGTAACTAGGAATATAGCTTTACTGTGAAGTTATTAGTGAAGGCTGATAAAGTCAATGGTAGAAGCTTGAGTTTGGTGAAGTTGGTTGGACATAAGGAATTAAACAGGACCAATTTATGGTATGTTAGAATTTTTACATTAGATCCTTGGAGAGATTGTGTAAAACTAAGAGAAATTTTATATAAACATAATCCTTCCCTGTTTTCATTCTCTCCTTTCCCTTTTAGTGATGAAACTCACTGAGTTTTATCTTGGGCCACTAGCAACTGCTGCTTGTTTTTATTCTCAGCTCAGTGGCCATGTGATTAAGATCAAGAGGATGGGCTATGGCAGAAAGTGATATGTGTAACTTCTGGATCATCTCCCTGAGGAGCCTTGCTGGAATTTTCTTCTTTCCTGCTGAAGGCTATAAAATGGAGAAAAGTAGCAGTCTTAGAAGTTATTTCTTGGGAATAGAACAGTCAAGTCACAGGTCCTGACTCTTCATATCTGTGGTATTATGTGAGGGGAAAACAAATATCCATGTTATTTAATCAACTTACTACTTCCGTCCCTTGCTTTTATAGTAAACGGTTAGCTATGGGTTTTGATGAGGAGTTCAAATAGAATTCATGATGCACTTTAAAATAAGTTAAAAATCGGGGCGCCTGGGTGGCTTAGTTGGTTAAGCGTCCGACTTTCGCTTAGGTCATGATCTCGCGGTTCGTGGGTTCGAGCCCCGCGTCGGGCTCTGTGCTGATTGCCAGCTCAGAACCTGGAGCCTGTTTCAGTCTGTGACTCCCTCTCTCTCTGACCCTCCTCTGCTCACGCTGTCTTTCTCTCTCTCCTAGAAATAAATAAAAATTAAAAAAAAAATAATAAGTTAAAAATCATTTCTCTAGAAAGTATTTAATTAATTGAAAGCAGAAATTTCTTAATTATAATATTTTAATGATGTTTTTCTTTTCCATAAATAAGCATTCTAGTGTAGGAATGTACTAGTTCTGAACTTAACAGCCCATCGTAGAATGTTAACTAAGATACAACGTAGACTGATAAGTGGATAAATAAGATTTGCTACACACACACACACACACACACACACACACACACACACACACACTGGAATATTGTTCAGCCATCAAGGAGAATGAAGTCTTGCCATTAACAATGATGTGGATAGAGCTAGAGTGTTTTATGCTGAGTGATATAAGTCAGGGAAGACAAATACCTATGATTTCAATCATGTGGAATTTAAGAAACAAAACAGATGAACATAGGAGAAAGGAAGGAAAAATAAGGTGAGATAAAAACAGAGAGGGAGGCAAACCATACGAGACTCTTATGGTTATAGAGAACAAAGTAAGGGTTGCTGGAGGGGAGGTGGGTGGGAAGATGGACTAAATGTGTGGTGGGCAGTAAAGAGGGCGCTTGTTGGGATGAGCACTGGGCAATTAAGTGATAAATCACTGGGTTCTCTTCCTGAAACCAATACTATACTATAAGTTAACCAAATTGAATTTAAATAAAATCTTAGAAGAAAAAAAAGATGTAATGTTTATTTGTTTTTTTTCTCAGTTTCTTTTAAAATTGTCCTAATTTTTATAATTTTAAAGTACTTATAGTCTT
>JAESUZ010002723.1:0-21913 GCA_017311185.1 Proteles cristata cristata
TGAAATCAATTACAGAAAGAAGTCTGGAAAACCTCCAAAAACATGGAGGTTAAAGAACACCCTTCTAAAATGAATGGGCCAATCAGGCAATTAGAGATGAAATTAAAAAATATATGGAAACAAATGAAAATGAAAACACAACAATTCAAAATCTATGGGATGCGGCAAGGCAGTCCTAAGAGGAAAGTACATTGCTCTCCAGGCCTATTTCAAGAGATTAGAAAAAGCACAAGTGCAAAATGTAACAGCTCACCTAAAGGAACTAGAGGTAGAGCAACAAGAATGCCCTAAACCCAGTAGAAGAAGAGAAATAGTAAAAATTAGAGTAGAAATAAACAACATAGAGACCAAAGAAACAATTGAACACATCAATGAAACCAAGAGTTGGTTTTTTGAAAAAGTAAACAAAATTGACAAACCCCTAGCCAGACTTATCCAAAAGAAAAAAGAGAGCACACAAATAGACAAAATTATGAATGAAAATGGACTCATTACAACCAACCCCTCAGAAATACAAGCAATTATCAGGGAATACTATGAAAAATTATATGCCAACAAATTGGACAACTTAGAAGAAATGGACAAATTCCTAAGCACACACTCACTACCAAAATTCACACGGGAAGAAATAGAAAACCTGAACAGACCCATAATGAGTGAAGAAATTGAATCAGTGATCCAAAATCTCCCAACAAATAAGAGCCCTGGACCTGATGGCTTCCCTGGGGAATTCTACCAGACATTTAAAACAGAATTAATCCCAATTCTTCTCAAGCTGTTCCAAAAAATAGAAAGCGAAGGAAAACTCCCGGATTCATTTTATGAAGCCTGCATCACACTGATTCCCAAGCCAGACAGAGATCCAGCAAAAAAAAGAGAACTACAGGCCAATATCCTTGATGAATATGGATGCAAAAATCCTCAACAAGATCCTTGCAAATCGAATCCAGCAACACATAAAAAGAATCATCCACCAAGATCAAGTGGGATTCATTCCTGGGTTACAGGGCTGGTTCAACATTCATAAATCAATCAATGTGATTCATCATATCAATAAAAGAAAAGATAAAAACCATATGATCCTGTCAATAGATGCAGAAAAAGCATTTGACAAAATACAGCATCCTTCTTAATAAAGACTCTCGAGAAAGTTGGGATAGAAGGAACCTACTTAAACATCATCAAAGCCATCTATGAGAAGCCTTCAGCTAACATCATCCTCAATGGGGAAAAACTCAGAGCTTTCTCCCTGAGATCAGGAACACGACAGGGATGCCCACTCTCACCACTGCTGTTTAACATAGTGCTGGAAGTCCTAGCATCAGCCATCAGACACCAAAAGGAAATCAAAGGCATCAGAATTGGCAAAGGGGAAGTCAAACTTTCACTCTTCGCAGATGACATGATACTCTACATCGAAAACCCGACAGACTCCACCAGAAGCCTACTAGAACTGATCCAAGAATTCAACCAAGTTGCAGGGTACAAAATCAATGTACAGAAATCGGTTGCATTTTTATACACCAACAATGAAGCAACAGAAAGAGAAATCAAGAAACTGCTCCCATTCACAATTGCACAAAAAACCATAAAAATACCTCGGAATAAACCTAACCAAGGAAACAAGAGATCTGTATGATGAAAACTATAGAAAACTTATGAAGGACATTGAAGAAGACACAAAGAAATGGAAAAACATTCCATGCTCATGGATAGGAAGAATAAATATAGTTAAGATGTCATTACTACCTAAGGCACTCTACACATTCAATGCAATTCCAATCAAATTGCACCAGCATACTTCTCAAAACTAGAACAAACTATCCAAAAATTTGTATGGAACCACAAAAGACCCCGAATAGCCAAAGTAATCCTGAAAAATAAAACCCAAACGGGAGGGATCACCATCCCAGACTTTAGCCTCTACTACAAAGCTGTCATCATCAAGACAGTATGGTATTGGCACAAAAACAGACCCATAGACCAATGGAACAGAATTGAGAACTCAAAAGTGGACCCAAAAGGATACAGCCAACTAATCTTTGACAAAGCAGGAAAGAATATCCGATGGAAAAAAGACAGCCTTTTCAACAGATGGTGTTGGGAGAACTGGACAGCAACATGCAGAAGAATGAAACTAGATCATTTTCTCACACCATGCACAAAAATAAACTCAAAATGGATAAAGGACCTGAACGTGAGACGGGAAACTATCAACACCCTAGAGGAGAAAGCAGGAAACAACCTCCTTGGCCTCCACCGCAGCAACTTCTTACTTGACACATCCCCAAAAGCAAGGGAATCAAGAGCAAAAATAAACTTTTGGGACCTCCTCAAGATTAAAAGCTTCTGCACAGCCAAGGAAACAACCCAGAAAAGTAATAGGCAACCAACAGAATGGGAAAAAATAGTTGCAAATGACATATCAGATAAAGGGTTGATATCCAGAATCTACAAGGAACTCACCAAACTCCACGCCCAAAAAGCAAACAACCCAGTGAAGAAATGGGCAGAAGATATGAACAGACACTTCTCCAAAGAGGACATCCAGATGGCCAACAGACACATGAAGCGATGCTCAGCATCACTCCTCATCAGGGAAATACAAATCAAAACCACACTGAGATACCACCTCACGCCAGTCAGAGTGGCTAAAATGAGCCAATCAGAGAACTCTAGATGCTGGCGAGGATGTGGAGAAACGGGCACCCTCCTACACTGTTGGTGGGAATGTGAAACTGGTACAGCCCCTCTGGAAAACAGTGTGGAGGTTCCTCAGGAAACTAACAATAGAACTCCCCTATGACCCAGCAATAGCACTGCTAGGAATTTACCCAAGGGATACAGAAATGCTGATGCATAGGAGCACATGTACCCCAATGTTCATAGCAGCACTCTCCACAATAGCTAAAACATGGAAAGAGCCTAAGTGTCCATCAACAGATGAATGGATCAAGAAGATGTGGTTTATCTATACCATGGAATACTACATGGCAATGAGAAACAATGAAATCTGGCCATGTGTAGCAACATGGATGGACCTTGAGGGTGTTATGCTGAGCGAAATAAGTCAGGCAGAGAAGGACAAATATCATATGTGTGCACGTATAGGAGGATTAGGAGGAACTTAACAGAGGACCAAGGGGGAGAAGAAGGGCGGAAATGGTGGGGGAAAGGGAGAGAGGCAAACCATGAGAGACTCTTGAATGCTGACAAAAACTGAGGACTGGTGGATGTGGGGGGAGGAGGGGTGGGCATGGAGGAGGGCACTTGTGGGGATGAGCACTGGGTGTTATGTGGAAACTAATTTGACAATAAACTATTTGTAAAAAAAAAAAATTCACATATAAGTGGATTCTGAAGAGTGAACTATACATAAAAATATCAAGTCATATGTTGTACATCTGAAACTAACATAAAGTTTTATGTCCAGTATATCTCAATTAAAAATATGCAATGTATCATCAATTGAATGAGAGACTGGGAGAGGATATGTTAGTAGTTTAAAAATAAAGAAGTTATGAAATAGTCATCCAGATGAGTGACAAGGTAAATACTCAAGGTATACTCTAAAAAATTTAGCATAATTGCTGCTGAAAATAAAAGCTCACTGGGAGCTTGATCGTGAAGAATTTGATGTAAGTGTGGTTAATATGCTTTGTGTTTTACTCCAGTATTGATTATCTGAGAATTATGCCATGAACTAGGCAGAATATTAATTTTAACTGGAGTTGAATGTTTCTATGGTGAGAACTAAGAAGTAAGAAAAATAAAGTAGTGGAATCACCTACTTTTGCTTCCTGGATTGTGGAAGTTTAGGTAAGGAGGATAGGCTATGAGAGGGTTATGGAGAGTAGAGATCAATGGTTCTCAGACACTGATGATGTCAAAGTAATGCTAGAGGTAGAGATTAGATAGAGTATGTTGCAAATAGCTGGGAGTAGGAGGATGAGATGCCTGACAGTGAAATGCAATGAGTCTACAGTATTTGTAATGACAACCTCTAGTGTGTGAGCAGAAGAAAGAGTGGATGAGATTGGAGGTCTCCTCCTCAAATGTGAGAAGCTAGGAGTATTGCATGGATCATCTGTATAGGAACTAAAACACTAAGAACATGACAGAATTTTGTATTGGCGAAGAGTCGCAGTGAGTCAGTAGTTACTGAGGGAAGTGACCTGGGTCACAAAGAATGATGACAAATGTTTCAAAGCTGCAGTAATGTAGTCTTATCTGAATATGCCTGAGACCAAAGAGAACATTCTCACTTACAGGACTAGTGGTATAGGACACAGGGGAGAGAAGGTTATGCAGAGTAAAGAGATCAATGGTTCTCAGACACTGATGATGTCAAAGTAATGCTAGAGATAGAGATTAGATAGAGTAGCCGGTAGTAGAAGGATGGGATGCATGACAGTGAAATGCAATAAGTTTACAGTATTTGTAATGACAACCTCTAGTGTGTGAACAGGAGTAAGAGTGGATGAGGTTAGAGGTGGTAAGAGTGTTGGAAGAGAGGTCACAAATATGAGAAGCTAGGAATATTGCACGGATCATCTGTATGGGAACTAAATCTCCAAGAACATGACAGAATTTGAGTTGGGAAGAGTCACAATGAGTCCGTAGCTACTAAGTGGAGTGACTTGGGTCAGTAGATTACTTCCACAAAGAATGATGACAAATGTTCCAAAGCTGCAATAATGTAGACTTATCTGAATATGCCTGGGATCAAAGAAAGCATTCTCACTTACAGGACGAGTGAAATAGGACACAGGGGAGAGAAAGATCGCACTACTTGAGAGAGATGCTAGGGAAGCAGTGACTTCCAGATCAAGAACAAAACAGTGACCTCCGCATCAAGACCAAAGACAAGAAGTGAATTTTCAGGACAGAGATGGAAGATGCAATGAACGGACTCATGAGCTGATCTGATATTCATCATGTGCACTGGAAAGGTTTTGGACTTGTGGAAGTATGTTGAAGGGGTCAGGAAAAGGAATTTACAGAGCCAGTTGGTCATGTGCAATTCTAGGGATGGAGTTCTTCTGGTGAATAATGATAATAGTGTGTGTTACATATGATAGAAATGTAATAATAAATATTAAAATACCTTAGTAATTGACAATCTTTGTATATGACAGAAGGTTGAAGACTTTAAAAATTATCAAATGAAATTCAGAATACATACCCAGAACTTAAATAAAATCTCCATAAGTCTGAAATAATGTTTTTCTCATGAACAAAAAATTATCCTTCAGGATAGTCAGTTTATTTCTCAGAATTAGAATAATGTTTTTATAAATAAGGCATGTTTTGGCTCTAACCGAATACTCCCCAGACAGGACATCAGTGATCCTTGACATATGCCTCTAGAACTAACTCTTAATTTCCTGAATGTTGTTACAGAGAGTTTGCACAACCTACTGCCAAGAGTGGTCATACCTCATGGGCTCTCCACAGAGCCCTGCTATTTCTTTCCAGCTTGCAGATCATTTTGTGCCTCTTTTTAGGCTGTTGAGGAGTCTATCCAGTGTAAAAGAGGCCATGAATATAATAGTTTCAAGTGATATTATATTGGGAATATTTTTTCTCTCTCAATTTGGGATTGGTTTTATGGGAAACACATTATTACTCGTGTTAAATATCAACACTTTATTTCGACCCCAAATGAAAAAGCCTATCGATTTGATATGCACCCATTTAACTTTAGCTAATATCATGACACTTGTTTCCAGTGCGATTCCGGAAATAATAAATGCCTTTGGAGTCAGAAATTTTCTGGATGACATTGGTTGTAAGGCAGTGTTGTACATATACAGAGTCACACGGGGTGTTTCCCTCTGCACCACATCTTTCCTGAGTATTTCTCAGGCCATAATTATCACTTCCGGAAATTCGAGGTGGGCATGGCTCAAACCCAAAGTCTCTACGTGCATTTTTCCTGCTTTCTTTTCTTTCTGAATCACCAACATGCTGATCTACATTCGTGTCCTCATAACTGCAGTGGGCCCCTACAATATCACTGAAGTTGGACAAGTGTATTCTCTGACATACTGTAGTGGAAAAGAACCTGATAAACTTCAGGAGGCTGCTTTTCTAGGGGGCATGGTCTTACGAGATATTCTCTGCATTTGTCTCATGATCTGGACCAGTGCATACATGGTAAAGTTTCTCTTCATACACCACAAGACAGTCCAACATGTCCATAGGACCAGCCTCTGCCCAAGAGTCTCTCCTGAAATCAAAGCCACCCACACAATCCTGGCACTGGTGAGTTGCTTTGTTTTTTTTTTTTTACGGGACTAACAGTTGCCTTACCATTTACATAATTTATAGACATGATGTACAAAGATTGGAAAATATTACTAATTTTCTCTCCTCTTGTTATCCAACAATCAGTCCTTTTGTGCTGATCAAAAAAAAACAGACGATCATTTCTGAACTTTAAGTTTGCAAAAATGAAGAAGTCCTCTCCACAGCCATGGCCCGTAGAGGTTTTAACACCCTCACAAAGCTTCTTTGGCACAAGGGCATGTGATTACATTTTCCCACATTGATTTTTGTAAGAGAATTCTTCAAGGGTATAAATAATTTTTCCTTTGACCATCTCTTCTAACCATCTTGCTTAATGAACATATGGAGATAAATAACCAGACTCATAGTATAAAACATGTTGCACCTGAACGGGACACTGTTTTACCTTTTCTAAAATGATTGTCAAAAATTTATACTTCTCATTATTTGGATGCCTCTAGCTTGAGACATCTTCCCTAATATGACATATCTATTAGATGAGTTATAGCAACTACCTTTGCTGGTATATGCCAGCAGCCTTAATTAGACAAAAATGTTTTATATCTACACTGTTGTGAACTTGTGACTCGAACAGTTCTTGAGTCTACTATATGCTGTTGATTATATCTGATTTAATCATGGATAATGACGTACCTAAATATAACTATACCTTCTCTACTCCATGGAGTGAATGTCCTCACAGCGAAATGTATTATTCTCAAATACTTCGTGAAACACACACTTGACTTTCTATTTGGACATCTTTGTATCTGTTAGCATCATTAGAAGTACACCTTGACCTCCACCGCAGCAACTTCTTACTTGACACATCCCCAAAAGCAAGGGAATTAAGAGCAAAAATAAACTGTTGGGACCTCCTCAAGATTAAAAGCTTCTGCACAGCCAAGGAAACAACCCAGAAAATTAATAGGCAACCAACGGAATGGGAAAAGATAGTTGCAAATGACATATCAGATAAAGGGTTGATATCCAGAATCTACAAGGAACTCACCAAACTACACGCCCGAAAAACAAACAACCCAGTGAAGAAATGGGCAGAAGATATGAACAGACACTTCTCCAAAGAGGACATCCAGATGGCCAACAGACACATGAAACGATGCTCAGCATCCCTCCTCATCAGGGAAATACAAATCAAAACCAAACTGAGATACCACCTCACGCCAGTCAGAGTGGCTAAAATGAGCCAATCAGAGAACTCTAGATGCTGGCGAGGATGTGGAGAAACGGGCACCCTCCTACACTGTTGGTGGGAATGTAAACTGGTACAGCCCCTCTGGAAAACAGTGTGGAGGTTCCTAAGGAAACTAACAATAGAACTCCCCTATGACCCAGCAATAGCACTGCTAGGAATTTACCCAAGGGATACAGAAATGCTGATGCATAGGAGCACATGTACCCCAATGTTCATAGCAGCACTCTCCACAATAGCTAAAACATGGAAAGAGCCTAAGTGTCCATCAACAAATGAATGGATCAAGAAGATGTGGTTTATCTATACCGTGGAATACTACATGGCAATGAGAAACAATGAAATCTGGCCATGTGTAGCAACATGGATGGACCTTGAGGGTGTTATGCTGAGCGAAATAAGTCAGGCAGAGAAGGACAAATATCATATGTGTGCACGTATAGGAGGATTAGGAGGAACTTAACAGAGGACCAAGGGGGAGAAGAAGGGCGGAAATGGTGGGGGAAAGGGGGAGAGGCAAACCATGAGAGACTCTTGAATGCTGACAAAAACTGAGGACTGGTGGATGTGGGGGGGAGGAGGGGTGGGCATGGAGGAGGGCACTTGTGGGGATGAGCACTGGGTGTTATGTGGAAACTAATTTGACAATAAACTATTTGCAAAAAAAAAAAAAAAAAAAAAAAAAGAAGTACACCTTGAATGTACATTTTGTTTTCTGAAGAAATACTTTCTATGTTGTAGAAGATTTTTTTGAAGATTTGCACTTTTACTTTTTATTTTTTATGATTTATTTTATGTATTAAAAATAAATTTTTATTTATGAAGAAATAATTAGCACTTCTGAGATATCACACTATGATATATTAGAAAACCAGAAAAATTCTGCTAGAAAACAACAATAATCTCAGTATAATGTTGAAACTTTTTTTTCATTAAGAACTGTGTTAAAAGATATGTAAGGAGGGGCACTTGTGTGGCTCACCTGGTTGAGTGTCTGACTTCAGCTGAGATCATGATCTCATGGTTTGTGAGTCTGAGTCCCGCATTGGGCTCTGTGCTAATAGCTGAGAGCCTAGGAGCTTGCTTCAGATTCTCTCTCTCTCTTTCTACCCCTGCTCACGTTCTGTCTCTCCCTGTCTCTCAAAAACAAATAAATGTTAAAAAAAAATTTTTTTTTACAAATAGTTTATTGTCAAATTAGTTTCCACATAACACTCAGTGCTCATCCCCACAAGTGTCCTCCTCCATGCACATCACCCCTCCCCCCCACATCCATCAGTCCTCAGTTTTTGTCAGCATTCAAGAGTCTCTCATGGTTTGCCTCTCTCCCTTTCCCCACCATTTCCACCCTTCTTCTCCCCCTTGTTCCTCCATCAAGTTCCTCCTAATCCTCCTATACGTGCAAACATATGATATTTGTCCTTCTCTGCCTGACTTATTTCGCTCAGCATAACACCCTCAAGGTCCATCCATGTTGCTACACATGGCCAGATTTCATTGTTTCTCATTGCCATGTAGCATTCCATGGTATAGATAAACCACATCTTCTTGATCCATTCATCTGTTGATGGACACTTAGGCTCTTTCCATGTTTTAGCTATTGTGGAGAGTGCTGCTATGAACATTGGGGTCCATGTGCTCCTATGCATCAGCATTTCTGTATCCCTTGGGTAAATTCCTAGCAGTGCTATTGCTGGGTCATAGGGGAGTTCTATTGTTAGTTTCCTGAGGAACCTCCACACTGTTTTCCAGAGGGGCTGTACCAGTTTACATTCCCACCAACAGTGTAGGAGGGTGCCCGTTTCTCCACATCCTCGCCAGCATCTAGAGTTCTCTGATTGGCTCATTTTAGCCACTCTGACTGGCGTGAGGTGGTATCTCAGTGTGGTTTTGATTTCTATTTCCCTGATGACGAGGGATGCTGAGCATCGTTTCAAGTGTTTGTTGGCCATATGGATGTCCTCTTTGGAGAAGTGTCTGTTCATATCTTCTGCCCATTTCTTCACTGGGTTGTTTGTTTTTCGGGCGTGTAGTTTGGTGAGTTCCTTATAGATTTTGGATGTTAACCCTTTATCTGATATGTCATTTGCAACTATCTTTTCCCATTCCGTTGGTTGCCTATTAATTTTCTGGGTTGTTTCCTTGTCTGTGCAGAAGCTTTTAATCCTGATGAGGTCCCAATCATTTATTTTTGCTCTTGATTCCCTTGCTTTTGGGGATGTGTCAAGTAACAAGTTGCTGCAGTGGAGGTCAAGGAGGTTTTTTCCTGCTTTCTCCTCTAGGGTGTTGATAGTTTCCTGTCTCACGTTCAGGTCCTTTATCCATTTTGAGTTTATTTTTGTGCATGGTGTGAGAAAATGATCTAGTTTCTTTCTTCTGCATGTTGCTGTTCAGTTCTCCCAACACCATCTGTTAAAAAGGCTGTCTTTTTTCCATCTGATATTCTTTCCTGCTTTGTCAAAGATTAGTTGGCTGTATACTTTTGGGTCCACTTCTGAGTTCTCAATTCTGTTCCATTGGTCTATGTGTCTGTTTTTGTGCCAATACCATACTGTCTTGATGATGACAGCTTTGTAGTAGAGGGTAAAGTCTGGGATGGTGATACCTCCCGTTTGGGTTTTCTTTTTCAATATTACTTTGGCTATTCGGGGTCTTTTGTGGTCCCATACAAATTTTTGGATAGTTTGTTCTAGAAGTCCTCGCATCAGCCATCAGACACCAAAAGGAAATCAAAGGCATCAGAATTGGCAAAGAGGAAGTCAAACTTTCCCTCTTCGCAGATGACATGATACTCTACATAGAAAACCCGACAGACTCCACCAGAAGCCTACTAGAACTGATTCAAGAATTCAGCCAAGTTGCAGGGTACAAAATCAACGTACAGAAATCGGTTGCATTTTTATACACCAACAATGAAGCAACAGAAAGAGAAATCAAGAAACTGATCCCATTCACAATTGCACAAAAAAACACAAAAAATTTTTAAAAAGTAAAGAAATTTCTTTTTTTAAATAGTTTATTTCAAGTTGGTTTCCATATAACACCCCATGCTCATCCCCACAAGGGCTCTCCTCCATGCCCATCACACCCTTCCCCTCTGCCCCACCCCCATCAGGCCCCATGAGGCCCTATCAGTCCTCAATTTGTTCTTGGCATTCAAGAGTCTCTCATGGTTTGCCTCTCTTCCTCTCCCCCACTATTTCCCCCCTTATTCTCCCCCACGGTCCTCCGTTAAGTTCCTCCTAATCCTCCTATATGTGCAAACATATGGCAGCTGTCCTTCTCTGCCTGACTTCTTTCGCTCAGCATAACACCCTCAAACCCATCCATGTTGCTACACATGGCCACATTTCATTCTTTCTCATTGCCATGTAGTATTCCATCGTGTAGATGAACCACATCTTCTTGATCCATTCGTCCGTTGATGGACACTTAGGCTCTTTCCATGTTTTGGCTATTGTGGAGAGTGCTGCTATGAACATTGGGGTACATGTGCCCTATGCATCAGCACTACTATATCCCTTGGGTAAATCCCAGCAGTGCTGTTGCTGGGTCATAGGGGAGTTCTATTGTTATTTTTTTGAGGAACTTTCATACTTCTTTCCAGAGGGGCTGCAACAGTTCACATTTCCACCAAAAGTGTAGAAAATTTCTGATGAAAAATGGTAATCAAATGAATGCTGAAAAGGCAGCTGCTCTCAGCACATGTGTAAATCTTAGAGCACAGACCTCTGTGCTTCACAGCTTCTTGGGAAAAAGAAAGCTTGGAATTCAGGCCAGAAATCAGAGATTGACTGATGAGGTAACAGAGTGTAATCATATTCTTTTTACAATAGAAAGAACTGATTCTTGAGGGCACTAAAAGATTGAAACTAAAAAGGAAACGTTTATATTAGGCCAATAATTCACTAAAAAGTTGAAGTATCTATAGAGATTTGTGTGGGGAAAATGGTGGAATAAGAGGACCCTCAGTCCATTTTGTCTCATGGATACAACTAGATCACACTCACATCAGTGTAAGTAACCCAGAAAAAGACCCAAGACTTGTAGAACAAACCCCACAGCTAAAGGTAGAGAAGAAGCCTCATTGAAGAGGATAGAAAGGACAGAGATGTGGTGGAGAACTAAATGAGTCATGGCCATGCCTGAGTGGGAGGGAGCCACAGGTGGGCAGAGGGATGAGAAACAGACTATCAGACCAGAAAGCCTTTACCCAAGAAAGAAGAATTCCCTGAAAACTAGCAGAGCCAAATGTTGAGAGTCTTTACAAACAGCAGGATTAAAGCCTGAAACTTTTTAAAACTCACCAGGATCAGCTCTGGGAGAGCTAGGATGGCAATAGCAAACTAAGTTTACCTTTAAGGAGATAGCACAATACAAGCTCATACAGATACAGTCCATAAGCAGCAATTGAAAAACACCTGATGCATTCAGGAGGGGCGCATTTTTACTAATCACAGAGCATATCTAAGAGAGCCAGAGATCACTGAGAGACAACTCCCAGAACAAAGGAGCTGCCTGGTGTCATTGCCCACTCTGCCCCTGAGTGTGAACACAGGCCCAACTATGGAAACTAATGTGTTGCTGTTATTCACTACTTAACATACTACACTGTGCACAGTCCCTACTGCTCGATGTGTCCTAGTTCTGGTGCTGTGGTTCCATTCCCCAGGAATACCAGTGCAAAGATTGTGAACATGATCTCCTCACTGTGTACTCTAGGACAAGTGCACCTCATGAAAAATGCACACTCCATCCATGCATGCTTTGCAGAGTGACCTTGGCCAATACTGTTCTCAGCCATGTAGGGATATCCCCAGTGGCAAAGGACCAGCAACATATTGTTAAAAGTGTGCATCTTGTCCTCCGTATTCAGGAACAGGAGATGAAGCTGATTTTCTTAATACACAAAAATAGACACAGAGAGTTAGACAAAATGAGTAGACAGAGGAATATAACTCAAATTAAACGAAAGGTCGAAAGCATATCAAGATATCTAAGTGAAATGGACATAAGTCTGATGTCTGACAAAAAATTTGAATGATGAAAATGATACTCACTGATCTTGAGAAAAGAGTAGAGGACATCAATGAAACCATAAACTGAACTATTTAAAAAAATCATCAGAGATGAAGAACACAATAAGAGATATTTGAAATATAGTAGATGGAATATATAGTAGACCAGAGAAAGCAGAAGAAAAGATCAGTGACCTAGAGTACAGAGTAGTGAGAATAATCAAGGTGTGCAAGTGAGAGAAAAAGATAACGTAAAATGAGGATAGACTTAGGGAATTCAATGACAACATCAAGCATAATAACTTTCACATTATAGAGATCCTGGAAGGGAAACATGGAGAAGAGGGGGCATAAAATTTATTTGAAGAAATAATAAGTGAAATATTCCTGAATCTGGGTAGGAAAACAGAAGTTCAGATCCAGGAGCCACATAGAGTCCCTTAATAAAATCAACCCAAAGGAAGACACATGAAGTTACACAATAATAAAAATTCAAAAAACCAATGATAGAAAGTATTTTCAAAGCAGCGAGGGGAGGGCACCTGGATGGCTTAGTTGGTTAAGCTACCAACTCTTGATTTCAATTCAGGCCATGATCTCATGGTTTGAGTTCAAGCCTTGTGTCAGTCTCTTTGCTGACTACCAGGAGCCTGCCTGGCATGTTCTCTCTGTCTCTCTCTGTCTCTGTCTCTGTGTCTCTCTCTCCATCCGTCCCTGCCTCCGTCTCCCTCCTTATCTCCTTCTCAATATAAATTAATAATCTTTAAAAAAATGAAACAGGTAGAAAGAAAAGTGACATGCAAGGAAGACACCTAAAGGATCTCTGCACTTTTTTCATCAGAGACTAGCAGGTCAGAACAAATAGAATGGCATGATATATTCAACGTGCTGAACAGAAAAACCTGCAACCAAGAATACCCTATCCTGCAAGCCTATCATTCAGAATATAAGAGATAGTGTTTCCTAAACAAACAAAAGTTAAAGGAGTTTGTGACGGCCAAACCAGCCCAACAAGACATGTTAAAGGGGACTCTTTGAGTGGAGAGAAAACACCATAAGTAAGAGGAAGAAAGTAGGAAGCACAAAAGCAGTAAAAAATAGTACAGTGTACCTATAAAACTCAGTGAAGGGACTCACAAAATAAAAAAGATGTGACAAATGACACCATATGCCTAAATGTGGAGGTGGGAGGGTCAGTAACAAATGGTTTCAAGCTTAAGAAAGCATAAATTTTAGATAGACAACTATAGGCAGAAGATGTTATTCACAAACTTAATGGTAATCACAAATCAACAACCAGTAATAGATATGCAAAGAATAAAGTGAAAGAAATCCAAGTATATCACTAAAGAAATCCAACCTATGATGGGAGAAGAGAGCAAGGGAAGGAAGAAACAGTGAAGATCTAAAAATAAATAAATAAATAAATAATAAAACAAGTAACAAAATGGCAATAAATATATACATATCAATAATTTCTTTTGATGTAAATAGACTAAATGTTCCTATCAAAAGACATCAAGTGGAGGGAGGCACCAAGATAACAAAAGAGCATAGAAGTTGTTTTTCTGTCTCACATACATGAAATAAAGCCAGAGCAACACTAAACCATCCTGCACATCTAGAAAACTGATTTGAGGATTAACAAAAGAGTCTGTACAACTTGAACGAAAGAAATCAGCAGAGAGGTGATGTGGAGAGGTGAACTGGGGTAGAGAGAAGCTTCTAAGGGCAGATAGTGGTTTTTCCTTGTGGAGAGAGGACAGAGACGGGAGGAGAGTGTGGGAAACGCACCCTTCTCAAAAGGAGCAGTAGAGAAAGTGGAAAAGTCAAAACAGCCACGGGAACTGAACTAAAAAGGGAGAAAGGAGAGAGGAGAGGGTTTAAATTCCACTGTAACTCTATAAACAGGGGGAGTGCAGAGTGTGAAACTCCGCAGTTCAATACCTGGTGGTGTTCTGGTGGAAAGGGCGAATTCCCAGGAGCAGAGTGGGGTCCGGGAGGAGCAGTTCCACAGCTGGAAGGACATTTGGTAAGAAGGTTTGTGGCCACCCAGTCCCTTCAGACCCTCGAGAACATTTGCTGGTGCTGGAACAAGGTCATGAGAAGGGAAGTCTGATACCAGATATGTGTTGGGATTTTCTATATCCTTAATATACTGCTGCTCCAGGATTTCGTGAACTTTTTCTGGAGCAGGCAGGCACCCAGATCCAGTCTCTGGGCATTGGCAGCTGCAGTCCTGCAAAGGTTCCTGAGTGTGGCCTGCACCCAGCCATTGCTCTGTGAGACCCTCCCCCAGAGGATCTGTGTGGGTCAAATCTGGAGTCCCTCAGATGTGAGAGGTCTGGAAACACAGCTGCATAGGAGATGAAACTCAGGAGGGAGGTTTTGCCTGGCAAACTGACAGCTTGCTAATGGACAGCGTAAAAGCAGAAAAGCGAGGAGTAGATAGAAGCTGGAGACAAAGGTCAAGGGTATGATTTCTGGTCAGAGAGAGCACAGAGTTCCAATACTAGAGAATGGTTAACTGGTGATGCCATTTTAACCCCGCCCATGCATGCACATACACATCTAGAGGTGCCACAACAATCCACGCCAGCACACTAGGCAGGGCCATATAGTGGAGAACAGAGCTGTTACACAAAGCCCCAGCCAAATGGGCCAACAACGTTCTTAGGAACAACACAGATCTCTCTGCCTGCTTAGTTTTGGCCTATAAAGTCCTTCATCGTGCAATTCTATGGGAAATCAATGCAATATCAATCCTATATCACTTTGTTCATTGGTCAATCTATTCAATTTTTTTCTTTTTTCTTTTACTTTAATGCAGAAAGATGAAAGTTTTATTATTTATAATTTTTATTAAAAATAGTTTTATTTTGTTCTACTAAACTTTTTTACATTTTTGTAAATTTTTCAAATTATATTTTACCTCCATCATTTCAATTTATTCTATTTCATTGTATCTATTTTCTCAAGTTTTCAAACGTTTTCCTTTCATTTCCTTTTTAAATTTCCCCCGTTTTCTTTAATCAATCAAGCTCCTTTTAATAACCAGAAAAAAACACACATAAGATCTAGCATCATTTGTTTGATTTTGTGTGTGTGTGTGCTGTTGCTTTTAATTTTTTAATTTTAATTTTTTTACCTACTAATTTCTCTTCTTCCTTCAAATTGATGAAACAAAGGAATTCAACCCAAAAAAAGAGCAGGAAGAAACAACAGCCAGGGACTTAATCAACACAGATACAAGCAAGATGTCTGAACTAGAATTTAGAATCACGATATTAAGTATTCTAGCTGGGGTCAAAAATAGATTAGAACCCCTCTCCATGGAGATAAAAGAAGTGAAAGATAGTCGGGATGAAATAAAAAATGCTATAACTGAGCTGCAATTGCAAATGAATGTGACGGCAGCAAGGATGGATGAGGCAGAGCAGCGAATCAGCGATCTAGAGGACAATCTTATGGAGAATAATGAAGCAGGAAAAAAGAGGGAAACTAAAACAAAGAGCATGATTTAAGATTAAGAGAAATAAGAGACTCATTAAAAAGGAAAAACATCAGAATCATAGGGGCCCTAGAAGATGAAGAGAGAGAAAAGGGGATAGAAGGGTTATGTGAACAAATCATAGCAGAAAACATTCCTAACCTGGAGAAAGACACAGACATCAAAATCCAGGAAGCCCAGAGGACTCTCACAAGATTCAATAAAAACCTACCATCAACAAAGCATATCATAATCAAAGTCACAAAATACTCGGGCAAGGAAAGAATCATGAAACTAGCAAGGGAAAAAAGTCCTTAACCTACAAGGGAAGACAGATCAGGTTTGCAGCAGACCTAGCCACAGATACTTGGCAAGCCAGAAAGGGCTGGCAGGATATATTCAATATGCCGAATTGGAAAAGTATGCAGCCAAGAATTCTTTATCCAGCAACACTGTTGTTGGGAGCCATTCTGAGCCCAGTAGTCGAGAAAGCTCCTGGTGAGGTTAAAGCAAGTTTGCATGGTCTCTTGCCAATCAGATGATGACCAATATCCACCACCACTCAATTATTTCTGTTTCAGCACTGACCCCCAAGGTACCTTGTTGATTGGCATCGAGAGTAACTTGTCCTCTTATTCTGACCTTGGTATGATGATTGTATCTTGTGAAGAAACTTATTGTGGGATCTTCTTTTGATTATGGGAACAGACATCGCGTCTACAGAAGGTCCTGGTTTCCTCCATACTTTCCCTTGAGCTATGAACATGTTAATGACCCTTATTCATAAAAGATTGACCTTTATGTGTACAATTCTGTTTCTACTGTTGTACTAGTCCAAGAGGTTCATACAGCTCAATATGTAAATCAGTTAACCAAAAATGTCTCTCATGCCCTTGCTATTCAAGAAATCATAAAACTAGACACAAAGGTAAATGTGCTCGAAGAGGCTATTCTATGCATTGGATATGAGCTAAACTCTTTAAAGGTATGGTTGGCTCTCTGGTGCCATAAAGCATATAAGTGGAAAGTCAAGTCTTGCCTGGAGACAAAGAGCATAACATAGAGAGAAGGAACAGATAAGGGTAGAACATAAGTTACCACATATACCTTTGCTTACTGATGATGTATAACAGTCCCTTGCCCAAGGCCTACATTCCACAAACACCTTCCCTTACACTGGCAGCTGTAATGAGGATGGATAAAAGTATCTACAAACCTATGACTTAATCTTAGTGTTATTAAAATGTGAACACACTGTTATTTTCTTAGTTACTCAACCTCACTACAATTGGGGCATTTCTGCAAGAATACGTCTGTAAAACCTGTTTCTGTACATTTCCCAAAAACATCTTATCACAGAGAACTATCCATTGTAAAAATTCCATTTTCTGATGCAATGTAAAAGTTTGATCTATAAATAAAGACACCAAAACCAATAGGACAGAGATACCTGCCTGGTGACCAGAAAGATTCTTGTGGCTCTCTCACTTCCTCACTCACTGACACTGTTCATCTTTCAGGGACCACTGGACCTGACCAGAACTGGACACCAGCATACTGTTATTGAAAATAGAAGGAGATATTAAAAGTTTCTCAGACAAGCAAAAATTAAAGGAGTTTGTGACCACTAAAAGAGCCCTGCAAGAAATTTTGAGGGGTACTTTCCAAAGGGAGAAAAGACAAATGAAGAATAAACAAAAAAACATTAGAGACCAAGAGCAACAACGACCAGAAAGGACCAGAGGACACAACCATAAACTCCAACTCTACAAAAACATAATGGTAATAAACTCATATCTTCAGTACTCACACTAAATGTTAATGGACTGAATGCTCCAATCAAAAGGCATAGGGTAACAGAATGGATAAGAAATCAAGACCCAACTCTATGCTGTTTACGAGAGACTCACTTTAGACAAAAGACACATTCAGATTGAAATTAAGTGGATGAAGAACCATCTATTACGCTAATCTTGCCAGAAGAAAACCGGCATAGCCAAACGTATATCAGACAATCAAGAATTTAAAATAAAGACTCTAACAAGAGATGAAGAATGCCAAGCCAGTTTGATCAAAACAAAAAAGAAAGGACCCAAATAAATATTATCCAGTATGAAAGAGGAGAGATCACAACCAATACAACAGAAATAAAAACAATAGTAAGAGAATCATATGAGTAATTACATATCACTTAAATGGGCAACTGTTAAGAAATGGACAAATTTCATGAAACATATAAGCCACCAAAATAGAAAATTTGAAGAGACCCATAACCAGTAAAGAAATTAAATTAGTAATCAAAACTCTCCAGAAAAAAACAAGAGTCCAGGGATAGATAGGTTTCCAGGGAAATTCCTCACCAAACATTTAAGGAAGAGTTAACACCTATCTTTTGAAGCTGTTCAAAAAAAAAAAAAAAAAAAAAAAAAAGAAGAAAGAAAGAAAGAAAAGGGAGGAAAACTTTCAAACTCTTTCTATGAAAACAGCATTACCTTGATGCCAAAACAGACAAGGACTCACTCAAAATAGGAGAATTATAGAGCCATTTCCCTGATGAACATGGATGGAAAAATCCTCAACAAGATATTAGTCAACTGGATCCAGCCATACATTAAAAAATGTATGCACCATGACCCAGTGGGATTGACACCTGGGAGGTAGGACTGGTCTGATATCCACAAAACAATCCATGTGAATTATCACATGAATAAAAGAAAAGATAAAATCTGAATGATCCTCTCCACAAATGCAGAGAAAGCATTTGTCAAAATACAGCGTTCTTTCTTCATAAAACCCCTTAAGAAAGTAAGGATAGAAGGATCATACCTCGAGACCATAAAAGCCATATATGAAAGACCAACCGCTAATATCATCCTCAATGGGGAAAAATTGAGAGCTTTGCCCTAAGGACAGGAACAAGACAGGGATGTGCACCCTCGCCACTGTTATTCAACATAGTATTCCAAGTCTTAGCCTCAGCAATCAGATAACACAAAGAAATGAGAGGTATCCAGATCGGCCAGGACATGGTCACACTTTCACTCTTCGCAGATGACAAGATAGTCGATGTGGAAAACCCAAAAGATTTCACCAAAAATTGGTAGAACTGATTCATGAATTCAGCAAAGTGGCAGGATATAAAATCAATGCACAGGAATGGGTTGCATTCCTATACACCAACAATGAAGCAACAGAAAGAGAAATCAAAGAATCTATCCCATTGACAATTGCACCAAAAACCATAAAATACCTAGGAATAAATCTAACCAAAGAGCTGAAACGTCGATACACTGAAAACCGTAGAAAGCTTATGAAAGAAATTGAAGAAGACACACAAAAAAAGGATAAATATTCCATGCTCCTGGATAGGAAGAACAAATATGGTTAAAATATCAATACTACCCAAAGCGATCTACATATTCAATGTAATCTCTATCAAAGTAACACCAGCATTTGTCATAGAGCTAGAACAAACAATTCTAAAATTGGTATGGAAGCAGAAAAGACCTGGAATAGGAAAAGCAATCTTGAAAAAGACAAACAAAGCAGGAGGCATCACAATTCCAGTCTTCAAGCTGTATTACCAAGCTGTAATCATCAAGACAGTATGGTACTGGCACAAGATCAATGGAACAGAATAGAGAACCCAGAAATGGACCCACCAATGTATGGCCAATTAATCTTTGACAAAGCAGGAAAGAATATTCAATGGAATAAAGACAATCTCTTCAGCAAGTGGTGCTGGGAAAACTGGACAGTAGCATGCAGTAAAATGAGCCTGGACCACTTTCTTGCACCATACACAAAAATAAACTCGAAATGGAAGAAAGACCTAAGCATAAGACAGGAAGCTTTCAAAATCCTTGAAGAGAAAACAGGCAAGAACCTCTTTGACCTTGTCTGCAGCAACTTCTTACTCAACACGTCTCTGTAAGCAAGGGAAACAAACGCCAAAAAGAACTGCTGGGACCTCATAAAAATAAAAACTTCTGCACAGTGAAGGAAACAATCAGCAGAACTGAAAGGCAATTGACAGAATGGGAGAAGACATTTACAAACGACATATCAGATAAAAAGTTAATATCCATGTTTTATGTGTGTTGAGAATTTTGATAACTTCCTTATATTTAAAATTTGTTTTTTTTCACTTTTATTTATTTATTTATTTATTTTTTACAGATAGTTTATTGTCAAGTTAGTTTCCATATAACACCCAGTGCCCATCCCCACAAGTGCCCTCCTCCATGCCCATCTCCCCCCTCCCCCCCACACCCATGAGTCCTCAGTTTGTTAACCTTATTGCAATGATCATCTCATAATACATACATGTATCAATTCATAATGTCATATGCCTTAAACTTATACAGTGTTACATATATATTAAATCTCATGCTGAAAAAAAGAAGTTAGTATCCAAAACCTGTAGAGAACTTATCAAACTCAACACTGAAAAAAACAAATAATCCAGTGAAGAAATGGGCTAAAGACAGGAGCAGACACTTCTCAAAAGAACTCATCAACATGGTCAACACACATGAAATGATGTTCAACATCACGCATCATGAGGGAAATCCAAATCAAAACCACAATGAGATACCACCTCATACCCATCAGAATGGCTAACATGAACAACTCAAGTATCAACAGATGTTGGCAAGGATACGGGAAAAGAGGATCTCTTTTACACTGCTGGTGAGAATGCAAACTGGTATAGCCACTCTGGAAGACAATATGGAGGTTCCTCAAAAAATTAAAACCAGAACTACCCTATGGCCCAGCAATTGCACTACTAGGTATTTATCCAAGGGATACAGGTATGCTGTTTCAAAAGGACATATGCACTCAATGTTTATATCGCAGTCAACAATATCCAAAGAATGGAAAAAACCCATCGATGGATGAATGGATAAAGAAGATATGCTATAGATATACAATGGAGTATTCCTTGGCAATCAAAAAGAATGAAATCTTGCCGTTATCCAACTATGTGGATGGAACTAGATGGTATTATGATTAGCGACATGGGTCAGTCAGAGAAAGACAAATATTATATGACTTCTCTCATATGAGGACTTTAAGATACAAAACATATACACTATATAATCATTAAGGGGACAATACAACATGAAGGCATAACATTTGTATATATACATACATCTAATATAGGAACACCCAAATACATAAAAGAGTGAATAACAAATACAAAGGAAGTAATTGATAGTAAAACAAGAATAGTAGGGGGCAATAACACCCACTAACCTACATGGACAGAACATTTCAACAGACAATCAACATTGACAGGGCTTTGAAGGACACAATGGACCTGATCGATTTAATAGATGTCTTAAGAATATTGCATCCTAAACAGCAGAATTCACATGTAAATGACACAGGAAACACTCTCCAAAAATCACATCTTAAACCATAAAACAAGTTTTATTAATTTCAAAAAGATCAAAGTTCTACCATGCATCTTTTTTGACCACAAAGAACTAAAAAGCAATCAGAAAAAACCTGAAAAGAGCACATATATATGGAAGTTAAATAACACTACTAAACAATTAATGGACTAATCATCAAAACAAAGAAGAAATAAAAATTACTAGCGGACATATGAAAAAAGATCAGCATCGTATAAAATCATTATAATGTAGAAAAATTAGTTCTAAATGGCAAGTTATAGCAATGTAGACCTACCTCAAGAAGGAAGAAAAATAAATGTCCCAATCTATGTCTAAAAGAGCTAGAAAAACAAAACAAAACAAAAAACCCAAACAAGCAAAAGAAAGGAAATAATATAGAACAGAAATGACATAGAACTTTTCAAAAATAGAAGATGTCAATGAAACCAGGTTATGGTTCTCTGGAAAGATCACAAAATTAAGAAACCAGTAGCCAGAG
>JAESUZ010002724.1:0-55171 GCA_017311185.1 Proteles cristata cristata
AATGGTCTAGGGGCGCCTGGGTGGCTCAGTCAGTTAAGCGTCCGACTCTTGGTTTCAGCTCTGGTAATGATCACATGGTTCGTGAGCGGTTTGTGAGACTGAGCCCCACACCGGGCTCTGCACTGACTGGACGGAGTCTGCCTGGGTTTCTCTCTCTCTTGTTCTCTCTCTACCTTTCCTCTGCTCTGTCTCTCAAAAGAAATACACCTAAAAGAAATTTTTAAAAACTAATAAAAACATAAAATGGTCTAGAGCTGCTCCATCTGATTTGATAGCCACCAGTCACGCTTGGCCATTTAAATTTAAATTAATTAAGGGGCACCTGGGTTGCTCAGTCGGTTGGCCATCTGACTTTGGCTCAGGTCATGATCTCACTGCTCATGAGTTCGAGCCCCATGTCGGGCTCTGTGCTGACAGCTCAGAGCTCGGAGCCTGCTTCAGATTCTGTGTCTCCCTCTCTCTCTCTCTGCCCCTCCCCTGCTCATGCTCTGTCTCTTCCTCTCAAAAATAAATAAACCTTAAATAATTTTTTAATAAATTTAAATTAATTACAATTAAATGCAATTTTAAAATTCAGTGTCTCAGCCACACTAACCATATTTCAGGTCTTAAAAAGGCACAGTTTAAGCTCAAGGCTACAGTATTTGAGTGTGCAGACATACTGTAGAAAATTCTATTAGAGAGCCTTGGTCTAGACCACGGGATGGCAAACTTTTTCTGTAAGTGGCTAGAGAGTAAATATTTTAGGCAAAATTGAGGCGATCATGTGAGTACTTAAATTACCATTGAGAATGTAACTCATTAAAGTTCCAAAAACCATCCTTGGCTCACAAGCATTACAAAAACCGGAGTCGAGATTCGGCCCACAGGCCGTAGTTTGCAAACCCCTGGTCTAGACAAAATCTTAGGCTGTACTAAACTTGTGCATAGAGTTAACGCTAAGCAAATTGAACCCAAGACTGCCAAATATTAGAAGAGATTATATCACTTACAGAGCCTGTAAGTGTGTTCACACACCACTAATTTCCACCAATGACATTTAGCAAATGATTCCCTTGTCATTCCAATCCTAAGAACTAGGTTTGTTTAGGATGAGGAGAGTGTAAAGCAGAGACTATGGCATAGAGCTTATACTCTTGGCTGCTTCGTTATGCTACTTTTCTAGAAGGCTCCATGTCGAGGCACTCATTCCTCCCTCTGGATGGTGAACACTATTAGGTCAAGAACCTTGCCTTTCTTTACATGTACTCTGTCGTTATGATGGCCTCCCACATGGCGAGCTTGACATAAATATTTGCTGAATAAATCAAGGCTTTGAACATTCTTAACATCGCATGGAAGACACACTGAATGGTCATAAATAGTAAAGTGTTCAAAAAGCCAGACCATTGACAAGGAGGTGAGGAGACACCAGGAGGGCCCGGCACCTCTAAAAAGAAGGGGTGAAGTGGGAAAGTACCCCAGAAGGAGAGGGGACAGTGTCAGAGGAGGGTCGTCAGAAGTGAAACTGCAGAAGGCCCCCAACGTGATGCTTTCTCAGTTCTGTCACCTTGAACTTGAAACCCCAGGAAGAATGCCAAGCTCATTTGTCTCTCCCGGGAACAGGCATACCCGGAATGGGACTGGCCCTGTCCTATGCTCAGCAGTTGAGCCTCAGCCCAACTGGACCTTGGAATGTTCTACGGCAGATGGGATATTTCCTTGCTCTCCGTGCCAGTCGTACCGAGGGCCTGGAACTCAGCGATAGCGGATAAAGACTTTACATTCCAAGGTCAATGCCAAAGGGAAGATTAACTGCAGTGACAGGTTGGGTTCTGATGAAGCAAAGGAGGGGGAAAAATTGACTCAAGGAAGAACACCTTTCTAAATGTGTTATTTAAAGAGAGATAAAGGGCACCTGGTTGGCTTAGTCGGTTACGCGTCCAACTTCAGCTCAGGTCATGATCTCACAGTTTCTGAGTTTGAGTCTCGCATCAGACTCTCTGCCTCAGGCGGCTCCTCTGTCTCCCTCTCTCTCTGCTCCTACCTTGCTCATGCTCTCTGTCTCTCAAGAATGAAATAAACAGTTTTAAAAAGAAAGAGAAATAATACCTTTTGAGGCTTCCAAATTTAAAAAATACTCTTGAGAAGAAGATTGAAAGATGTAAAGTTTTCCTTTATTCCTTAAGTGGAAATGTCCCCTTTCAAACCACTGGGAACTACCTGCTTCACAGTAAAGCGGGGACCTTTAGCGTCAACAGAATTTAATGCAAGAGTTTGCTCAGTGCCAAAGGGGCTCCTCACTGGCTCAGGCCATAGAGCATCCAACTCTTGATCTCAGGGTCATTGAGTTTGAGCCCCACCACGTTGGGTGTAGAGATTATTTAAACTAAATAAATAAGTAAATAAAAGTCTTTAAACACAGTTCACTCAGTGTTGAGCCGGCCCTATTTTTTCATCTGCTACATATAATTCACATTATTTTGTTTTGCTTGTTTTTTTTGGCCACGATTGCCTAAAGACACGTGCCTTTCAGTAATTTGATTTGTAAAGTAACGTAATACACCACGACATACACCAGGCTCTGCTTTGGCCGCAAATCACAGCTAACTACACATGCAAATCCACTGGGTAAATTTGGATGCTCAATTAGAGAATTAACTTTGGTCAAAATGGGAATGTTTGATTTTGTACGCACAGGTGTTCTATTCTCTCAGTAAATAATCCCCTCTTCTTGTGAGAATGAAAAACGCAGACTTCACCCTGAAGAGTCACCAGATGGTCATTTGCTTTTGTTTTATTTTGTTTTTATAACAGCATGGCCTTTTCTCATGTGCTTATTACGTGCCAGATGCTGAAGGCGACACAGTGGTGCTAGGACATCACTGAGCCATGACAGTAAAGTTGAAAGGACATATAAATATTCCCATCTCACTGATGAAGAGGCAGAGATCAGAGAAGCAACTTTGAACCAAGCGTCCAAGTCTGTGCTGAGCAATCATCTTCAAGGTGCTTCACACAGTTACAGCAAACGCACTTGGCCTGCGCCTGTATCTCAGTGTATATCCCTTTGGGTTCAAGGATTCTTAGCACTGTGATGTTTCCATATTGTGCTGCTTAGAGTTTTTATAAGAAAATTTGCCAAATATCAAAAAGAGGTATTTACAATTTGAGTGGGATCAACTTGAGGGAAAAAGAGTGACTTCTTGGACAATACATTTCTGATGAATTGCATCTGCTATCCAGCAATGCTAGGTCAGAGTAGCTCATGAATCTGTAAACTTACAGGTATGCTCAGCTTTATGTTCACAAAAGAATTATATGCTTACACAGCCATCCAACGCACATATTGGGTATGTAACCTATGCAAAGGACTGTGCTAGACCAAGGAGGGGAATAATGAGGAATCGGACACCATTCTTGCCCAACTAGGAACCAAATCCCTCTGCTACGCTGCTCAGAGTCTGTATGTGGCTCCTGAGCTGGGAGATGTCTGCTGTCAGGGCAGTCGAGGCAGAGCAAACAATCATGTAGACAAGGGCTAGTCAGGCCGAAAAGTAATGCTGCCTGCTTCCCTTTCTAATAGAAGCTTGAAGAAGCCCTTTGAAGTGCCAAAACACATCCTCGTGGCTGCATCAGTTTCATGGCAGGACTTGAACTTGTATTCAGAACTGAGTTCTCCCGATCTGAGATCCACGTTCGCCTCCCACCCACAGGTCTATGGCTGGAGAGCTAGGATGGCGAATAGGGAAACACACTGCCCAGGAAGTTGCCAACCTCCCTCTTTGCACGCAGTGGTTTCATCTTCGAGGCTTTGCAAGCTTGTAACCAATGTGTGGATGCAAGCTGAGGAGCGCCAAGGCCAGCTGGCTCTGGTGAGGAAGTGAGGCTAAGTGGTTTGGGTCTCACAACAAGCCAGAGGAAGACCAGGAATAGTCTGACTCGGCCCGTTTGTTTATTCCGGGGGGCAGCATCCTGGGAACGGAGTCAGCCTCTCGATCTGCTGCAGGGCTACCAGCTGAATGCTCATAAACCTTGACTTTCTGATCCACAAACTATGTGGGTTGAGCTAACTGACCTCCACGCTCCTTTTCTTTTGTGCTTGCTCGATGATTCGGACCTTGGCCCAGAGCCCCCTGAAACTTATCTGCCAGCGTCTGACCCCAGCTAGGAGTCTTCCTAGCCCCCAAGAAGCTCAGGATGCTGCTCAGGATGCTGCTGTTTCAGAATGATCTAAGCAAGGCTCCCAACCACCATGAACCTCCGACACATTCTACAGAGAGGAAAAAACAACAACTAGCACATCTTTTTATAATAAGCATTGTATGTCTTCAGCCGACACTGTTTTGTTTGATTCAGCTCTCTGAAATAGTCAGGCTGGGAAGAACTGCAGGAGGATCCATCAACTGGAGGAAATGGTTAAAACTGAGAAACCACCCACAGTGGAACACCAAACATCTCTTTAAA
This sequence comes from Proteles cristata cristata, assembly GCA_017311185.1. Lineage (NCBI taxonomy): Eukaryota > Metazoa > Chordata > Mammalia > Carnivora > Hyaenidae > Proteles > Proteles cristata. The sequence goes on from JAESUZ010002724.1 coordinate 4,447, forward strand.
AAGAATGTGGGGGCACCCGGGTGGCTCAGTCACGTTAAGTGTCCAGCTCTTCATTTCAGCTCAGGTCCTGATCTCAGAGTGCCTGAGTTTTGAGCCCTGAGTTGGGCTCTACGCTGATAGTGGGGAGCCTCTTGGGATTCTCGCTCTCTCCTTCTCTCTCAGCCCTTCCCCTGCTCTCTCTATAAATAAAGTAAACTTTAAAAAAATAAAATAAAAAGAATGTGGTAGACCTAAAGGTATTGACATGAAAAGCTGTGCAAGATATGTTATTCAGTTATAAACAATAAAATGAATTTTTAAGGCAGCATGAAAATAACATATAGCATATGATCCCTTTATGATGAATATAGATACAAATATTTGATTTGTACTTGCAGAGAAAATTATGGAAGGACACATTAAAGACTCAACAGTTGGGGTGCCTGGGTGGCTCAGTCAGTTAAGCGTCCGACTTCGGCTCAAGTCATGATGTCATGGTTCATGGGTTTGAGCCCCGCGTCGGGGTCTGTGCTGACAGCTAGCTCAGAGCCTGGAGCCTGCTTCAGATTCTGTATCTCCCTCTCTCTCTGACCCTCCCTTGCTCACACTGTCTCTCTCTCTCTCTCAGAAATTTAAAAAAACATTAAAAATTAAAAAAAAAAAAAAAGAAACTCAACAGTGATATCTTCTGGGAAGGGATAAGAAAGGGAGCCTTTACTGGGTAGGAAAGAATGTGCTATATCTTCTGTTCTTTGAGTTTTAAAATACAGAACAGGCATTGCTTTTATTTTTAAAAACATTTTAGGGGCGCCTGGGTGGCTCAGTCGGCTGAGCGTCGGACTTCCGCTCAGGTCATGATCTCATGGTTCGTGGGTTTGAGCCCCGCGTCGGGCTCTGTGCTGACTGCCAGTTCAGAGCCTGGAGCCTGTTTCAGATTCTGTATCTCCCTCTCTCTCTGACCCTCCCCTACTCATTCTCTCTCTCTCTCTCTCTCTCTCTCTCTCAAATAAAAAAAAATTTTTTTTTTAAACATTTAAAAACTTGCAGAGCAGGGGCACCTGCGTGGCTCAGTCGGTTAAATGTCCGACTTGGGCTCAGGTCATGATCTTGCAGTTCTTGAGTTTGAGCCCCACATTGGGTTCTGTGCTGACAGCTCAGAGCCTGAAGCCCGCTTCCAGTTCTGTGTCTCCCTCTCTCTGCCCCTCCTGTGCTCACACACAGTCTCTCTCTCAGAAGTAAATAAACAGTTTTTTAAAAATTAAAACCTGCAGAGCAAGTAACAAAACCTCATCATAACAATGTGGAAGGAAATAAAAAATGAAAATTTCAACAAGTATTTACTGATACCTGCTCTGTGCCAGGTACCCACTTCTAAGTGTTGGGTCACATCCATGGATCACGTAGAAAAGATTCCTGCTCTTCTGAACCTTATGTTCTCCAAATAATAAACAAAAAATACAGAACTATAATAATCATAGCAACGTTAGGTAATAAGGGTTATAGAAAAAGGAAACGCAGGGTGAGGTGAAGGGGATCAGGCATGTGAGGCGGCCTTGTGACCATAAATAGGGTGGCTTGGCAGACATCATTGAGAAGTTGACATTTGAGCCAAGACCTCAAGGAAAGGAGGAAGTTGACCAAACAGCTGCATCAAGGGTCCGGGGGGTGGGAGGGTGAGGGGGAAGTATTCCAGGCAGAGAGACAAGCCTGATGCAAAGGCCCTCACGGTGGAAACATGCTGGAATATTCACAAAGATGGCGACAACACTGGTGTGCCCTGAGCGAGGGGAGTTGAAGAACGGTAGGAGATGAGGTCAAAGAGGGAGGCCCCAGCCTCTCACCAATCACCTAGGGCCTTGCCGACCGTTCCGAGCATGTCGGTTTTCCCTCTGAGTGGGATGTGGTTCTACGCCAAGTCTTCAAACTGAAGAATGGCGTGGCCTGACTTACATTTTACAAGATCCGTGCCGGCGTGCTGTGTTGAGAAGAGATCATGAGGGAGTGAAGGTGGAAGGACTGAGACCAGTCAAGAGGCTATGACAGCAGCGGAAGCGAAAGGCCCAGTTGGCAAGGGTGGAGGTACTGAGAACTTGCCAGATACTGGAGTATATTTTGAAGGTGAAGCCGAAGAAAACATGACTTCGAAGTTCTTGGAAGGATGAGGGGTTGGCAACAGCAAACATTTCTGGGAAATTTCCTGCAAAGGGGAACAAAGACACTGGCAGGCGCTTTCAGGGCTGGGAAGGTCAAGAGGATTTATTTTAGGCCAAAAGAAATAATAGCACATTATAATGCTGGTGGAAATGAAAAAAAAAAAAAAGACCACAAAGCAGGGATGATGATGATGATGATGATGATGATGATGATGATATGGAGAAAGCAGAGAGTGCTCGAACATTGATCCTGAGCAGGAGAGCAGGGAAGAGACCTAGCACACCAGCAGGGGGACTGACCCGAGCTAGGAACAGAAAAAAACCCTCTCATCCTTAGTAGAAGAGCCCACACATTTGTTGACAAATCTCCTATCCTCTTTTGAGGCTTTTGTGAGTGTTTGCATGGAGGGCAGCAGAAGTGAAACCACAGGACTTCTAAGGCCAGGAGAGGAAAGAGGTGATAGGGTTTCCACCCTGCCTAGTGCTGGTTCTCTCTTGATCTCTCGGTCTCTCGCCCCACTTTCTTTAGAGCCCTGAGCCACCAGCCTTGTAAGAAGCCTGGCTACACTGCAGCTGCCATATTGAGGAGACCGCACGGACACAGAGATCCCTGAGCAGCCCCAGCTGGCAGCTGTTGGGTCTCCCCGCCTGGGCAAGGACCTGTGAGGGAGGGAGCTTTCAGGCGAGTCCAGCTCTGGGCACTGACTGTAATGGCTGAGAGACCCAGCACCAGAGCCACCTAACTGAGGCCAGTTGATCCTCAAGCCCAGCACACATGAGTATACGATTGTGGGGCACCTGGATGGCTCAGTCGGTTAAGCATTCGATTCTTCATTTCAGCTCAGGTCATGATCTCACGGTTCACGGGACTGAGTCCTGCGTCAGGCTCTGTGCTGACATCACAGAGCCTGCTTGGGATTCTCTTTCTCCCTCTCTCTCTGCTCCTTCCCTGCTCACTAACTCTCAAAATAAATACATAAACTTAAAAAAAAGAGTATATGATTGTGGTTGTTTTAAGCCAACGCATTTTGGGGCGATGTGTTAGGCAGTGACGGGGAACTGGATAGGTGGTCCAGCAGGACATCCGGGTACAGGAGCTCTAGTGGGCACGCAAGGAGGAGGGAACATGTGAATGTCCTCTTCCAATGGCTGCAGTGTTCTCAGTGAAGCAGGATCAAGGTTAGCAGCTATGAGTGAAGAGATAGCAGACGTGGAAGACAGAGGAGAAGGGGAGGGCCCTCCCGGAAGCCCAGGCAGAGATTGTACGAGGAACTCAGTGTGATTACCTGCTGGCAACAGTAACCACCCCCCGCCCCGAACCCCTCACCTTTTCATAGGTAATTTGCCTTCCCCTTGAACTCTTTCTCACACACTCTTTGCATGGCTACACTCTGCTTCGATTTCATTCCTCTCAGAAGGAAATACACCTTGAGGTGGGAATATTGGAAGCCTGGAAACAGTTACTGCTCTGCTCACCGTGACGCCTTTACCCACCAACCCATCAGAAGGCCAATGTACTGAGCACCCCTGGGGGCTACTAGACTCCAGGCGTTCTAGTAAGAACGCAAGAGCTCTGTGCATTCACCCGCTCCTCCAGTCTATCTTCAAGACCGCTTGGGCAGGAAAAGAGCCAAGTTGCCCAAGTTGTAAAGGAAGTATCGGAATATGCATTTCTGATAGCAGGAGCACAGAAGGCAAGCTGGGGAAGCAAAGGATTTCATATTATGGCGGGGATCCTGCGAGTGGCTGGGCCAGCTAGAAAATAATAGGAAAGGGAAGTGGGAGAGGCAAGGAGTGAGTGGAAGAGCAGTCTAGGACACCTGTGAATTTGAAGTCACTAACCTATTGCCCTGTCCATATTGAAACCCCACCCCATGGGGTAGTTGGAGCTACCAGAAAGTTTAAAGCTGGTTTTTCAGACTTTTTCCTCAAGGTCAACTGGTGTGTTTCCAACTGGTGAACCAGCAAGGCCCTGTATTCCTTGCTGGAGATCAGGAGCCCAAGACCCTGCCCAGTTTACACCTGCAACCTCTACAGCCCCTTCCCCATGTCCGACAGTTACCCCTGCTTCCTTAGGGTGCTAAAGTCCCCACCCCAGGAGGAACACACGCTTCATTAGCATAAGATGCTGGTGTACGCCTGTTTTCTAAGTACATCTGCTGTGCAACCATGTGCCCACCTTGACAAAGCTTCCCTTTCTGAATATTCATCCTAACCCTAAATAAAAGGAACCCACTCACATCTGCGTAGGGGCTTCAGAAGTCATTCCCCCGTGGTCTCCTTATTTGCTGCAAATAAAGTTTCCTTTGTGCAAGACCTGGTGTGGTCTCGATCTGTAACTCACCAAGGAAGGAACTTCTATTAATTGAGTAGGGCACGGAATTGTTTGATAACTGGATAGCGATACGGACATCACCCTGGGGGCCTAGCCTGGCTGGCACTGTGAATAAGGAAGTTACTTCACTTTGGTGAATCGCTTTACCTCAGGAGCCTCTGATTTCCTCGTTTTTCTATTCGTTTGGTAGACTAAGCTTCCACTTGGAATTTCCCTAACAAATTTGTGACAAAATAGCTTCCCTTCCCCCCGTTTTTTTTTTTTTTTTTTTTGCAAATTTCGAAAGATTTCTCATTATAGGCTAATCTCTGTAAAGTGTAATTACCTTAAATATTAAAGTCTCATTATGTAACCAAAGAAAAGTAAGTGTAAAGATAAAACCCACCTACTTTAAAAATAGACTTTTCATCATTTACTTCCTATCATTTTTAGCCCAACAGACTTCGTTTCCAAAACAAAAGAATAAAATGATATAAAGTAGTCTTACATAAACTTGGAACTCAACAGCTATTATGCATCACAAAAGGCACTAAAGACTGAGAGATATTAAATCTTATTTGACCTTATACCCTATCCACTTGTTTTCCATAAACCACCACCAAACCATAGGTACACTTTTCCTGTATGGGGCCAGTTAGCAAGATTTTTCCATTTTGCAGGCCATATGGTCTCTGTTGCAACCACTCAACCAATGAGTAGGTTGCCATCGTAGCGCGAAAGCAGTTACAGACAATATCTGAACAAAAAAATAAAACTATTTGTGGGCACTGAAGTTTGGATCTAATATAACTAGGATGGGTCATAAAATAGTACTCTTCCTTAGACTTTTTCAATCACTTCAAAACATAACAACTTTCAGGCCACGTGGGCGGCTCAGTCAGTTGAGCGTCCGCGGTCACAGTTTCGCGGTTCATGGGTTCGAGCCCCACGTCAGGCTGTGTGCTGACAGCTCAGAGCCTGGAGCCTGCTTCGGATTCTGTGTCTCCCTCTCTCTCTGTCCCACCCCCTGCTCCCGCTCTCATTCTCTCTCTCCAAAATAAAAATAAACATTAAAAAAAATACCATAAAAACTTTCTTAGCTTGTAGGCTGTACAGACGTTGGTGGCAAGCCAGGGACCAGCCATGGCCATGATGCATCGCCCAGCACTAAGCTTTGGCAACTTCTGAGAAAGAAGTGATCTGTTCTTGGAGAGCAAAGGCACTGGCTGGTTAATCTGTAATGATTGTTTTTAATTTTAGCACAACCTTTCAAATTTTTAAATGATGAGGTTTCTTTAATTTAGTAAATAAATTTCTGATTACCTCTTTGCTTGGGCACGAAGAAATTTGCTATAATGAAGAGCATAATACTGTATTTACTTATACAACTGCTTGACTATGGTTACATATCAGCACATTTCTTTCTAATACTGCCCTCCGTGTTGCTGTGTCTATTAAACAGAGTGAGGAGCGTTCCAGCCTTAACTAGGGCTTTGTTGACAGAAAGATTGCATTGAAAAAATTTTAATGTTTTATTATTTATTTTTGAGGGGAGGGCTGGGAAGGGGCAGAGAGTGGGAGACATGGAATCCGAAGCAGGCTCCAGGCTCTGAGCTGTCAGCACAGAGTCCGATGTGGGGCTCGAACTCATGAATCACAAGATCATGACCTGAGCCGAAGTCGGATGCTTAACCGACTGAGTCACCCAGGTGCCCCTGAAAGATTGGATATTAAATTCTTATTTGGCCACATAAGAGCCCTCTCACTTTGGTGGATCACTTTACCTCAAGAATCCTTTGATCTCTCAAAGGTAAAATGGTTAGAAAGCCGGGCTCTTTTGTGAAACTATTAAGACAAGTAAGTACTACATGTGTTCGTGTCAACCATCCTCACAGATAAACCAACACTGAGGAAGCATCTAGTTTGTGCAGATTAAAAACATCAGGAAGGGGTGCCTGCGGGGGCTCAGTTGGCTAAGCTCCCAACTCTTGACAGTGGCTCAGGTCACAATCCTGGGGTCACGGCATCGTGCCCTGCGTTGGGCTCTGTGCTGTGCACTGAGCATGGAGGCTGCTTGGAATTCTCCCTTTCTCTCCTTCTGCCCCTCCCATGTTCTCTCTCTCTAAAATTAAAAAAGAAAATCAGAAATATATGCTACTTATCAATGTCTAGTTTGCTGTTTTCATTTACCACTGTATTATAAGTACTTTCTTATGCCTTTCGGTGTTCTTTCAAAAAACATGATTTGGCGGTTATATAACATTCCATTTAGTGGGTGACTACAATTAAGTAACCCCTCCCCAACATCCGGCACGACATATTCTCTTTGCCATGCTGCGTAGACTGTCTTCATAAACTATTTGCCGTCCCCTTGATCACGTCTTTTAAAAGAGTTTCTAGAAGTGGAGTTTCCACATCAAAGGATAGGACATATAGCTATTAATAAGGTTGAATAATTTCCCTGGGCTTTCTGGCCATTTGTATTTCTTCTTTTGCAAATTGTTTCTACGTCTTTTCCTCCAAAAGCTCTGCCAGTTTCTCTTTTTCCCTTCAGTGGTTAAGGTATCATAATGGAAGTTCACATTTATGGCGTGTCCGCCTGGCTCTGTCTAGGTACAGAGAACCCAGGGGCTTCAGCATGGCTCCTGGAATCAGGCTGTCCAGCCAAGACCACCCAGTTCTCTCATCTGTGCCTCATAAGGCTGCTGTGACGCCGAAACGGATCTACAGACATCAAACCCTTAGCGCGATGCTGGACTTCTAGTAAGTGGTCAATTACTGTGAGCGGTCTTTATTAACACCAGTCACCTTCTTCCGTCCCTCGGGGGGCAAAGGCAGATGTGGGCAGGGGTTTGCGTAAAAATAGACCTCTGAATTTCTAGGAAATGAAACTATAAGCAGCGGTTTCCTTTGTAACACAGTCCCCCCCTCCTCTCACACCGTGGTTAACTCTTCATTAGACCTTGGACCCAAAATGAGCCCTGACGCCAACATGGAGATCCAGAAATCAGAGTGGGTTCCCGCTGAATGGGCTCCATCATATCCACTTTGGGTGACAAAATAATTTAAGTAAAAGGCCACTGATGTCCTTTTCTGATTAATTTTTGGCATCCCTAATAGCTCACACTGCCCAGGAACTCGAACACGTAGCCCCCATTACTTGAGCCTCACAATGGCCCTGGAAGGCACCTCTTAGTCACTAGGCCTTGACCTTTGCATTTCTGTCTCCATCTGCCCAGTTTTAGCATGGATCCTCATAGGTCGATTTAGTGAGAATCCCTCACCATTGATCTCTGATCATCCCTGGTATCTGACAAAGTCCCTCATCTCCTAACATCCTCCACGTGATAGCCAATCTCCCTGGTCTGCCTTCAGCAAGAATCCTCGTAAGTGGGCTTATCTAGAAGCCACCCCCACCCCTGATGTTTCATCTTAGTCATTTTCTACCCACAGACCCCCCACCCTCCTCCTTGGCTATAAATCCCCACATGTCCGCGCTGTGCTGGCAATGGAGTCCAGTTGCCGAATAAAACCCGCCCTTGCAGCCATAACTACTGTTCAGAAACGACTCCGGTTTCTTTGCCGGCACAGGTGTCCTGCACTGCTCGTCCTGCGTGTTCCCTCCACATACATATTCGTTCAGACGACATCGCATGCTGGAACAAAGGCCAGGTGACTTCAATGCTTTGTATGGTTTTAAAGCCAACACCATAAGATGAGCAAATTAGACCCATAGAAGTGATTTCCCCAATTCAAACATCTGTTCATCCTCACTACAGCCCGCATCAACTCCCGAAGGAAGTTGGACAGAGCAAGCGCTGATTAATCTGAAATTATGAAATACTTCCATGATTAATGTTGATTATGAAATATCACGAAGAAGTTTCATCCACAAATAACCAAAATGCAAATTCTTAAACATCTCTCCTGCCAGCTGGCTTCAGTACTTCCCACCAAGATTACAGATAACATGTCTTTCGGGAATCTCCTAGCTGTTCTTACCATGTTCCGTCTTCTTCCACGATGAAATCTACAAGTCTGGTTGAAGAGAGCAGAGCATAAAAGGTGTCAAGATTGGCCCGAGACGGATCCAAGAGCATCAACTAAGACAAAGAGAAAACACCAGATTGTGCATTTCAAAGAGGTTAAAGTACTGTAGCTTCAAAATTCACAGGGGACATCGCCCTGAAATGTGCTGTCGAAAACAGTCATTAATAGTATTTCCTAAGTCATGTAAACTAGAGATATACTCCAGAAACCATTTCTACTACTATTAAATATCTGACTTTATCTTCAAAGAGTTGGCACTTTAGACTACCAAAGTTTTTCTTTAGATTTAAAAAAGGTGTGATTTTTTGGGGGCATATGATTTGGTTTCCCTCCCCTCCCGTGCCCACGCCCTGAGAATAGCTCACACACCTAATCAGTTACATTATCCGAATTTGTCCCAATGTTGAAGATACCTTTCTTGGTTGTTGCACGGAGCGATGCTATGCCTGGACTCTTCTGAGATGAAGAGATGGTCTTCAGGAAGCATGGAGTCCCAGAGGCTCTAGGCTGTCAGACCTGGAGCTTCCAAATGCAAAGACAAGGTCGGGGTTGTAGGGGAGGAGCATAACCATGTAAGCCGCCCCAGACATGAGGTTTGCAGAAGTGTCAGGTTCCTCTTACTTCTTCACCATACCCGGGGCAACGTCTCGTCTAAATTCAAACTACCCGCTTGACCGGGGCGCCTGGGTGGCTTAGTCGGTTAAGCGTCCGACTTTCGCTTAGGTCATGATCTCACGGTTCGTGGGTTCGAGCCCCGCGTCGGGCTCTGTGCTGTCAGCTCAGAGCCTGGAGCCTGTTTCACTCTGTGACTCCCTCTCTCTCTGACCCTCCCCTGCTCACGCTGTCTCTCTCTCTCCTAGAAATAAATAAAACATTAAAAAAAAAAAAAAAAAAACTACCCGCTTGACCAACCTTCCTTCTTTTTTCATAGATGACTTTCTCAGCCTCGGTACTGTTGACCTTCTCGGTGAGAGAATTCTTTCTTACATTGTAAGATGCTGACCAGCATCCCTGACCTACACTCACCAGATGCCAGTCGCACTGCCCTCCCAGTTGTGACAACCGCAGATGCCTCCAGACGTAGCGAAATATCCCCCGGGGGGCTAAGGCACCCCAGGTTGAGAACCACTCTTCTGTAGAACTGAGAGACGGGGCTAAACTGCCCCTGAGGAGCAGATGTGCCAGCCAGTTGACTCACTTCAGGGAAAAAGGTCAGCTGCCTTTGCAGTCTGGTGTCATACAAATAAAGCCTTGTTTCTGGAACTGGGGCCCTCACAAGAACTGTTCCCTTCTTAAGTGATCACTGGGTCCTTTTGTGGAAATAGCCAGAATATCAGGAATTAGGTTTACGCTTCTTGGGTCCACCTAGTTGACCTGGAGAGAACTGCAAAAAATGCAGATTGGCATGGGGTTAATGATCAGGGTTAATATACTGAAAAGTCCCTGGTACCCCAGATCAGCTGAAGAGCTATTAGACAGAATAAAAATGTTAGCAGCCAGACACCGTTTTAACTGCTCTGTGTGTGTGATCTCATTAAATACTAAAGAAGAATAGAGAAGATGAGGAAAAGAACAAAAGGAAAAGAAAGTAGTATTATTTCCTTACAAGTAATGGAATTAATGCACATAGCCACATAAGTGATGGTTACACAGGTAGTAAACATCAAACACCTTCTTACCGAACCCATTTGCTATGCAAACAATAGGTATAAATCAATAGATTTCTCACCATAGACAATAATTGACGCAGTCGTCACAGGAGGAGGGATCACATTGAAAACAGCAACACACACATCAATGACTTGGGAAGAAAACTGGCAGAGAACGAACGCTTAGGAACGAAGGAGGTGGTGGAAAGGCAGCAGACTATACCGCTCTACCCTGCCAGCTGCCGGCTTTCCAGTGGCCCCCAGGTCCGCCCCGCATGCTGTTCCATCCTGCTCTGTGTCCCAGGAGGCTGAGCTGTATGAACTTGACCGACTGGTTGGTGCCAAAGGCTGCTGGTTGGGGTTGGCGGATGTGGAGAGGGGTCAGGGTGTTTACGCCCCCGGCTCCCTGCCCTTGCAAGGCTGTGTGTCTCTAACGAGGCCCTAGTCAGGCGATGCTCTCCTCAGGAACACTCTGGCCGAAGTCCACTGATTGCTCCTTCCCCTTGCCGTCGTAGGCCTGGGGTTGCAAAGATCTGCTCTGAAGTGCTATATACTATCCTGATGTCCCCAAATCCTGTCCAAGCTGCCTTCAAAGGTCACTTTGCTAAATGCATCAGTTTCTTTCTTTGAGCACTCCACCTGTTTCCTGCCAGGACCCTGGAGTATGAGAAGAAGACGTAAATAAATGAGAAGGAAAAAAATGGCCGTCAGGACTAGAGTCCACAACGTTGTAAAAGATGGGGATTTTGCTTGAGATGATTTATAAGTGCTGTGCATTCCCAACCACACACCAACAGGATTTCAAGGGGCGCTTGCCAGATCGACTCTAAACAGGGAGGCAATGTGGAAATCAGTCGGGCATTTTCGTTTAACACAAAGATTAGGGTTAGCTCTTAAAATAAGGATGACACCTAGGAGAATGAATGATAATCCCATAATATCGTCTTCTGTTGATTTTGTATTCAAATTTCCTCAGTTTGTCCCCAGTGTCATCTCCTTTCACTTACTAAATATTTGTTCCAGAAATGAGGCAGTGGAGCTGACTGGGGTGAGACCACATACGGGAAGAGCCAGGTAATTTCGAAATTTCTAAATGGAAAAGTAACACAGGGAGGATTTCACTTCCAGATGTGTCAACGCATTAAAATGCCCCATCACCTGCGGAATGGTACTGGCATGTCAATGAGAGAGAGGAGATATCAGAATTAAGTAAAAGCACATATGGGACTAGTTTAAAGTCTCATCAATAGCAGAGCGCCTGGGTGGCTCAGCCGATTAAGCATCTGACTCTTGGTTTCAGCTCAGGTCATGATCCCACGGCTCATGAGTTTGAGGCTCATGTCAGGCTCAGCGCTGAAAGTGCAGAGGCTGCTTGGAATTCTCTCTCTCCCTCTCTCTCTGCCCTGTTTGTGCTTTCTATCTCTCTCTCAAAATAAATCAACTTTAAAAAATTAAAAAATATATTTAAAAAATGAAGTCACATCAACAGCAAACAAAATTATTAAAATAACACTGGGCAGCTGGCTTAACGTTTGGAAAAAATTAAGCTATTCTACCTCATTTCTTACAGCTGTCCTACCTTGGTTCTTACACCAAATTAATTTCAGATGGTTCAAAAATTTATTTTTCTTAAATGTTTGTTTATTTTTAAGAGACAGAGACAGAGAGAGAGCATGAGCAGGGGTGGGGTAAAGAGAGGGAGACACAGAATCCGAAGCAGGCTCCAGGCTCTGAGCTGTCAGCACAGAACCCGACACAGGGCTCAAACCCACAAACTGTGAGATCATGACCTGAGCCAAAGTTGGACGCTCCATGGACCGAGCCCCCCAGCGCCCCCAGATGGTTCAGAAATTTAAGTATAAGACACTGAACATTAAAAGTACCTCAAGAAACCATAGAGAAATATCTTTATAATCTTAAAATGAGAAAGTCATTCTACATACGGTGATGACAACGAGAAAACAAACACCCAACCACAGCGACCCGAGTCTGAAAAGAAACATTAAAAACTCTGGCTACAGAAAAATAAATCTACTCTGTCATCTGTAAGGGAGGCGCGAGGCTTTGTGATCAGTGAAGACTGACCAGGCTTCATCCAGTGAGATCCTGAGAAATGATGATACTCTGTATTGAGCGTACTGATTACGTTTTCTGATGTTGGCCTTTGATTTGTATCTTCAAGCTCCCAGAGCTGGTCTACAGAGCCCAGAGTTAGAGATGGATTGTTCCCAGCATCCCGTCCATAGCAGGTGGTGCTGAAGAAATCACTTTACGAGGGTGAAGATGAGAGTGGCTATGGGGACAAGAACAATTCAGCCAGTTAGGCTACTATTGAGAGGAAGGTGGTGAAACAGATCAATTAGTTGAAGTGACCAGTCAGTCATCTGATTCGTTTCACCAACTGTTTAACCAGTTTAGTCAAGTGCCACTTGTCCCGTAGTCGAGCGTAAAGAAAGTTCATGGGTCTTTTTATTCAAAAAGATGCCAAGGCCTCCTTAAGTTAATGTGGTGAATTCAGGAGCAGAGTGGTTATTGATTTTCTCATAATGGATAGGATACCATTCTACTTTAACTTCAATCATATCAACAGCCTGTTTGTTTAAATAAAATCTTTCTTTTTCTGCTCAGCTTTATCTTGAAAACCTTCAGCTCTGCAGAGGAGTGGGAAGAATTGTCTGATGTAGCCTATATGCCTGCTGCCTGCGTGCCCCATCAGGTTTCTTTCTTCGTAAGTGGGTATTTACGCACATATTTGTTTTCTGAATCATTTGAAGGTTGCAAACAACATGACATTTTTCCCCAAGCACGTGAGCCTGTGTCTCCTAAGATAAGAATGACCCTGAAACGAATTTACGATAATCCCACAACACCACTCATGTGGATCCTATATTCAAATTTCCCCAGTTTGTCCCCAGACCAGCCTTTATAGCCCTAAGGTTTTGAAACATGAATGTGTAAAAGCTGAAAAAACGTGTTTGTTTGCTTGTTTTTACAAGACCAAGAAACAAGCAATGCCGTTTAAAAGCTACAAGAATTTTCTGTCTCCGTAGAGATCAAGGCAGCAAAATTTGCTGTGTTCTTTTCTTTTGGGTTTCTTCTCTCTCTCCCCTGCCCCGTTCCTCTCTCTGAAAATATTTGGGATGGGGCTTTTCATTGGGAATATATTGGGTAAGGCAACAGACTTTAAGTTTTTCTTTAATTTTATCTTTATTTTTTTTTTTTATATTTTTATTTATTTCTAGGAGAGAGAGAGAGAGAGACAGCGTGAGCAGGGGGAGGGTCAGAGAGAGAGGGAGTCACGACTGAAACAGGCTCCAGGCTCTGAGCCGGCAGTCAGCACAGAGCCCGATGCAGGGCTCGAACCCACGAACTGCGAGATCATGACCCAAGCGAAAGTCGGACGCTTAACCGACTAAGCCACCCAGGCGCCCCAGTTTTTCTTTAATTTTAATAGAAAATACATACTCGTGAGGCAAGATCCAATGTATAGAAATCAGAAGAAGAAAGAAAACAAGAAAAGGAAGGAAGGGAGATAGACTGAATGGGGCTTTGAGGCAAATATAAAGGACTTTCTTTTTTTTTTTACATTTTCATAGGTAATATACATTGTATGTGGAGAGAGAGAATCCCCAGCAGGGATTCTACACTATTCTACACTATTAGCACAGAGCCCCACATGGGCCTCGATCTCTTGAACTATGAGATCATGGCCTGAGCCAAAACCAAGAGTCAGACACTTAGCCAACTAAGCCACCCAGGTGCCCCTCACAGTTGTAATTCTTTACAGGGAAAGGACACAAACCAAAGTCAGTAAAGAGAAAAGGCCCATGGGGTAACAACTGGAGGAAGCCAGGCACAGGCTTCCAGAGTCTTCTCCCAGCAGAATCCTACAGGAAGCACTTAATTCCCCCCGTGACCAGTTGACGAAGCACACGTAAAATATTCTCTACCAGGGGAACTCATTAGAGACGCAGCAACGAGGGTTTTTACTGGGGCACTGGTCACGCAGGCACCCTTTGCCTAGCACAGACCAAAGTTCCAGACTCCCAGAACGACAGCAGGTGTTGGACGTAAATCATATTGTTTACAAAAACAGCGCCATCGCAGTGAGCCACTCTTCATTCTGGGAATGGTGAGAACCCACTAGAAATCCAAGTTCCCAGATTCCAGGCCTTTCTGATGCCAGCAGCCTCCAGCCTGCTGTGTTAACTCTTCTGTACAGACACCTACACACATCCATTCGCAGGTAAGATACCAAGTAAAAGGTGGTCCACACTCCTCATGCGCCATCCACCCAACGCCAGCCCAGCCCATCTCCCCAAGAAGCCATTATTTGTGGTTTATCCTTATTTGTCCTGCCAAAGCTTCTTTATATTCATATCCCACTGCTTTTCTATCCACAGGTACTGTAGTCATGTGCCAACTGGTCTTATGGGTTAACTTGCTTCAAGGGAACACACTCTTTATTTGCTGACCTAAGGCCCTAGATCTGTAACACAACGAATTTAATTTGTTAGAGACTTGCAGACCACTGGCCTTGGGGAGTGAAGGACCAGAGCATTCCCAGGCCATGGGAGCCCGCAAGTCTGTTGTGGGCTTTCTGATTAGCCTCGCTACTTTTTTAGCAAAATGTTTTCCTTTGTTTCGATCACACAGATGATTTTACCAACCTCCCTTTGTGTAGACCTTGGCCCCCTTTGTAGGAAAAAGGGAGTCCTCCTGCCCATTACGTAACAGGAACAGGACAGCCCTCGCTCATCCCTGAGCTCTGAGATAAGGTGTGTGGCTGACACCATCGAGTCTGCACGAGATCAAGAAATGTTGCAGGCCAGTGCACTCCCTTTGCTGATTAACTGCCCTAAACTCCTTTCCAAACCCCTGAGCCAAGCAGAAACCTCAGAGTTGGCCTTTGGACAAGAGTCCGCCTTCTCCCCAAGGTGCCGGCTTCCTGAATAAACCTTCTATTCCTTTCCAGGCAAAACATGTCTCTTGAGTGATGGCCTTTTGAGTGATGGCCAGCCGAACTTGGGATTCGGTTACAGTATACTTCGTTAGAGGTTGCTTCGTTCCTCTCTTGCTTTTCCCATCCAGAGTCTTCTATACCTTCTGCATCTGAGGATGTATAGGGAGTATCCTGTTCCCACAGCTAGAAAGCTGTTGCCATCTCTCTATCTATGGGCCTCTGGCTTGTTGCAGATCTTCGCTATTACAAGCGGTAGCGCAGTGGCTAACCTTGAATTCTGAACGATGTTCTGCGGAAGAGTTCATCGTGGCCACTGCCACCTACCACAGGCTGAGCGAGGACACAGAAGGAGGCCACACTGTCGGCCCAGCCCCCCTGTAGCTGACTTAGCTCAAGAGAAATTACTGGATGATGAAGACAGACTGCTTCCAGCTAGCCCGTGAGACCAGGGCTCTCGTTGGCTGGATTCCTCGTACGTGGTTTTCTCCATCTAACTGCATTTCCTTTGCTCCTTTTTGGTGGAAATAAAGAGGATCGGGGAAGGCCCTCGGTGGCTAGTGAAGGTTTAGCATAGGGTTGCTAAATTTAGCAAACTGGGACAGGCATATGCTAAACATTTACTTCTGAAAAAAATCTTTCTGAAACACTAATTTAGCTGAAATTCAAATTTAATCGGGTATCCTGTATTTTATCTGGCAGCCCTAGTTTAGGGACATCAAAGTAGTTCCGCAGAAACATAGCTCATACACACTCTCCCGAGGCTGATAGGAACCTAAATAAGCCCATTAAACAAACTGCTCATGTCCACCCAATGCTGCGTTCCCATCATGGGGCAGTCAACTGTCTTCTGTTTCTCTAGGCGAGTTGCTTGATTCGGGTAAGCATGTGAGCAAGGGGAAGGCATTTACCCCACTGCTTCCCCAAACTTTTGCCGTCTCCCCTCTCAGATGCTGAGAGTCAGGGTCTGCTTGATAAAAAGAATAGCAGACTTTCACGGCAAGCGTCATGGTATTTTTGAACAGGTCTGAAGTTCTAACCCCTTCAGTTAGATACAACCATGACCACTTTGAAATGATATTCTCTGTTAGAAATCTGCAGACACTGTGAGCCTGCCCTACATAAGTGAGACGCGGAAATAGAACACAACCTACATTCCTTTGTATCCCGTAGGTTTTTAGCATTGTAAATCCCCAATATCATAATTAACCTTGGTTTTTGTTTCTCACCACCACCCCCCCAAAACTGAAGTATGTAATGCCTCTCTGCTTAGTCCCCTAAGTTTCATTTCACCTTGAAATGAAAGTGCTCTGAAGACCTCCCTGACAGGAAATGCAAATTCATATAACAAAACCCTTTTCTCGTTTTTGAACTCGAATCCCCATGTATGTATTAGAGTTCACCAGATGAGTCTAAAGGGTCAGATGTTTTGAAAAAAAGGCCCCAGATGCAAATAATGGAGTAGATGATGTGGTTAAAAAGAGAAAAGGCTATTTATGGAAGTAACGGATCTCCAAGCAGTTCTGTCTGCTGCCTCGGAAAATCAGAAGCAGTTTCACCAAGCGGACATTAACGTTGGTCTATCTCGCTCACTGGTTTCCACAGACCCACTAATGGATTCATTAGTAGCGAGGCACAGTGGAAAGTCACTTGCTTGGGAGTTGAGGGACAGGGCTATCTCGTAAAAATGCTAACTCCCATCTATACATTCCTTCATCCAATTGATGAGGCCGTTGACTTAGAAGCACCATCATTCACAACGCTTGAGAATAACACACCTGCGAGGTAGCTGTTGTCAAAACCCAATTTGCCCACAAGGAAACTGATACCCAAAGAACTCGTACATCTAGTAATATGTGACACTGGGTTACAATTCATGTGTTGTGACTCTGCCGCCCATGTTCTGCCTTCGAGTCATCATCGGATCAGCCAGAATCCTGCCGATTTGACCAGAGAACAACAAAACGTCCTTTTTGAGTTTATGATTCTAAAGATTTGCTAGGCTAATTTTGTTGTCTCAACTGGGATCTCTCACGAGACTGCAGTCAGATGGCTTTGCTCACATGGCTGGTGAGCCAGTGGGGAAGGTCGGGAGGCTATGACCTTTGTCTCTCTCTCTCTTTTTTTTTTTCCCCCATGTAGCTAGCTAGTATGGGCTTCTTTTCATAGGGTTAGATCCTAAGAGGGAGCATTTCAATAGAGCCAAGCCCCAGTGAGCAAGTACTAATAAGTCCTTCCTTGCATCCCCCTTCCTAACGTCCTATTTGTTGGCTCAGCCCAGAGATGACAGAGAACACTCCATGAAAGCATGAACATTGAGGGCTACGGTTTACTGGGAAGCACTGAAAGGAATGGTCTAGCACTTATGATATGTACAAGAGAAAAGGTAAGGGATTAGTATTTAAGTCAAGATCTGTTGTCTCAGATTCTGTGAAGGGTATTGGATTTAAAACTATGCAGCCTCTAAAAGTCACAGAGTATGGAATGACATGGGAAAAGATAACATGCTAAGTAGAAACAAAACAATGTTTTAAAACAAATACCTGTCTGGTTATCTACTATACTTTTAGCCATTGTCACTGCCAAGAAATTAAGAACAACTTTGGGGGCACCTGGGTGGCTCAGTCGGTTAAGAGCCCGCCAACTCTTGGTTTGGGCTCAGGTCATGATCTCACGATTTCGTGGGTTCGAGTCCCACATCGGGCTCTGCGCTGGCAGCGCAGAGCCCGCCTGGGATTCCCTCTCTCTCTCCCCTTCCCCCACTTGCACCATCTCTGTCTCTCTCAAAAATAAAGAAACCAACTTTAAAACAAAACAAAAACAAAAAGCCACACCTCGTGCCCCATTCTAAGGCTGGGACTATAAGAAAAAACTGACAAAGCAAATAACTTAGTGACTTACTCAAATCTCACCCAATTCACGGCAGATATAGGCGATCAGTGTTAATTTCAGTCCTGCCAAAACACCGCCACTCGATTTTGATGATTGCCATTGCCTGTTCCCATTGTCCCAGAGTGCTTTTCTACTCAAAATTGGTCCTGAAGCCAGGATGGATCCCCTCCGGAATTCTGACCTGAATGAATGTCAGGAAAGAAGATGAAGGAAGAAGGTCCTGATTAGAAACAATCAGTGTTCTCAACCAGGGACGATTCTCCCCGCCCCCCACTCCCCCCAAGGGACTATGTGGCAATATTTGGGGACATTTTTTTGGTTGTTACAAATCTGTGTGTGGGGTGGGGACTGGGGGGGGGAAGCATCTCTACCCACATCTCTTGGATAGAGGCCAAGGATGCTGCTAAACATCCTATAGTGCACAAAAATGATCCGGCCCCAAATATCGATAACGCTGAGGTTGAGAAGCCCTGACATCAATTCTTGTGGGGGAGCCAAAGAAAATGGCCAGGTGGACAAAAAGGAGGGAGCAGAGGGGATGTGTCCCTAGGAAGAGGCGTGTGAGCCCAGGGACAGGCTGGCCCTGGACAGTTCTGCCAGCTTCCCTCCCTTCCCTCGGCAACCCCCATTCTCCCCCTGCTTTCCTTTCTCACCTCTGGCCTTCTGTGCCCCATTCTGAAATGCCTCCATCAGGGACCTTAAGACACTTCTTGCAGATAAAATCGGCTCTGAGGAAAATATGTGATAAGCAGAAAAAGCTAGTCATTGTAGGGGAAAAAATGCTTAACAGCAGAAGCACACTAGACATGGCTATGAAAACAATAATGTATTTTTAAGTTTATTTATTTATTTGAGAGAGAGAATGAGCAGGGGAGAGGTAGAGAGGAAGACAGAACCCCAAGGAGGGTCTGCAATGTCAGCTCAGAGCCCTACTCAGGGCTTGAACCCATGAACAAGGAGATCATGCCCTAAGCTGAAATCAAGAGTCAGACACTCAACCGACTGAGCCACCCAGGCGTCCCTAAAACAATAAAGCAGCCTAATACCTTAGGAGACTGCTCAGCTGCCCTGGTCCTAGACAGAGACTATTCTGAGGCTCAAAGAAATTTAGGGTTTGTTCCTTGGTCGCTCAGATGAGTGAGTACATGTCAGTGGTATATCCTGAGTTCATTCTATAGCAAATATGCATCAAAATGTGCCCCCAACATATCACCCTAATGATTTTAAAGAATAACACAAATTCAGTTTTAGTCCTTAATTTTTTTCTGTGATTCATAGTCTTGGTGTCAGTACAAAAACATACTGAGTCTAATGCTCCCTTGTCTAGGGACAATCAGAGAAGTCTACATCTTCGGACACAGCCAGGTGCTCACAGATCTCTGATCCCTCCTCAGTGCTCAGAAGGGCCATGTCCATTGACGAATGTTCGGACACTCTGTCTTCTGCTTGGACTGTGCCCCCGGGGTCTCTGAAGACCACTTAAAATGGCACTGAGGGCAGCTGTGCTGAAGGACCGGCAGTCAAGCCAGGTCTCCAATGCATTTTCTCCAAGTGTCTCCCTATTTCCTCCTTTGTTCGTGTCTACAAGTCTTCGGCTTCTCCAGTTCAGTGGCAACGTATTTAATAAGAACCGTGATGCCAGAGATCACTCACTGGCACATTGCTGGGCTTGGCACATAGCCTGCTTTGCGTAGCAGCTGGGATGAAATCAGAGCCATGCCCGTGGGATACCTTAGCTATGGCAGTGCTAGGGATCCAGAACCATCTACCTTATAAGACAGAAGGAGGAAGACCAAGCATCCTGGTCTGCTCAGGACTGAGGGGTTTTCTGGAATGCAGGGCTTTCAGTGTTAAAATGGAGAAAGTTCCAGGCAAGCCAAGGGGTTCACCTGATGGGGATGGGACCATCTTTGGCTGTTTGGAACCACAACCTTTGGTTATTAGATATTCCAACTCAATCTAGAATGGACAGCATAGTCTATTAAAACTGCGGGAGACTTCAGCAATCATCCACCCTCTCATTTTTGCAGAGAGACTCAGCTGCAGAGTGGTGTAGACATTTTCCCAAGGTCACACAGCTTGCAAGTGGCATTTCAGGATCCAGACTCTAGGTTGCCACACTCCCAATTTAGGATACTGTCCACCGCATGCTATCTTTTGCTTTCCCAGTCTCTTTTTATCACTCTTTTAAAATGGAAAATAGAAAAAAATTTAAAAACGTAAAATAGCTTCTGCTGGTTTTTCTTTTGGCCATAGGACTCCACCATTAGAACAGAGCAGGGGCGCCTGGGTGGCTCAGTCGGTTGAGTGTCTGATTTCGGCTCAGGTCATGATAGCATGGTTCGTGAGTTTGAGCCCCACATTGGGCTCGCTGCTGTCAGCACAGAGCCTGCATTCGATCCTCTGTTGCCCTCTCTCGGCCCCTCCCCTGCTTGCACTCTCTCAAAAATAAATGTTAAAAAACATAAAAAAAAAAAAAAAAAGGAACAGTGTAAACTGAGTGGGGAGGGGGCTCATCAGCAGAAGGAGGAGTAGGTGAGGGTGAAGATGGTGGCAGCCAAGGCCACAAACTGCATCATGGAGGTCTCCTGGGGGCGGGCAGAAAGCAGCGAGAAGCCCAATGTTGAGGACATGACGTCCAAAGATCACTATCTTGATTCCTACCCTTCCTTCAGCATTTGCAAGGAGATGCTAAAAGACAAGGTGGGCACCTTCACGTACCAAAACTCCTTGTTTCACATCTGACATCTCTTCAAGGACAAGGTGGTGCTGGAACGCAGGCTCTGGCACAGGGATCCTTTGTACGTTTGTGTCCAAGGCTGGAGCCTGCAGGGTCACTGGGGTCAAGTGTGGTGGCATCTCTGATTATGTGGTGAAAATCATCAAAGTCCACAAGTTAGAGCATGTGGTGACCATGGTCAAGGGGAAGGTGGAGGAGGTAGAGCTTCAAGTGGAGAAGGCGGACATCATAATCAGCGAGTGGATGGACTACTGCTTCTTCTAACAGTCAGTGCTCCCCATTGTGCCCTATGCCCGAGACAAGTGGCTGGCACCTGACGGCCTCATCTTCCCAGACTGAGCCACATGGTACGTGATGACCACTGAAGATCGACAGTACAAAGACTACAAGACTCACTGGTGGGAGAACGTATACGGCCTTCACATGCTTGCGTCAAAGACGTGGCCATTAGGGAGCCCTGGTGGAGGTGGTCACCCACACTGTCAAGGTGGCAGACCTGACCTTCACCTCTCCCTTCTGCCTGCAAGTGAAGCGGAATGACCACGTGCATGCCCTGGCGGTCTATTTCCACACTGGTTCATTCTGCTATAAGAGGACGGGCTTCGCCACCGGCCCCAAGTCCTGGTACCTGCTCTAGGGACAGACAAGGCACTACCTGGATGGCTACCTGATGGTGAAGGTGGGCAAGCTCTTTGGCACCATTGGCCTGCGGCTCAACGCCAATAATCATGACCTAAACTTCAAGGGCCAGCTGTGTTAGCCGTCCTTCTCCACTACCGGACGCAGCGGAGGCGTCTGCCTTCTCCCACCTGGGCCAAACCAGCCCTGCACGGGCCCAGGGGCTGCGGTGTTCTTAGGCAGTTTTGGGGCTCTCCCTTCCCCTCCTTTCCCCCTCAGAAGAGGGTCTTAGGGTCTAGGCTGGGGAAGGCACATGCTGTTTTCCATAACTTATGTTTTTATATGGTGGCATTTACACCAGTAAATCCTTAGCTGGGGAAAAAAATGTGTAAACTGCCCTTACTGTTTTGTTATTTGTTTTGAGAGAGAGAGACAGAAAGAGAGAGAGAGAGAATCTTACGCAGGCCCCATGCTCAGCGAGGAGCTGGACCCAGGGCTCAATCTTGCGACTCTGGGATCATGACCTGAGCTGAAATCAAGTCAGACCCTCGACCAACTGAGCCACTCAGGTGCCCCATGCACTTACTGCTTATATTGGATACCACGTTGGGTTGTCTTTATGCTGAGGAGGTGAATCGAATGAGGTTGTGAATGGCCTCAACTGAAGAATGTATGGCATTCTTCCATCACCTCTACAGCCACTGGAAGTACTTTTAACATGCAACCATTTGTTACCACCTAATGCTACCATTGACAGAGACAGACACATGCCAGGACAGTGTACCCTTGGGTGAGGCGATCACGCTTATGACCAGATCACAGGCACGTGGCTTTGCAGCTGGAAAATGCATGAAAGTCTTGCTTCTTCCCATCTACTTACATTCTTTTGAAGGGACATTTAAGATGCCTGCTCTAAAAGTTGAAATAAATGTACAAAGCAATCACTTCTAAGCATCTCAGAGATCTTATTTAATCTTCATCCCATCCATAGGAGAGGTGCTATTGCCCCATTTCATGTCTTCGGAGACTGAGGCACAAGGGAAGTTAAGTACTCTCCCGAAGAGCTTTTGTTGTTATTTTAACTCTACTAAGTGGTGAAGTCTGTTTCCGAACACCACATGCTTTCTGAAGAGAAAATAGAGCTCGGAGACTGCGGTACAGCAAAGCAATTTAGAACGCAGCTTTGGGAAGCAAGAGCAAGGGAAAGGTGGAGGGATGTGTTCCCGAAATAAAGGGAAATAAATCAGTAAGGTAAAGATCTGTAGTGAAAAGGAGGGTTCTGTTGACTTCTCTGTACAATATACACGACGGATCCAGGGATACGCTTCAGCGCTCGGCTTCCCATCTTCATTGGCCACCCTCACTCACACATGTCGTGTAGCAAATGCCAATGGCTGAAACACAGCCATCTGGCTTTGGAAAATTCCACCACGAATTATCATCTATAATGGCAGTCCCTTCACAAAGCCCTTTCTGTTCTCCCCAGCCTGATGTGATCTTCCGAAGCTGTTAGAATTTCCTCCTTAGCCTGTCCTCCCTGCAGCTGAGCTGGATTTTGGAGGTCTGTCACACGAACTGAAGAGGTGTGGCAGCATTATTAGGTGTGCTCGTAAAGTTGGTGAAGAGTTTTTGGAGTGTCCACCTCTCCATTTTCTTCCTCCTTTCTAGTATATTCCACCATGTGCCTTAAGCTAGGATCTGCTCCGGCAGATTTGGTTTCAGCTCTTTATATTTTACTGAAACTTTTCAGACAAAATGTTGTCCCTCTCGGCATCATCCACACTTTGAGACTCAGCTTTAGTGGGAGAACATCATTATAAATGTGCTTTCCCCATGCAAGTAACTTAAAAGCATCACTGAATAGGTAGTTGCTTTATGGGAGCAGGAAACTACTCAAATCAAAGCACATGAAAAGCCTCTATGGGGCTCCGATCTATGGACATTGAACATTACTATTTTAACGTGTAAGCGCACTGGGCCATCTCCAATTTTACGAGCAACGTCTAGAATTATCAACTTGGATGCCTTATGTGGCACAGCTGTTAAACCCTGGAACGAGACTGCCAGTCACCCCTGAAAGAAATACCTTCAACATGGAGACGAACTGACTTCACCGAACTTCTGGCTTCACTGTACTTTTAGATGGCAGGCTATCATCATGAAGTAGCAAACGTGTGGAGGTACCCCCATCAAAACAAATCCCTCCTTCAAACACAGCACTCCGCAATGATGATACAAACTATCGTAGAAAGTAGTAGCACGATTTTATTGATGTGTTTTAGTACAGTGTTGGACAATCTTAAAATCCTACGTTTTAAACAAACATAAGCGCTGCAAATGATATATTCTTGAATCTAGTTGACATCTAACAAAGGAAAGTTCTAATATGAGCATCTGTAAGTTGATTAATATAGTTTTAGTTGGAGGATGAGCAGCTTTGGTGTATCTGTACTTCTCTGGCTCCCCCTTCGGCTCGATGGACGGAAGTCCAGCCCTATTCAGCAGAGTTGGACAGAACCAATCTACTTGGCTCACTCATTCATCACTTCAATTCATCATCACTCCACTGGTTCCACGCAAGCAGCAAGGGAGACCCGAGTTCTGGGATCGGGCCACTCCTGAAGTCACCTTCGTCATCCTTCTTGAACTGAAACCATCCAACAGTTAAGGACTACATTGCCACTGGGTATGGCCAAATCTAGCCTAATTAGTTAATGTGCGTAGAAATTCCCAGAAAGAGACAGCACTCATTTATTGAAAGTAAAAGTCACATACGTCTAAACAGGCTTTTTCCAGATCTCAGGTCAACCCTTCCTAGACAGAGTCAATCTGCACTACCCGGCTGATTCTACCGGGCTATATCACCATTATTTCTCAAAAGCCATTTTAAGGTACAGCAAAATGCAATGACCCAAATGATCCTTGTAGACTTCGACCTCTGCCGTAGGGAAGTCTGAAAGCTTAAAGATCGCTGTTCAAGTCTGTTAATGACTTAACGATTTGACTCTCCCACCTGCAGAATTTAGAGCTGAGGCTTTCCTCTCTTTGAGCTTTAAGATTCAGCAGAAGGAGACACTGTCACTACTCCCTGGGCTTTGTCTCTGAGGCAGAATCTCTTCTTTTGGGGCTGAGAAATTCAGGTGGTTGCGCACCAATGTGCATCTCACAAAACTCATAGAGTCAACGCCTGCCGTCGGCCAAGGGCAGGCGCCTCTCGGAGGAGAATGTCAAGGGCCATCCCATGGACAGAGCAATCTTCGCCTCCGTCTTCACTGTTGGGCCACCACTTTTACATTAGCTTAATGGAGCCATTAATGCTCGCTTTTTTCGTAGGCCTTTCTTACCCATGCTTCTCGTTTAACAGTTTTGGTTAAGATAATCAGTTGTCTAGGAGACTTGCTACTTTTGATTATAAAAGGCAACAGGAATCGGAAAGTAAAGTGAAGGATGGAATGTTTAAATGCGCATTTGGTGGCTGTTGCAAAAATGCTCCCTTTTGTGATGTTAAAAGCAAAATAACAATCAGACTAGTACATTTGAGATCAGACTAGTACATTTGAGGGGGCTTCGGGGAGACCGTGGTTTGGTGGACACCCACACCATGAAATTGCTGGAAAAAAGACAAAGTAAAAGCTAGAGCTAAAAACAGGCCGTAAAATAGGACAGCAGGACGGGAGGAGCTGCTCAAAGAGATGTACCCCTGGGATGGCCACAGCACAGCATCAGTGCCACCAGTCAGCCCACGGGGTCTGGTCTGTCTCCAGATGCTTTATCAATCAGATCTATTGCCAAACACCAATCTTGGAGTTTTAGAAGATGACACTGTGGGTAAGTGATCGTTGTAACATGATTTTCAGAAGTGGCCGTAACAAAGAAGATATAGAACTACACTGCCCCTGACATGGCTAATGTTTATCAGAACATAAACGTGTCAGTGGCCATCTTAAGCTACATAAAATTTGGTCAAATTAAGCACGAAAACCACAGTGGCTTATTTGAAATCTGGTTCCTTAAAAAAATCAAAATTCAGGGTATTACAAGTTTTCGAAGCTTCACTCAGAAGTAAAAGGCTAATTTCGTATACAGGGTTTTACCCAAATGTCCATAGGCATTATCAATATTTACACAGAAGGCTTTAATCCGAAGTCACCTTTGGCAACCTCAAAATATATAAACTATGAACTTCCACAGTGGATTTATATATACTCGAAAGTTGTGGCCTCAAAATACTGAAGAAAATAAAACAACAAAGAAAAAGGCACCTACCAGAACGAGTCGGGATGATGAAACAAAGTTCATTAATGACAGTTTGCTTAAAAAAAATGAAATCACCACCACCCTCCCCAAACTAGAAATAAATGGTCTTGAGCTTGAAAAGGGGAAAACCATGACTCCTGCAGTACACACAGATCGAATGCTTTTTGCATTACCCTATTATTGCTGAGTCCTAAAACTAAAAAGTCAGACAAATGCACACAAGCCAGTGGCCAGAGCGGGCCGACTCCGCGCTCCACATCCGGGATCTATAGCGGGACGTGGCTGAAGAGGTAAGACACAGATTCACCATTGTGTGTTCTTCGGATCGCCTCAGCCAAGATCATCGAGATATCAATGACCTAAACGCCAATAGAAAAGGGGAGAGGACAGGGGGACATCTCAGTCTTATTTAATTAACAACATAAAAGCCCGATTTTATGCAGGGATGATTTCTCCAGCCCACAGAGATGTGCTACTGTCAAAATCTTTTACATCTATTTCTTTTGAGAGACAGACAGTTGGGGTCTATCTTCAAAGTACTGACACGTATGGGATCCTGTTAGCGGGATTTTCAGTGATTTTCAGGGTCGCTGTTAACCGGAGGAGACATCCTTCTCTTAGGGTGCTTGTTGTTTTCAGATTCATTTTACTCAATCATTACTCGGAAGGTTCTTTTCTCTTTTGGTTTCCAAAAACACAGTGACTGTGTCGCTGAACAGCAGAGTTGTGATCACCTACCTAACTTAGGGGTCGACACTCGGTAAAGGGCCCAATGGTAAATATTTGCAGCTTTGTGGGCCAGCCTGAACTCAGTCACTGCAGCGCAACAACAGCCACGGACCACACACATAGATGAGTAAGCGCAGGTGTGACCCAACAAAACATTATTTACAAAGCAGATGGTGGGTCAGATTGGGCCTGCGGGCCGTAGTTTGTCGACACGGCCGGGCAGGCATGGAAATCTATGGCAAAACTATTCTGACCATTTTCAAATGGTCAAACGAACCGTGTCACTCTCCGATGGATTGGTAATCATGAAGCAGGTCACCGGATCCACTTTCATGTTCTAATGGTGGAATGGAGGCTTTTGGCGATGAAATGACTTGGCCAACATTCACTGCGACACACAACCAAAATGGGGACTCGAATCCTTTCAACCTAGCTCAGGGCGGTTGGTATAACATGACTGTCACCAATTCTCTGCTGGCAACCGAAGTCAGGAAGGGCGGGAAGGAGGGAAGCTCTAAAGATCCTTAGCGCGGTGTGAGGTCTTTTTCCTTCGTTTTTTAAAAATTGTGGGGGCGCCTGAGTGGCTCAGTCAGTTAAGGGTCCAACTTGGGCTCAGGTCATGATCTCACAGTTTGTGGGTTCGAGCCCTGCCTCCGGCTCTGTGCTGACAGCTCAGAGCCTGGAACCTGCTTTGAATTCTGTGTCTCCCTCCCTCTCTCCACCCCTCCCCCGCTCATTCTCTCTCTCTGTCTCTCAGAAATAAACATTAAAAAACTTGTGGTAAAATACGTATAACCTAAAAATCGCCATTTTCACCATACAATTCAGTGGCTTTAATTGCATTCACGATGTTGTGTAGCCACGGTTGTTATCCATTTCCAAACTGTTTTCAGCATCCCAAACAGAAACTGCCCCCAGTAAACACGACATCCCCATCCCCACCCCATCCTCGGTCCTTGGTGCCCACCACCCGTTTCTGCTCGGGGTCCCTCAGAGAGGCGAGAACATACATGTGTCCTTCAGGGTCTGGTTGCTTTCACCACCAAGTGGGATGTTGTGTTTCACCACCATGGATTTCCCCGCCTTGGTTGTCCATGCCCCCGTGGACAGATATTTATTTGGCTGTTTCCACCTTTTGGCTACTGCGAACAGCATAGTTATGTGCACATGTGTATACGTTTTGGTCTGTGGTCTGAACACCCATTTTCAAGTGCGGGGCTACAGACCTAGAAGTGGACTTACTGGTTCAAATAGTAATTCTGTTTAGCTCTGGCGCAGCCTGTTTTTTTTTACTGCTTTTCTAGTGTGGACAGACTACTTCTAACTTTGAACCCAGCCTCTCTCAGACCTTGCGTGAATCATGTCCTGTGTTACACCCCCACCTGGGCCGCCTGTCCCTTAGCACACTGTCGCACGTGGAAGACTCTAACTTATTTTTGGGGATCGGAGATAGGGTCCTCGCGGCTTGGTTCTGCCTACACTGTAGAAGTACCTGAATCTTGGGACAGTGTCGCATTTTGTCCTCTTGCGGAATGGTGTTTGTGACCACAACAGCCTCAAAGGCGGCATTATTTATTCTGGAAATAGCTGGCCCGGAGAAGATCCCGTGTGTAAGGATAGCATAAACTTTGGTGGCTCCCGCTGAGAGTAGCCTGTAGAACAGAAAACAGAAAAGTGAAGTGTCCACAGATATTCCTGAAACGTTCTTCCCTGAGGGTGAGTTAAGAAGCACAAAGTGTGGGGCACCCGGGCGGCTCGGTCGGTTACACATCCGACTCTTGATTTCGGCTCAGGTCACGATCTCACAGTTGGTGGGATCAAACTACGTTGGGTTCCACGCTGGGTACGGAGCCTGCTTGAGATTCTCTTTCTCCCTCTTTCTCTCTGCCCCTCCTCCTGCTTGTCCAAGCTCTCTCTCTCTCTCTCCTTCTCAAAAAACAAAAACAAAAGTCCAAAAAGCCAAAAGGTGCGTTCCACAAAGAAAAACCGAAAACGATTTTTACTCACGTGTATCTGCCTAGTAAAGAATTTTTTTTTTAATTTATTTATTTCTAGGAGAGAGAGAGAGAGAGAGCGTGAACAGGGGAGGGTCAGAGAGAGAGGGAGACACAGACTCTGAAACAGGCTCCAGGCTCTGAGCTGGCAGTCAGCACAGAGCCCGACGCGGGGCTCGAACCCACGAACCGCGAGATCATGACCTAAGCGAAAGTCGGACGCTTAACCGACTAAGCCACCCAGGCGCCCCTAGAAAAGAATCTTTAAGGCATGTACCGGCCTCGGGCCCACACGATTCTTCATCGAGCAGCATCCCTGGCCTCTACCCAGAAGCAACGCCCTCCCCTCAGCTGTGACGACCAAAAATGTCCTCAGACACTGTCAAATGTCCCCCGGAGAGCAAAGATGCCCTTGGTTAAGAACCATAGGTGGAAATGAATCAAGCCAGAATACCACCATTTTGACACTCGTCACTATAAAACAATTACTGAGACAGACTGCATAGACTCCGTCTTTGGGACCCAGTGTGCACGCTGGCTATACTCCAAGCGCTCCAGGCCACGCACAGCTCAGCTGGGGTGGGGTGGGGGAGGGGAGCACTCCCCACAGCCTCGCTCTCGGTCCTTCAGGAGCCTGAGGCGGCTGGAGTGAAGGCGGAACAGAAGGGAGCCAAGCCCCAAGGACTCCCGTGAGATGGTCTCTTTTCTTCTGCGCTCAGTTTTAGGGGCAGCACTTTCTCGGACCCTTTTTCAAATACACTGAGGGGCGCCTGGGTGGCTCAGTCGGTTAAGTGTCCGACTTCGGCTCAGGTCACGATCTCACGGTTCGTGGATTCGAGCCCCACGTCGGGCTTTGTGCTGACTGCCGGCTCAGAGTCTGGAGCCCATTTTAGTTTCTGTATCTCCCTCTCTCTCTGACCCTCCCCCACTCACACTCTCTTGCGGTCTCAGAAAAAAAATTTTTTTTTTTAAATACACTGAAAGCTCATCTTTAAAAATGAAAAACAGGCAATAAAGGCCCGTAGTTTTGTGGGTTTTTTCCACCAAGAAAAAAGGCAATAAATGAGCCTAGAACATCTTTTGGGTTGAAAGGCCACCCCCAAGCCACCAGCAAGAATTAGAAGAAACAGGCCCAATGTTTCTAAGAGCTGCCATTTTTCCTTTCTTAACGAGACATTCTCACGCCGGCGCAAACCGTCCCTCTTACTTGTCCGCAGCGTGGCAGATGGTGCCACACGTATCAGCCATGTCGTCCACGAGGATGGCCACGCGGTCCTTCACGTCGCCCACCAGAACCATCCGGTCCACTTCATTAGCTTTCTTCCTCTCTTTGTGAATCAAGGCAAATTCCACATTCAGCCTGTCCGCAATTGAGGTGACTCTATTCCCAGACAGACAGACAAGTTAAATACTGTCAATATGAAAAAAGCTCTAAGAGCACCTGGGTGGCTCACTCACTTGAGCGTCTGACTTCGGCTCAGGTCATGATCTCACAATTCGTGGGTTTGAGGCCCGCCTCGGGCTCTGTGATGACGGCTCGGAGCCTGGAGCCTGCTTCGGATTCTGTGTCTCCCCCTCTCTCTCTCTGCCCCTCCCCTGCTCGTGCTCTCTCTCTCTCAAATAAACAAACAGGCATGGGGGCACCTGGGTGACACAATCAGTTAAGCGACCGACTCTTATTCTCAACCCAGGTCAGGATCTCATGGGTCTGGAGTTTGAGCCCCTCATCAGGCTCTGTGCTGATGGTGCAGAGCCTGCTTGGGATTCTGCCGCTCCTTCTGACCCTCCCCCGCTTGTGCACACGCGCGCGCTCTCTCTCAAAATAAATAAATAAACTTTAAAAAAGAAAGCAACCACGGGCATGTGTTGAAATACTAAGCTGTAGTCCTGAAACTAACATGACACTATATGTTAACTAACTGGAATTCAAATAAAAACAAAAACAAAAAAAAAAGCATGTGTTTAACAGCATGAAAACACAGTGTATGTGAAAAAAAAATTACAGGCACAATTAAAATCAAGTTATTCAGACTGCGGTGTAGCCAGTGGGCTCACAAATCCATGTCAACACTTCGGCTTATGAAAACGGATTTCACTGCCCTCGAGGCCTTGAGATTAGTACAGCAGGAGTGTCTCTACGTATCTATGGCAAATGCACTGAAGTCATCCACTCAGAATGGCATGGGGGGTAAGAGAAAGGCAAGATGGCAGGCCAGGCTGATCGGTGAGGCATTTGGCTACAACCCTTCTTTTCCCCTGTAAGTGACAGTTAAGACTTATTCCTAACAAATGACGTTGAGACAACGTATCACGCAGATATCTTAGGCAGAAAAAGCTAGAACAAAAGTGATAGTTTCATTTCCGTTTCTTCTAAACCGTGTTTACATTCTCCCTCCTGGCCTCCCCCCCACCCCGCCCCAATCTCCATTATTTCGTTTCACCAGCTTCCCCACACCAGTTTCGTGTGAATGCGGACTAATCTCAATGTTGGTGTGTTACCTACTGAGGTTTCTTTTCCCTTAGCTGTGGACCCAACTGAGCTTCAAAGGCAATCCAAGAGCGACCTCTTGTGGCAATGTTAAGTGTTACCTGCCACAAGTCGGGCTTCAAAGCTTTGAGGTTCTAATTGATCAGATAATCAATTTTCCTTGATGAAATGTTTTTTTTTTTTTTTTTTTTTTTTGCACCACGCAAAGATGTCACCAATAACATCAAGTGCATGTGCCCTGTGTTACCTGTGCGGTTTTCCTGCCAGGTGGGGAACAGCTTACTCCAGAATAGGAAGAAGGTCATGATGTGTCGCAGAAGCTTTGAGGAAAAGGAGAGGAGGTAGCAAAACCCCCACAATGTACGCCCCCAAAAGCTGGACTCACCTGGCAGAGAGGCAAGGGAGTGGCTTAAAGGGGATCTGAAAAAAACACAGCGTCTCAAGGCTGGCCGTGAACTCTGGCGAGTTGAGTCTGCATTTTGAAAAGCAGCGGCTGGCAAGTGGATGGGGGAATTTGGTAACTAAGCTGGTGTCTCAAATCAACAGGGAAAAGATGGATTTTTTTAAGTAAATAGTTTTGGGACGGCTCGACAGCTGGGGGAAGAAAGAGCTGGATTCTTCTTCACTCTTAGTTCCAAAACAAATATCAGATGGGAAAAAAGTGACCTGGTAAAAAGGAAAGGGGCAATTTATTTTAAAATATATGAATCCATGAGAGAAGAAGAGTCGAGAGAAGGGTGAATCCTTCCTAAACCCAGAAGCCAGAACATGAAGAGAGAAATGGCTACAGAAGAATGTTCTAGAAGTCCTGCAGCGAATAAAAATAAAAAGGCAAGAAATGAACCACCTGGGGATATATCTACAATACACCCACACCCACGAGAAACAAAGGTGTGACCTCCCGCCTCCAGAAAACTCCTAACAATCCAATATGGTAACAGGGAAAGGTATGAATGGGCCCTCATGGAGAGTACACAGGCCGAAAGGGCACCTGACCTTTTATCCACAGCAATCAGGCTTGACAGGAAAAGACACCATATCATCACTAAGACAGAACAAGGAAGTGGAGCGGAGTGGAGAATGGAGAACTGGGCACAGCACACCACCATGTGTGTTAAATACAAAGGGAGCCGTGTGCGAATAACAGAAATCTGAAACTGGGAAGAACCAAGGTCCCTTAAGAAGGAAATGGGGGAACGTTACCCAATCTGAAAGTCTGCTAACAGCATGTGTATTTTTAGACTCTCTAAAAAATAGGATTGGGATAGGAAAGGCCCCCACAAATATATGGAATCTGTTCTTCTTCTGGCTGATTAGCTGCCCAAGAAATTTTTTTCTGGTTAAAGAAACGGAATACATTCTCTGCTATTAAGCAGACAACTCTCCGTGTCCTTGGAGCTGCAGGTCTGGGCCCAGGGCTCTGCTGGTGCCCGGCTGGGGTCTGTGCCAGACAACTTTCTGCTTCTGGCTTTCATGTATTTGTGCCTCCGTGCTGTCAACGTCCACTTCCTGCTGCTGTCGGAGGCCCGGCCCCACCTGTTCGCCCCCCTCTCCTGAGCAGAGAACCGAGGGGTCGAGGCAAGCACCTAGCGCTCATCAGGGCTCTTCTGAGGACTAGGGCCTCCGCTTCCCTGCGCGGGCTTTAGGACAGCTTCCCGGGCTACTCTTAAGCTTCTGCGTCTCATTCTAGGCCCCTTACTGGGCTGCAGGCGGCCGAGGCATCCACGTGAGGCATCTGCGTTTTAAAGATGTCCCGAAGCTCAACAGTCACTGGTCACTCTCAGGGCCCCTTTGTCAGCTTGCTGGCTTTTGCACCGGACTGATGGACAGAGATCTTCCGTTCCTCTCCTTTCCTGATGGAGACCCCCTCCCCGGGCACTAAAGCCCTACGCCAGCCTGTCTTCCTCTCCCTGATGGCCGCGGCACAGATCCGCAACGTCAGCAAGCCTCAGGCCGCCGTAAGGCACCCCAGACCGAGTTGGTGTTCTTTCACGGTCACCCTCTGTTCTGGACTCTGTACCGACTGCTCCTTAACGCCCTGAGTCTGCAAAACCCTGAGACTTGAGGCTCAGTACCGTTTTCTTACGCCGTTCAGTGTGCCCGCATTCTGATGCTGTTAGCACGTCAATTTCTGTCCAACTCAGTCACGTCACAGTCCAGTCATCGTTCCGTCACCCACAGTGCTGGCGGCCTGCCCCTGTGTTATCTGCAGACCCTGGCTCTGGGTGGGCGGCGCCGTCTGGGTTTTCTAACTTAGATCATCAGGCATGAGGTCGTCTTCAGCGAGGAGTGCTCCCTGGGCAGCTGGGTTGTGGAATCCTCCCACGGCAGGAGCTCCGGAGCCTGGGATCAATTTCTGTGTAAATTCTCTCAGCGTAGGGACACCTGCACCACAGGGGGGAGGCGGGAGGGACGCAGCGTTCACCGCCCACCTGCACACCGCACAGGCTCTCAGTGTGATTTCTCACGGGTGGCTATTTTGTGCCCACCTCCAAGGGCCTGAGGGAAGACTGGCATCCCCGCCCCCTGCTGCTGGGGAGAGTTCCACCTGTCGTCTCCCTTCTCTCTGGAGACTTCCATGTGGCTAGTTAACACTTAAATTACCAGCCTCTTCCCGGATCTGACAGCCGAACCCCCATGGTTTTCAGCCCTTCTTTACTTCCTGGTCCCGGATACTTCCCGTGTCCTCGGTGCTCCATACACACCGATTTCTTTTGTAAAATTCTGTTCTATTTCGGCTTTCACTGTCAAGTATTTGTAGCAGGAAGGACGAGCTCAGTCGATTGTGTTAATGAAAAACCTTCTTTTCCAATTAGGCTCATTACTTTTATAATCAGAAAAACGTATCTTGGGGCGCCTGGAGGGCTCAGGTGGTTAAGCCTACGACTTCAACTCAGGTCACGATCTTGTGGTCCCGGAGTTCAAGCCCCGCATCGGGCTCTGTGCTGACAGAGCCTGGAGCCAGCTTCGGATTCTGTGTCTCCCTCTCTTCTCTCTGTCCCTCCCCCTGCTCTCTGTCCGTCTCTTTCTCTCATGAAGGATGACATGTTAACAAAGTTGACAGCGCTCTGCTCTGCAGGTGAAGACTGTAGACCCGTTATTTGCTCATTTGCAAAAATAGCGCGTTACGTAATTTACAACACATTCCCTATCTAACACATTAAAAGAAAAGAAGAGAAAAACAACATGCACTTTGGCTACCTTTTGGCTCCCCCGGCGTCAGGTGAGACTATGATACAGTTCTTCCACTCGGCAATGTTCTCCCGGATCCACTGCAGGACCGCAGGCTCCGCGTACAGATTATCCACCGGGATGTCGAAGAATCCCTAAGGAAAGAAGCAAGCACGACATGGCAGAGGCGTTTTTTGGTTTTGTCTTTTTTTTGTTTTTAAAGATAACCTCATTCACAAAGTAAAATTTGAATTTTGCATTCAAAAGAAGCCTTTTCGGGGCGCCCGGGTGGCTTAGTCGGTTAAGCGTCCGACTTTCGCTCAGGTCATGATCTCGCGGTTCGCGGGTTCGAGCCCCGCGTCGGGCTCTGTGCTGACTGCCAGCTCAGAGCCTGGAGCCTGTTTCAGTCTGTGGCTCCCTCTCTCTCTGACCCTCCCCTGCTCATGCTGTCTCTCTCTCTCTCTCTCCTAGAAATAATAAAAAAAATTAAAAAAAAAAAAAAGAAACCTTTTCTGCAGACTCCCTTTTCTGAATTTTAACAGCATTACAGCCAAAGCCAGGTATGTTCCAGGAGCCTATTTCAGTCCAGTCCTTATCTCTGGAGACATTTTCTATTCTGTTACGACTGCCTGTATTCTCAGGAATAGGAGAATGGCTTTGCAAGGGAGTGGCGGGAGAGGCTTGTTGTGGCTTAAGCAGCTTATGATAAGCTAAATGTTTCACATTCGTTGTATTACACAGCAGGTACTGTATGATTTGGCCTGTTTTACAGAGGAAGGGACGAAGTTATGAAGAGGTTAAAAACCATACATCTGCCACTCTCAGGATTTTCGAGACGCGGAGATGGAATTACGCAGTTTATTACCAAGAAGCCATTCCCACTGCTCCACCACTCTTTGGACAGAGGCTGGTGGCAGAGACACGTGATAACTACATTGACCTATATGTCCAAGTTCAGTAACGACGCAGATCCAGGAGACCCACCATATACAAACTCAAGCACGAGAAACGTCACCTCCTTGGAAAACAATTTAGGAGAATGAGGATTGAAGCCCTTGCACTGAAGCCCCCCGATCACAACCGAGGGCAAGAGGGAAAATGCGGGAACCTGGATCTGTGAGGCGTGCAGGTCCATGGTGATGATGTGGTCTGCCCCAGCCACTGACAGCATATTGGCCACAAGTTTCGCGGAAATCGGAGCACGGCTCTGAAAAATAAAGACACGGATCTTAGAACAGGAAAAGAGGAGGGAAGAGATACATTTAATAAGATCAGCATGAATCATTCAAAGTCATTTAATACTTCAATACTTTAAATTATTTAAAAGTATTTAAAGTATTAAATTATTTAAAAGTATTAAAAAGTATTTAAAGAAAAATTACATTATAACGACAAAAGCTATTCATTCCATTTTATTCACCCGATATTACAAAGAAGCAAACACTTAAACATATGTACCTGTAACATCACAATCTGTACAATGCAAATAGTGACAAGTGAGTGAATAAATAAGAGGTACCGAGAGAGACGGTAGCATCAAGGACATTGAGTTTAAAGAGACTGGTTCTGAGGGGCGCCTGCGTGGTTCAGTCGGTTAAGCATTCGACCTTGATTTCAGCTCAGGTCACACACGAACCGTGGGATCGAGCCCCGTGTCAGGCTCTCAACTCTGACTGCGTGGAGCCTGCTTGGGAAGTTTTCTCTACTTCTCTTGCTGCCTCTCTTCTCTCTTTCCTCTGTCTTCTACTCGTTCTCTCTCTCTCTCTCTCAAAATAAATATTCAAAAAAAGAGAGAGAGAGACTGGTTATCATCAGAGGCTGCTCTGAGGAAACTGCCTTTAAGGTGCGGCCAGCAGAGGAGAGACACCAGCGTTCCAGAAAGAGCAGCACCAAGGCCAAGAGGTCACATCCAGGGACGGCAAGAAGTCCAGGGTGGCCACGGGCATTAGTCCAAGAGAGGGCATCAGGGAATGCTGGCGAGGCAGGGACAGCTGAAAGCCAAGGCCAGCTCTTCAAGAAGGGCTGATGCGCTCCGGCTAAATGCTGTCACAAATTACGACACGAAAACCAGACTGAAGAAAGAACAACTTCGGGTGATTAAGAATCGGTGTTTCAAGAAGGGGTGCAAGGGGATTTATTGACACCATATCCTTTTTCAAGTTACTGAACTTCTCCCTAGCTTTAGCTTCGACATCATAAATCCTGGACAGTATCTGTCTACATCAAAAAATATCCACAAGACTACAGAGAGACTGAATCTAGGAAAAGAGGTCAGCATTTTACTGTCAACAGGAATAGGCTCATATGCCAGCCCCCAAAAACATGCATATAAGCTTAGAAGATTTCCTTCAGACTCACACAACGTTATGTCAATGACATCTCAAAACTGCAACCAAAAAAGACGTTTCAGTCACAACAGTAACAAACGACCCATCCCTGTTAAATACAGGGTATAGAGAAGATTCATGCAAAAGAATACACGGGAAGGAATTACATCATAATGTCAACAACAGATCATTTGTATTTTCTGTGACACATCATACTTTTAAAAACGAACAAACAAACATCGCTTTATAATAATCTACTGTGGACATTAGTAATGGGAATCCCCACCTAAAATGGAGTCGGGAGATTTGGGGGCGGGGAGGGGGGAAGCTGCTGCTCCCACTCCTAGTCAACTGCAGACACAACGAAAGGGGCACACGTGACCTTACGCGGACTTGACCTTGCACACGGCTACCGCTCCAGCAGCAGAAGAGATGATTTCCCCGTGCCCGGGGAACAGGTCAGGAAATGAGAAGCCACCAGACTTTGAACTCCCAGTTTCCTCCAGTGGACTTTTAGTTCATAAGAGCCCCCCAACTTTCCCCTTCTCTCCTTCAAAAGCCTACCTTTCCTTTGTGCCCCAAAATCGCCTACAATCTTGCCACAGCTTGCCTGTTGGTTGGTTTGCATTTCTCTTTTATTCCTGAATAAACCCATCTGTTGCTGGTAAAATAACTAGCACTATGTTTTTGTTAGTATTTATTTATTTTTTTTTAATGTTTTTTTTTTTTTTTTTAATTTATTTCCAGGAAGACAGCGAGCAGGGAGGGTCAGAGAGAGAGGGAGCCACAGACTGAAACAGGCTCCAGGCTCCGAGCCGGCAGTCAGCACAGAGCCCGACGCGGGGCTCGAACCCACGAACCGTGAGATCGTAACCTAAGCGAAAGTCAGACGCTCAACCGACTAAGCCACCCAGGCGCCCCAGTATTTATTTATTTTTGAGAGAGCGCAAGCGAGGGAGGGGTGGACAGAGGGAGACCCAGAATCTGAAGCAGGCTCCAGGCTCTGAGCTGTCAGCACAGACCTGACTCGGGGCTCGAACTCACGGCCACTCGCTGCTGACAAAATCCAAAGGCAGAGGGACGAGCAGTAGGGGAAACAAGAAAGGGATTTAGTTGAGTGAAGCCTCCACCAGGGAGACAGCGGACTAGCGTCTCAGAGACGATCTGCAAAGTGCCTGAACCACTTCCAGGTTTACGTAAGGAAAATGCGGGACAAAGGTTGGGGGAGGGGGGTACATGCAGGGGGGTCTCGAAGGTCAGGGCGACCAATCATTTGTCCTGGGGTCCATCACTGGGGTCTTGCTGGCACAGGGCGGTCCTTACTGTTTGAGCAGTAAGTTTGGGTTCCCGTCAGGGGCTGCTGTGTCCTCAGGGTGTTCTGCCTGAGTTAAGAAATAAGCTGGAGGGGCGCCTGGGAGGCTCAGTCGGTTGAGCGTCAGGCTTCGGCTCAGGTCATGATCTCACGGTTCGTGGGTTCGAGCCCTGCGTCTGGCTCGCTGCTGCCAGCGCAGAGCCCGCTTTGTCCCCCGCTTCTCTCTGCCCGTCCCCTGCTCATGCTCTCTCAAAAATAAATAAAACATTTTTTAAAATAAAAAAGAGATAAGCTGGACAGGAGAACTTAATTAGAAAGTACAGACTGGGGGCAGAATGGAGACAGTGGAAGTCGTCTTTCAGAACTAGGCTGGCCTTCAGGCGGATTCATTTTCACAGTCAGACTTCCCACGCTGGAAAGGTGCCCATTTGAAGGGCGAAGGCCTTCAGCCGAGTTCCCCTTGGGGGCTGGACCGCTCCTCCCAGAGCTGGGCAGGCCTTTCATCTGCTTCCTTCTGGAACCAGGCTGCTCCTGAAAGTCCTCTAAGACATGAGATCCCAGTCATCAAAATGCTCTGAGCGCTTTGAGGACACCCCGCCCCCACCACCCCCCACTCACTGGGACCCTGGCCGGTTTTATGTTTGATCACTATGGTCCTTCCGCATGCGCTTTTATCAATAAATGGACTGACTTAACCAGAAGTAATTTAGAACTTCAATGGCCATTATGGGGAACTTTCAATCTCCCCAAACTTCATTCTCTCGAAGCTGAGCTGAACAACCATGGTTCGAAACTGACAAAACGGAATGGGAATCTCTGCTTTAACTGGTAATCGGAAGCTTCCAAACACGATCAGGAATGTAAAACTGCCTCTCTCCAAAACACAACTTATAAACCAAATGAGGCGATTAAAAAGAAAAAAAGGCTTCTGAGGCCTCTTCTGCACCCCCACCCGCACTAGAAGGCAGCCACCTTGTGCTCAGGCCCCGTCCCCTGGGCGCCACCTTCCTCTGTTCTCTCTGCACCCTCCCATCTCCTCTGCTGTCTCGTTCTAATCCTGATCCTTGGTCGAATCTTCCTTTTCCTCAGAAGTTCCCTCTGCTCTCTCCTCTCCTGAACCAATTAAAACCTGCCCCCTTTAAAGTTACATCTTCTGAGGGTGTAAGTGGACCCCAAGTTTCTTATGTTTCCTGGACTAAGGCTGAACATCAAGCCATAGTTAGAGTTTCCTAAAATTCTAAATTTCCTAAAATCGTCCAAACGGACGATCCCCTCAGGTTTGCGGACGGTAGTTACTCAAACCTACCACCCCGGTCTCTCAGATTTAGGTCAACTGGTGCCCGCGCCTATTGGCGAGAGCCGGCCCAAACGCTGGATGAAACTAGCCCAATGGGAAAATCCTAAGCAGGATTTAGAGAAACAGATCCCGACCCTTTGGCAAGACGCTAGAAACCTGCTGGAAATCTCCAGTAAGCAATTATACTGGGTTTTTCCTAAGCCTGTTGACTGGAACAAAATTCAGGCTTCTACACAAAAGCTTGGTGAATCCATTCACGCTTAGTATAATCAACGCCAAATGGTCTTTAAAGAACATTCCAGTCTTCCTTCAGATGCCGAATCCTTCGGGGTAACATTTAACTCCGTGTTCATTAATCACCGCTCCGGGATCTTTCCCTTTTAGTTAAGAGGACCAGGATCGAATGGGAAACTGGGCACTTCAGATTCAACTGACCTGGCAAACAAGCTTGCTCACACCCTAGGTGCGTCACCTAGAAGAAGGAGCGCAAAAATTCTCATGGCTCAACTCTGGCAAATGGAGGCTCCTAAAGAAAACCGGAAGCGTAGTTTGGACTATTATTTCCCTTCCAATGTCCTAATTCCCAATGATGGGTGTAGAGAGCAAGATGGAGTCACTCGTGTCAAGCAGGAGCCTGTATGAAGCAATGATGCCAACAGCTAAGGGCACTGCAGCTATAAGATATCACCAAGACCAGCACCAGCTGACACTCCCTTGATGTCATCATACTCTCCTGGGTCCTCCACATGGGGGTCCCGGGGCCCCTAGGGTGCTTCATCCTTTAAACTTCAATTGTTCATGGCTTTGTCCTTCCTTATTAGTCTTTTGGCGAGCTATTTGCACCTTGGCTGTTTCTGGTCTAACTGAGGGATGGTTTTCATCAATAACGTAGGCGCCCCTGCAATGGGAGCTCCGGACATGAAGAGCTTTACATTTTTAGGATCCTTAGACCCATGATTATGTCTCGGGAGTCCTGGTCGTGAGCTTCTTTCTGATTCCTAACTCTGTGGGGTACCATGGCTCTTCTACCCACTGCTCCCTGCAGAGAGCCGGCCGCACAGCTGTGCCGATACCTTCACATTTCCCCCTTGGTGGGGCGTCTGGAAAGTCCACATTCACGCACATGTACTCCCCAATCTGTTGGTTTTAGTTCTGTTATAGTCCATTCAAGCAAGACTCAAGGAGTCTTTTCTGATTCTTCTAAATTTTCTAAAACACGATGAGTCGGTGACACGGAATCCCGCCGACCACGCCAACGGTCACGAGCACGCTGTGAAGGCGCACACACAAGTTGGCTCCTGCCACAGCGTCGGCGGTGCTCGGTGAGTCACAAAGCAGGGTTAACGTAATGAGAAGGCAGGTTCAGGATTCCAAACCCAGTGACATTTCAGCACACGATTAACTTGGCCTCTTGCAGGGCACACAGAGCAGGACATAAGTTAAGGCGCACGAGATACAAAATAACACAGGTGGTAGGAAGTTAATGAACCCAACACAAAGTCCGTCTGTGGGCGCGCGGCTGAGATAGGGCCTTGGCCCGGTCAGGGTCAGTTCTCGGCCCTCACCGCTCTCCTGTTCAAGCAGGGGAGGCTCTCCGTCCTGCTGGGAGATGGGTCAGGCAGAGCCTTCGGCGGCAGCTGCCTTGTCAGGGGCTCAGACACGGGGGGGTCATGTCTGGGGAGCCCGGCGCTTTGCTGCAAAAACCCTCCCCCTTCTCAAGGGACTTAATGAGTCTCGGACGCCCGCACACCTCCCCTGCTTCTGCTGCTTATCAGTTCTGGTGTGTCGTCAGCCGGTGCCGGTCTCAGTGATGGCTCCCGGTTGTTAGTACCCTTGACTGCTTGTATCCTTGCGTCACGCGGGCCCCTGCTTGACACGAGTGACTCCATCTTGCTCTCTACCACGGGGCTACCAGAACGCCCCGGGGCTCTTCCCAATCCTCCCACTTGATCGGCTCGCAGCAACTACTATCCAGATTGAGAATAGATCTGTCTCTGTCTTTCCTGACACGAGAGCTCCCCGCCTCGGAGCGCCGGAACAGTCCCAACAGTGGAGGTCTCTGTAAACCTCGACAGGCTCCCGTCTCCGAGACTACTCCCTTCTGTCTGGGCCCTTTGAGAGATCTGCACCCTTTCTTCCTGGGCTCCTTTACCCCTGTTCATTCACTGGGCCGAGATTTCTTAGAACAATACGCCGGAATTTCTTTCTCCCAAAAGAGGAAAATCATTCTTTCTCCCAAAAGAGGAAAATCATTCTAGAACTTGAGAGCACTGACCAAGATGGCCGACAGGGGGGAAATCGGTGACCCATTGGCATCTTTTTCTACGCTCTGTCTCCAATAGGAGCGTCTGGGGGTACTGATCATTTATTCCTACCGGCTCAGCTGCTATTGTCTTTATGGACAAAATCGTCAACAGATAGTAGTAGAATCCATAGCGAACCTCCCATCCAGATTCAGACTGATCCCCAGAATTAACAGCCTATAAACAAAGAAGCCCTTCAAGGCATCAAGCCCACCACAGAAGATTGCAAGGCTCAGGGCCTCCAACTCCTCCGCGCCAGTCCCCGTCACACCCCAATTCTACCTGTGAGAAAACCCAACGGCCGAGGATGGGACTCGATCCGGGACCTCCGAGCAATAAACAGCACCGGCGTCCCGTGGCACCCCGCTGTTCCCAACCCTCGGGCACCACTGACATCCATTCCCACTGAAGCACGCTCTTCACTGTGACCGACCTCTGCGGTGCATTGTTTACTGTCCTGGTTGATAAGGAAAGCGAGTATCTTTTTACCTTCACTCGGGAAGGATGGAAATACACCCAGGAAGTAATGCTCCATTACACAGAGTGCTTCACTTTTCACAAACCTTAAGAGCTGACTTGGATGATGCAAAGTTTTCTGCCGGCTCCACGTTCTCACCGTGCACAGACAACTTTGCTTCCGTCCCCGCCCGCAAGCCCTTTTCACAGGAAGACAGCATCCACCTGTGACACCCTTTGGCCTGACGTCGACGTCTCCACAGACAAGTATTACGGTTTGTTCAAACTCAGGTCTGATATTTTGGGTCCATGATCTTGGAACACAGACGAGATGTGGATCCAGGTAGCCTCCAAGGCAGCCTCAATTTCCCTGAATCTAAAACCAGGCACCGATTGCGAGGCTTTCTGGGACTGGCTGGCTACTGTCGAAACGGGACTCCAAACCTCTCGCGCGCGCGGCTCGGCCTCTCTACGCTTTACTAAAAAATGACGAAGCTAATCCCGTTATTTGCCAAGAGGGGGATGTCACTGCCTTTGAGACTTGAAAGCAGAGTCTGCCCAAAGCTCCTGCCCTTGGACGTCCTAAGGAGCAACTGGCCTTTTTGTGGGCAAGAGGCAAGGGGATGCCCTCAGGTCCTCTCCTATCACCGCCCCGGGGGGTATCACCACCAACCAGCCCCTCTGGCTGGGGGACATTCCCCTTGCCCCAGGGCCGGTCGTGCCACTGCCCTCTAAGTCCAGGCCACTGAAGGGACAGAAAGAGCCGACCTAACTGTGGCCATCCCTGTGATCCACGCGGAAGCCCTCCTGGATTTCCATCACACGCAACACTTCGCGGCCAGTCGCCTCACCTCCTGGGACCCCTCCGGCTAACTGCTCCTCATCCAGTAACTTTCTCACTGCGAGAGCCTTACCTGTGCCACCTTCTCCCCCCTCCTCCGACGAAGCCCCTCACAAGTGCCTACGGCTGACAGATCGCCTCTGGACTCCCCGTGACAATTTACAAGAAATGTCGCGAACCGATACACCCCTGTCACGGTTTACTGAGGGTTCTTAAAGCATCGAAATGGAAAGGGCGCCTGGGTGGCTCAGCCAGCGAGGCGTCCGACTCTTGGTTTCGGCTCAGGTCGTCACCTCACAAGTCGTGGGTTCAAGCCCCTCATCGGGCTCTCTGCTCTCTCAGCACACAGCCTGCTCGGGATTCTCTGTCTCCCCCTCTCTCTGCCCCTTCCCTGCTCACGCTCTGTCTCAAAAATAATCATTAAAAAAAATAAATAGAAATGGTAAATACCATGCTGGACACGCTACCCAAACTCCCTTTGAACTCCATGAGGCTTGTCACATTTACCTTTAGCTACGTTAGTCCAAGGAGGCTGAGCTATATGCTCTTACTCAAGCCTGTTATTTTAGCCCCGGGCAAAACCACAAACATTTATACTGATAGTCAGTATGCCTTCGGGGTAGCTCGTGATTTGGAACATGATGGCAGCGATGAGGTTTCCTTACCTCCGATGGGGAGGAGATGAAAAATGGCTCCCCAAAAATGGCTCCCGTCTCCACTGCCTATGAGGCGCCATACTTTTGCTGGCAGCTCTGGCCATGAAGGTTCCCAGGCATTCCAGACTCAACTCCCTGGAGGCCAAAGGACACCGCCTTGCCGGTATTTCCACACGCTGCTCTCAAGGAAAGTGACAGCCAGACCTCTGGCATGTTCCAAAGGGACATTCTTTCAAACGACAGATTAGAAAAATTGACCAGGGACGCCCAACAATTAGCCCCAGAGAAGGAGAGACAGTATTTGGACATCTAATAACTCTGGGTTCGATACACAAAGCGAGCTCTAGTTTGAACCAAAGAACAATCTGGTCCTCCCAGAAATTCTAAAGTTCTCACCACTTTCCATGCACCCACATGAAGCCACTGGCCTACTGAGTGAATG
This sequence comes from Proteles cristata cristata, assembly GCA_017311185.1. NCBI lineage: Eukaryota > Metazoa > Chordata > Mammalia > Carnivora > Hyaenidae > Proteles > Proteles cristata. The sequence goes on from JAESUZ010002724.1 coordinate 48,075, forward strand.
ACAGCATTCATGAACCCGTATCGATGGGAAAATACGAGGAAGGCTGCAAAAAGGGTCTACTTTACTTGGCTCGTCCCACTTGACCAAAATGCAGTCCTGAGAAACCTCTCCATACTGCCCCTGGGCAGCGTCAATTGCCCAATGGACCAACTGAGGTTTGGCACATGGATTTCGCGCAGTTCCCCTCCCCCGCCTCCATCTCACGGATAGAAGTATGTTTTGGCCCTAGTTTGTATGTTTTCTCACTAGACCGAAGCTTCTCTTGTAGACAGGCCAGTGCCTTTCCGGCAGCTAACATTCTGTGAGGAAAAATGACCCCCTACCGGGGGATCCCCTCTTGAACTACGCAGTAACTAAAGAACCCATTTTACCAGTCAGGAGCTTCAACAAGGCAGTGCTATTTGGCCCGTCCATTGGGCGCACCGCCCTCAATCCTCGGGGCCGGCCAAATTTACGGATGACACTGTTGAGACTCAAGTGGCAAAATTTATAGACTCTCCAAATACCTTGGCCAGAGGCGCGGCCGTTAGTCCCTCCGTGTCTCAGGTCCTCCGCGTTTTTGGAACTCATACATTCTCACCCTTGGAGAGAGAGGAATGACCATGCATTCTGGCTTCTCCCTCTTTTGCCCCCAGTTGATATAAGGAGAGGTCTTCAAGACTGTCAAGGTCTAGTTGCTTCTATTAAACATAACCAGGTTCTAATAGAGCAGTCTTCTCACTGCACACAGTCTTTTCGCTGCAGACAGCGATCTGAATGCCTCACGCGTCGCCACTTGGAGAACTTTTTGGGAAAGACACCATCTCCACTGTCAAGGTCTAGTTGCTTCTATTAAACATAACCAGGCTCTGATAGAGCAGTCTTTTCACTGCGCACAGGAGACAGCGATCTGAACGCCTCACGCGTTGCCACTTGGAGAACTTTTTGGGAAAGACACCATCTCCACAAAGGCTCTTCAACCTTGCCGGAAAGGCCCTTATCAGCATCTGCTCACCGGCCACTGTGCGGACTCTTTCATCCACGTGACACAGCTAAAGAAAGCCCCAAACCCTGACTGGACCTGCATACCCTCTGGTGACAGGATTTCTCGGAGTCGAAGCCGACGACACCTGGGAACGCAGCTTTCCCAAGCTGTCCGGACCAGGCCTGCGTGCTTTTTTCTCACTGCCGCTTCTTGTATCTCTTTTGAAGAAGGAAAACGCCCTTTATCAGCATTTCCCAATCTCTGGGCATTTCCGGAAGGGTTAGGACGTTCATCCTCACAACACACATGGTTCTCAACAGCTCTTCGGAGAGAACCATGCTGCTTTAAAATGTCCTGAAAGTGCTGCTATTCTCGCAAAAGGGCTCACTGACTATTGCTTCAGGTCACGTGTGTACCCCAGGTTCCCAACTGCACTCGGTTATTTCCTTCGGGGGACTCTCACAGAAGTCCACTATTTTGTCTCATAGTCACTAGGTTTAGAAGGCGACTTTCAGGAGTCAAACATGACTCTGGGATGGCCTTCACAGGAAGAGGCCTTTCTTCCCCAAGTCCAACGAGGGCCAGTGAGTATCTTCAGACCTAGGGTTCTGGTTTAGAACCGACATACAGTCAGGAACTGTCATGTTGCTTTTGACGGTGCATTTGTCTATCAACTTTCGGCAGAAAGGATGTGCCCCTTAGGTTGATGCCGGCTCAGAGCTCAGGGTCTTGAGAAGATACAGACTTCAGACGAAAATCGCCCAAGAGCTGTCCCTTCTAATTCCCTCCCTGTTACTCAGTGTGGCACTCACCCTCCGACGTGAGACATGACAGCCACGGAAGGTCCTTCCTGGCACCGAGAGATAAAAGCACTAGGTACAGAGGACCTGACCGCTCATCGGCAATGCTCCCTGGGAAGGATCCTGATCGAAAGGGGGAAAGGTGAACTTCAGTAACAGGAACCCCCATGGAAATGGAGTCAGGGGGTTTGGGGAGGGGGGGTTTGAACACCATCCACTCCTTGTCAGTTGCTGACCCAAAGGGAAGAAGCAGACGCGACCTTGCATGTGGACTCGCAGTTGGTGATTCATCACAACCCAACCTACCCCCTTTGCTCCTTCAAAAGTGTACCTTTCCTTTGTTCTCTGGAATGGCCTACCTTTGTTGGTTTGTTTAATGTTTATTTATTTTTGAATGAGGCAGAGAAAGAGCAGGAGCAGGGGAGGGGCAGAGAGAGAGGGAGGGAGACACAGAATCTGAAGCCGGCCCCAGGCTCTGTCTGAGAATGTCAGCAGAGCCCAACATGAGGCTCGAACTCACGAACTGTGAGACCGTGACCTGAGCCGAAGTCGGACGCTTAACCAACTGAGCCACCCAGACGCCCCGCCTACAGTTTTTTAAATTCTTGAATAAACCTACTTTGTTTCTAGTAAAACAACTGGTAGTTTTACTTTTAAGGTTAGCAATACGTATATGACATACACAGGCATTCTTTCCAACCTCAAAATGTTACCAGTAGATGTTTCCAGAAAGTGAAATTGTGGGGAAATAAGTATTTTTCAAGCTTCTTGACTAACTACGTATTATCACTCACGTTTTCACCGTTGAACTCCCCCATTCTATTCCAAGGTGCCCTCGGGACAAAAAGCCCCCGGACCAGTCTGGCTCTAGCTCCTATGACCTGATCTTCCTCCAGGCCCCAGCTACGAAGTTCCGTCCAGTCTGCACTGGGCCCAGCCTCCCCCTCTTCCAGAAAACAATCTAAGCCTTGCCATCTACACCCATATGCCCACCTCACTCCCGTGCTGCGGCCGGGCCACTGCGTGTGACCCTCCGGGTCTGGTTCAAATCTCCAAATGCTGCGACACTCAGAACTCCAGCGAGAAATGGGTCTGTCCATTCTCAAAGAGACGCTGCACTGGCTGAGCACGTGGCCTCTGTCATCTGGGACCACCTTATACCACCCGCTGAAAGACTCCCATCAGAAGATGTTATATGTACGGATGTCATAGTTCGGAACGACCGTATGCATCCCTCAAGGGCAAAGAATTGGTTTTGGAGATTTTCACATACTCTGCAGCACACCGTCCTGTACCTTAAATATTTAATAACAGAATTGCTACCACGTCGAGTTTTCAAGCCTTAGTTATCTGCCTCAATGACTGTGAGAATGACTTAGCCCAACCCAATTTCAGGATAATTAAAAGAATAAATTGATCACTGGGCCTTCTTTGTACTAGAATCTGATTCTCAACACTAATCAACGTGGGGCCCTTCCTACAATTTTATAATGGGCACAAACATTCCTCCGTGGTATCTAGCATTTGCTACTTCTGAGATGCAAAGCACAGGTAATTTCTAAATTCATACTCAGTGTATCAGATGCCGCCCTGCTAAACCCATACAATTGACAAGCTTTAGAAATTTACAAGATTAGGGGCGCCTGGGTGGCTCAGTCGGTTGAGCGTCCGACTTTGGCTCAGGTCATGATCTCATGGTTCGTGGGCTCAAGCCCGGCGTCGGGCTCTGTGCTGACAGCCAGCTCAGAGCCTGGAGCCTGCTTCGGATTCTGTATCTCCCCCTCTCTCTGATCCTTCCCTGCTCACGCTCTCTCTCTCTCTCTCAAATAAATAAAACGTTAAAGAAAAAAAGAAATTTACAAGATTAGAGAAACAGCAGGACAACTATTCTCACTTTCTCCAGATAAAAAATAGAAAGAAACAGGGGCGCCTGGGTGGCTTAGTCAGTTAAGCGTCCGACTTTCGCTCAGGTCATGATCTCGCGGTTCGTGGGTTCGAGCCCCGCGTCGGGCTCTGTGCTGACTGCCAGCTCAGAGCCTGGAGCCTGTTTCAGTCGGTGACTCCTCTCTCTCTGACCCACCCCTGCTCACGCTGTCTCTCTCTCTCTCCTAGAAATAAATAAAACATTAAAAAAAAATTAAAAAAAAAATAGAAAGAAACAATCTGAGAATGGAAAAGAGAACATAACCTTGAAAATGATTTTGAAAAAAGCCTCGGGTCCCCTCCCCTGTCAGATACCACATTTGATCTCAGCCAAAAGGCTGAGAAGCGATCTACTACCGTGTCAGATGTAATGATTTCCAGCTTTGCCCACGTCATACTGTTTGTACCAGGGAAGGAAACTAGCAATTATTGAGTGTCCACCATAACAGACGTCGGCCAAGTGCGGCCCATGAGACAGATGCAGCCTGTGGTCTGTTTGTGTACAGCCTGTGGGCTGAGGATGGTTTTTAGGTTCTTAACAGGTTGAAAAACAATCCGACGAAGAGCATTTTGTGACGTCTGAAAAACATGAAATTCACAGCTCAGTGTCCGTAAATACAATTTTATTGGAACACAGACACATATACGGCTGCTTTCATGCAAAATGGTGGAGCTGACCAAGAGATCTGGTGGTCCGAAAGCATAAAAATTTGACACCTGGCTCTTGTTGGAAAAAGTCGGTCTCCCCATGTGTTTATTATACGCTAAGCACTTCAGAAATGGTAGCAAATACTATCCTTAACATACACATGAGAAAAAAGGAGTTTAAGCTGTTGTTACAAAGGACAAAGTGCGTAAATGGTGGTAAGCTCCTTCCAAGGGGGCGGTTTCGCGGAGATAACGGAAGCCAAGAGAAGACAGAAGCAGAGGTCGGAGGGACGTGGCCTCGAGCCAAGGAGCGAAGCCACCCCCAGAAGCTGGAAGAGGCAGGAAGGCTCGATCAAGCCTGCAGACGGCGCGGCTCTGTCACACCTCAGTTCTCGGCCTCTGGCCACCAGGATGGCAGGAGAAAATATTTGTATTGTCTTAAGCCCCCCAATTTAGAGTAATTTATTACAGCAGCAAAAGAAACCAAACGCCCACGACCGTCCACGATTCCTTCTTCTCTAGTAGGTTTCCTCTAACAATAAGCCACACAGTTTCTGAACTCAGGCCTCCCTCCACTGCTCTCCGTGAGGTCTCTGAATCATTATCCACATCCCTGCGTCTGCATTGTTGACAATGAACGTCTTATCTCTTCCATCAGCAGTTAAGCTCCGCCAAGTGTGGAACTGTCTGATGGGGTTCCAAACTAAAAACAGCTTTTATAAAAACCTAAAGAAAAGGGGGAAGGGGAGGGCATCTGGCTGATTGAGTCAGAAGAGCACTAAGCCACTCAGGGTCATGAGTTCGAGCCCCACGCTGCATGCAGAGATTACTTAAAAAAATAAATTAAAGGGGCGCCTGGGTGGCTCAGTCGGTTTAGCGTCTGACTTTGGCTCAGGTCACGATCTCGCAGTTTGTGAGTTCGAGTCCCACGTCGGGCTCTATGCTGACAGCTCGGAGCCTGGAGCCTGCTTCGGATTCTGTGCCTCCCTCTCTCTGCCTCTCCCCTGCTTATGCTCTGCCTTTCTCTCAAAAATAAACAAACTTTAAAAAAATAAAACAAAATAAACAGAACACTAAAAACAGCTACCAGGTGGTTTCCAAGAAACTCGCTTACAGCAAAGTGATTCAGAGGGAGTGAAAGGAAACAGGTGCCCTAAACGGCCCCAAACAGATATCCACCCAAACGTCTGACACCAGGAGGCAAGGTGAAGAGCTAGACAGGTTGTCACAGAGCAGGCAGACCCGCTAGTGTCTGAGGGACCCCATGGGGCTCTCCTCGTCAGCAAGGTGGCTGGCAGATGCCAGAGGCCAGGAGTGTGGTCGCATCCCTGGAAAGCAGGAGATGGGCTCACACAAAGGGCCAGGGCCAAGCTGTGCCAGTTTCTCTAACAAAGACTTCATTATGAATGGACGCAACAAAGTTTGAAAATACAACCTTGGAAACAGAAGTAACCGCAAACTGGATACTCACAAGCAAAACATGTAGCAGTCTCAATCGGTCGGTATCAGTTAAGGAAAAGTTAGGGCTACCCTGTACCACTACTGTGTGGGACAGGGGCGGCTGTAACAATAAAAGGAATTATTTACCCAAGAAGATACAATGCACTGCTTATCTCAGCACCAAAGGCAAGAGTTACACCGCAGAGAAACAGCAGAATATTATTGGCTCCTCTGTGATATGGACAACAACGAAGGTGCTAAACAATGGAAACTCAAATGGGAAGAATGCCTAAGACAGGACATCATACTTGGGGACAAGAGCGAATGGAAGCTTAGTAGCTAAAAATGCAGAGAACACTTCCCAATCAGGTTGAATAAAAGATGCTGCATAAAGAACAAGGAAGAGGTCAGAGGCTTCACAGCAGCATATGTGGCTTAAAGCTCTGGCTGCCCTCGGCGAAAGCTCAATCACAAAGTGACATACACACGGTCACAGAGTCACACGCACACTCTCTCATGACCAATCAATGCTCTAAAATCCAAGGGTTGGCAAACTGGCCCGTGGGTCAAATCCAGCCAGCCCCTTGTTTCTGTACTGCTTGTGAGTGAATAATGGTTTTTACGTGACTAAATAGCTGGATTTAAAAAAAAAAAAAATCAAAAGAAGGACATTTTATGGCAAGTGACAATGACATGAAATTCACATTTCAGTATCGATACTCAAAGGTTTCATTGGAATCCAGCCACACCCGCCATTTACATACCGCCTGTGTCTGTGAGATACAACCAGAGCTCAGCTGCTGCCGCGGAGACCAGACACCCCATTACAGGAAAAGTCTGCTGACCCCTTCTAACCGATACAGGGCAAATCATATCTCAGTTGCAGAATCGAGTTCTGGAGATCAAATTTCTAGTGAAAAATTAAGTGAGAGCTGTGTTCAGCATGGGGCCTGGGAATCGCACTTGAAGAGGCATTAAAACTTAGGGGGACCTCGGAATGGGAATTTGAACTCATAAAGGGATTTTGGGGGCGCCTGGGTGGCTCAGTCGGGCCAGCCTCAGACTCTTCTTGATTTCAGCTCAGGTCATGATCTCATGGTTCGTGGGATCGAGCCCCACGTCATGTTCCACGCTGAGCCTGCTTGGGATTCTCTCCCTCTCTCGCTCTTGCTCTCAAAATCAATAAATAAACTTAAAAGCAACTTTAGAAAAGGATTGTTTTCATATATGAGGGAATCTTGTATGCTGTTTGACAACCTGTGTTGTTTCAGAAAATAAATGAGGGCGATGAATGGAGGAGGTGTATCAGGGGAAACTTTCCT
>JAESUZ010002725.1:0-38505 GCA_017311185.1 Proteles cristata cristata
GATTTTAGCAGATTTGTGGCCTCTCCTTACTAGAGAACAGTAGCAGCCACAACCTCCCTTCACCAACACGAGTTGAACAAATTGCTCTAGGGACAGAGCCCACCATTACCCTCAGGTACTGTCTGACCCACTGCGGGACTCAGCACAGACCCTCAGCTGAAATTCCCATCCTGACTCTTCCTCTAAACAGCTGAGTATCCTTGGGGAAGTTACCTCAATGGTCTGAGCCTTAATTTCCTCATCCCAAAATGAAGAATGTAACATCTACCTAACAGGACCATCAAGTGAGGTGGTTGTTAATTAATTGAGTAGGTATAGGAAGAAAAGCAGGTCCTCTGTAACTTCAGAGATCGACTTGTGAGAGATGAATCCAGCCTGGCAGCTACAACTGTGGCTTCCCTAGGAAGTGGTACACTCAGCATGCTCTGGGCGACCCCACTGGACAGGCATTCATTGATGTTTGAGGAGCAGTGGAGGAGAGTGAGCCGACCAAAGGTTGTGTGTCAAAGGTGAGAAACACATGTACCACCCAGTGGTCTCTGTCAACCAAAGACCCATGCCTGAGAGAGTTACCTTTACATGAGAAACGGCCCAGCTTTACCGAAGTCCAGTCATTTCCAGTGGGAGAAGAGAAACCAGGCAAACAGCTACACTTATACCTCCCCGGCAGGTTTCTGCAGATTGAGCTGGGACCACATGCTTGGGGGTTTTGAGAACATTCATCTATATCTGGACACAGAAAGAGTTGGAGTTACAGATTTGCTTCATCTTGTGTAGCAGACTGTATTTTCAAAGATGGTGGGAATAGTGTCTTCCATGCCGTACACCCTGCCTTTATTCTATGAATTCGTACTCCTTCCAGCAGGCAATGGGGTCTATGTTCCCTGCTCTTGAATCTGAACATGCTGGGGCGCTGAGCTGGTGGCAGTAGGTCATAAAGATGAGGCACCTCCTCCTTAATCTCTTGAGATGCTCCTTCTTGGAACTTAGGTGTCATATGTGAGGAATCCAAACCCACCATGAAAAAGCAGTTCCCATGGAGAAGAACCATGTGCCCGGCCCACAGCCCTGGTGGAGCAGCCAGCCCAAGGCAGCAGCGGCTTGCCAGCCTTGTGGGTGTGCTCTCTGGGTAATGGATTCTCTACCCCAACATGAGCCAACTCATCTGACACTGCGTGGAACAGAGAACAGCCATAGTCACCGAACTCAGCTCAGGTGACAGATATGTTTATGAACAAGATAAATGATTGTCATTCTTTTGATGTATTCAGTTTTGATGTACTCAGTTTTGATGTACTCAGTTTGATGTATTACGTATCTACCCAGGAGTAGATAATAAAAAATTACTTGCAAAGCATTGAGAGACCCTTAAAATTGAGCATTCACGGTGCCATGGGGAGGCCCAGCTCGAGTCTCTTTCAGATCTGGTTGGCCACATCACCTAAACACTCTCTGTGTAATTGTCACGCAAATATAACCTCAAGGGGAGTCTCTTAGAGCTCCTCCCAGAAAATTATGCGTCTAGACAGAAATCTAGAGCTGCTCTGGGACGTCAAGATCAGAACACAGGAATGTTCATCCCACCTTAGTTTGAAGTAGTAAAACATGAGAGACAACTGTTAATGAGAGATTAAATCTGGTGTTGACATAAAGAATAAGGTAATGTACTCCTTTATTCAATACATATCTATTGAATACTTGCAATGTATTAGGCACCAAACTGGGGTCAAAGGCATAAAGGGGATGAAATCCTTGCTGTAGTATCCATTATTTTCTAGATGGGGATTATTGATTTCAAGTCAAATTGAAAAACCAGGGTCTATCAGGACTATGTAGCTTGCCAAATGACCCACGGACTGTAACTCAAAGATAACGAAGGAGTTGAGGCCTCTCTGGGTATTACAACAATAGAAATGAATAATCTTATTCAGAGCCCGGTGAACTATAGCTCCTGGGTCAAATCCAGTCCACCACTTGTTTGTATAAATAAAGTTTTATTAGAACAAACCCACATCCATCCATTTGGGTATCGTCTATGGCTGCTTTTGCACCATGACTGGAGTATTAAGCAGTCATGACAGAAATGACACAGATTTCCACTACCAAAATGTTTACTATTTGGCCCTTTGCATTAAAAAGTTCAATGATCCTTGGTCTTAGGCAGAGACACAATCAGATCTCGACTGGGAAGAAGAGAATTGGGACATAAATGTATGAAATAGAGACAAAGAGTGTCACTCATTCAGGGGATTATGTCTGTGTATGTTACTTGTGTGAACAGCAGCTCTTGGTAGAATACATGTGCCAAGCACACTATGTACTTTATTGTCCTTAATTTTTCCAAGTATTCTTTGAGGTAGGTACTCTTATTTTTATTTTTTTAAATTTTTTAAATGTTTTATTCATTTCTGAGAGAGATAGTGTGAGCAGGGGAGGGTAAGAGAGGGAAGGAGATACAGAATCTGAAGCAGGCTCCAGGCTCTGTGCTAGCTGTCAGCACAGAGCCCGACGTGGGGCTCGAACCCATGAACCGTGAGATCATGACCTGAGCTGAAGTCGGACACTCAACCGACTGAGCCACCCAGGCACCCCTGAGGTAGGTACTCTTATACACTCATTCTGCAGATGGAAACATTGAGGCTAGGAGAGGGTAAATATATTTCCCACCTCCTCAAAAATTGAACGTGGCAAATAGGTAACATGATTCAGAAACTGCCTTGAGAGTTGTAAAGACCTGGGTTTGGAGTCCAGTTCAACCATACGACTGTGACTAGGTCATTCCAGCACTCCAAGCCTCAGTTTCCCCATCTGCACAGTGGAGATCATCATGATGCCTACACTCAGTTTCATGAAAAATGCACTTAAATCCGTTCACTGGGGGCCTGGTATTCAGTGAATTTTAGAAATTCTTGTTTTCTTCATGGAAAGACAACAAAAATGAATCAGTAGTATTTCTGGATATTGACAAATGGCATGATTTTTACTTTTATTTTCATCCTAATGCTAGTTCCAAATAGTTGGAATTCTTAGTGCACAAGGATCCCTGTCATTAGAAAAAGAAAGGTGAAAAGGGGCAGGGCAGAACAGAGGGAGAAAATAGTGTTTGGGACAAAGAAAAAGTACCTACATCCACCGCCCAGCTAGCTTCCACCTGATCATCCTACAAAATGGCAGAGGGTTTGAGGGTTTGACTCACCTTCGCAGGTCACTCCCGGGCCCCTGAACTGAGTTAGTCCATTGCTGGGCAGAAAGCCTTGTTTGCAAGTACAATAGTAACTATGCATGGTGTTGGTGCAGATCGCAAAAGACGGGCATATGGTGGTGTCCTCACACTCATTCACATCTGGGCAGGACAGAAGGAAGAGCTTGTGTGAGTGTTCCAGGGTGGGCGTCAAAGGGAAGCAGCATGAGAGGGTGAAGGGGACTGTTGTGGGCTGAAATATACCCCCCCTCTCCCACCAAATAAGGTGAAGCCCAAAATTCTGGTCCCTGAGATGTGACCTTATTTGGAACAGGGTCTCAGAAGATGTAATTAAGACCCAAGCTAGGGTGAGATCCTACCTGAGTTGGGTGGTCCCTTAATCTGATATGATTGGCATATCTATAGGAAGAGGAGGAGAGATACAGGCCCAAGGAGAACACCACGTGATCACAGAGGCAGAGGCTGGAGTGATCCACCTTCAAACCAAGCAACACCAAGGAACACCAGCCACCCCAGCTGGGTGACAGGCACAGAACAAACTCTCCCTTAGAGCCTTCAGAGAAAGCTTGGCCCCGTGCACACCTTAATTCAGACTTCTGGCCCCCAGAACGGCGAGAGAATAGAGTTCTGTTGTTTTAAACACCCTGGTTTGTGGTAACAGCGGTCCTGAGAAACCGCTCAGTGCTGACAAGGACCTTGGACACCCTAGAATTCTCCTGTTCTAAATGCAGTTCATGGCCAGGAGCATCAACACTGCCTGGGAGGTTGATGGAAATGCAACATCTCGGGCCCCTGTCCCAGGACTAATGAACGAGAGCCTGCATTTTAGCAAGACCCCTGGGTGATCTGTGTGCACATGAGAGTGTGAGAAGCACTGATGTTGGCATTGCCACTCTGGGTGTGGTCCTCGGACCAACAGCATCTGCCTCACCTGCGTCCCGGATCTGGAAAAAGAAGATGCTGATTCTGCAGGTCTGGGAAAGTGCCTGAGATTCTGCATTTCTCACAAGCCCCTGAATGACGCTGATGCTGCTGGTCCATGGACCACAGCACGAGCATCAGAGCTCTAGACTTAAGAGTTTAGTCAAAATTTCAGCCTTTGGAACACGTAAGACCTTCTCTAAAGCTCCAGAAGTAAACCTCCAAAGAGAGAATGGCAGCTGTCCTCACAGACCTATCTCCTCCTCTTCCTTTTAGTAACGGGACCATCCTGTTAAAGACTGCATCCCCAGGGTCTCCTGCAGCTCATGTGACTACGTTCTGGCCAATGGGCATGCATGGAAGTGACATGTGCACCATTTAGCCATGGTCTTGAAAAGAATAAACATGTTGGGGCACCTGGGTGGCTCAGTGGGTTAAGCGTCTGACTTCGGCTCAGGTCATGAGCTCACAGTGAGTGAGTTTGAGCCCTGTGTCCACCTCTGTCAGCTCAGAGCCTGGAACCTGTTTCCGATTCTGTGTCTCCCTCTCTTTTCCCCTCCCCTGCTTACACTCTGTCTCTGTCTCTCTCAAAAATAAATAAACATTTAAAAATTTTAAAGAAAGAATAATCATGCTTTCCACTTCATTCTTCCCCTTCCCCCTGGGCGGGAACATGGAGAGAGTGGGCTGGTCTACCCTTAACCCTGCGGAGGATTGCTTGGGAAACTACCATGCTGAGGGATGGAGAGGCAGCAAGGTGGAATGATCTCATGGACTGGCCAGTCTGGTCACTCTGTTCTACCTGTAAGTTAGAGATTTATAAGAATGAACTTCTAAGAAATAAATGCCTAAGTTGTTTGGTTACTATAGAAACAGTCAAAACTACATCCTAGGCAGTCTAGCTCTGGGAGACAAGTGATTTCACCTCTCTGTACCTCAGTTTATCTGTTTACCCCTCACCCTCACATCCAGTGGGACCCCAAGCCCTGTTGTTCTCTACCCAAATAGTATTGGACACCTACACACTTTTCTCCATCACCACAGCTATGGTCGTGGTGGGTTCTACATCCCTGTGTCTTCCAATGTACCCTGCAATCTCTCTTCCACATAGTAGTCAGCTCTGAATGCACATCTGATTATCTACCCCCACCGCTGCTCTCAGTGCTCCCTGTTGCACTCAGAATTAAAGTCCAAATCACTTAAACAGGACCCACAAGCCCCAGTGACCCGAAGAAACCACATCTTTAAGCCACATCTCATGTAAGTCTCCATTTCTAGACTTCCTGCTACAGAACCTTTGCACATTCTATATCCTTTGCTTCTGCCTTGCCTGCCCAGCTCCTACTCATTCTTCATGTCTTGCTTAAGTGTCATTTCCCCTAAAAGCTTCCTCTGTGCTCTCCATCATAGCCTCCTGTGCTCCTTCTTTATGACACTTATCATAATTATAGTTGCTTGAATATTTGTATGGTCAGCTTTCTAGTAATCATATCCCCCACCAACTGTGAGCTCCAAAACAAAGCCAGAGTTGGAGGCAGGTTTCTCGGTGACTGGGAAGGAACTTATTTGATACTATTATTCCTGTGGTCAGCAGAATTATGGCCCCTCCTTAGATGAGCATATCCCCTTCCCCTTTTTTGTCATTTTTAAAATGTACATCCAAGGTAGTTAGCATATAGTGCAACAGTGATTTCAGGAGTAGATTCCTTGATGCCCCTTACCCATTTAGTCCCTCCCCCCAACAACAACCCCATCCAGTAACCCTCTGTTTGTTCTCTGTATTTAAGAGTCTCTTATGTTTTGTCCCCCTCTGTTTTATATTATTTTTGCTCCCCTTCCCTTATGTTCATCTGTTTTGTGCCTTAAAGTCCTCATATGACTGAAGTCATATGATTTTTGTCTCTCTCTGACTAATTTAACTTAGCATAATACCCACCTGTTCCATACATGTAGGTGTAAATGGCAATATTTCATTCTTTTTGATTGCTGAGTAATACTCCATTGCATATATACACCACCTCTTCTTTATCCATTCATCCATCAATGGACATTTGGGCTCTTTCCATACTTTGGCTGTTGGTGATGGTGCTGCTATAAACATCAGGGTACATGTGCCCTGATCACATCCTTTATGTAAATGTTTATTTACCATTTTTTAGACAGAGAAAGAAAGAGAGAGAGAGAGCAGAGGAAGGGTATATAGAGAGGGAGACAGAGGATCTGAAGTGGGCTCAACGCTAGCAGCAGAGAGCCTGATGTGGGGCTCGAACTAATGAACCATGAGATCGTGACCTAAGCTGAAGTCGGATGTCCATCTTCACACAGTTGGTCACATAGGCGCCCTCAGAGATGACCGCATCCTAATCCCCGGAACCTGTGCTGTGTGGCAAGAAAGAACTATGGATTCCGATGGAATTTGCTGATCCTGACCTGAAGGGGTTATTCTGGATTACCCAGATGGGGTCAGGGTAATCACAAAGGTCTTTAAAACGGAAAGATGAAGCCAAGAGAGGAAGTGACGCAATGTGAGAAAGACTTGGCCAGTCACTGCCAGCTTTGAAGATGGAGGAAGAGGGACATAGCCAAGGAATCCAGGTAACCTCTAGGAGATGGAAAAGGCAAAATGACACATTATCTTCTTGAATCTCCAGAATGGAACTCATCCCTGCTCACACCTTGATCTTAGCCGATCAGGACCCACTTTGGACTTCTGACCTCCAAATCTGTAAGGTAAGCTTTGTGGTGATTTGTTATAGCCACCGTAGGAAACTCATACAATTCCCAATATACAGATGTGGACGACTGAGTCTCAGTGAGGTAAGTAACTTCTCCAAGGACTGTCAGCTGGGGACTGGCAGCCCCAGGCCTGTCCAAACCTGGAGTACGTGATTTTCACTACTGCTACCCAAGAAGAGGTAGATCTGGCTGGAAATGGAATCCATTTTCAGGTAATTTCTAAGACAATTGTTTGTAAAACACTTTTGTAATCGGTTGTTTTTTTAAATGTTTTAAATGCTCTATTTATTTCTGTGTGTGTGTGAGAGAGAGAGAGACAGCGTGAGCAGGGGAGGATCAGAGAGAGAGGGAGACACAGAATCTGCAACAGGTTCCAGACCCTGAGCTGGCTGTCATGACATGCAGAGCTCTACACGGGGCTCGAACCCTCGAACCTTGAGATCATGACCTGAGCTGAAGTCAGATGCTTAACCGACTGAGCCCCCCAAGTGCCCCTGTAATTGGTTGTTTTAAATCTGTTTCCCTGATGGGCTTTGAGCTCCTGGAAGGCAGGGATTTATGCCTGTCTCATTCATGCTGTGTGCTGAGTGCTTAGAACAGTGCCCGGTACACAGCTGCTGCTCAATAACGAAGATCTCACTGAGAAAGTAGCACTGGAACAAAGACCAGAGGGAGGTGAGTGAGCTACGAAGGTACTTAGGACAGAGGAAACAGCAAACGCATGAAGGACCCAGGGGCTGGACCACATCTGGTGGTTTTGTGGAATTACGAGGCGGCCGGTGTGTTTGGAGCAGAGTGCACAAGGGTAAAGGGGAGGTGGGGATGCGGCTCAATGGTGTAGGACTGGCTAGACTACTGTCACACCTCAGCTTTCTCTCAGAGAGTGACGGGAACCGTGGGGGAGGCTCAGCACAGGCGGCACACAGCACGACTGAGGTTTAACAGGATCCTCTGGTCGGAAGATGAACGGTCTCAGAGGGACAGAGGCAGGATGACCAGGAAGGGGGCACTGCACCTGTCCAGGTGAGCAAGGATGGCAGGTGCAGCCCGGCTGAGAGCAGCAGAAGGCACGAGAGTCGATCGGGGTTCGTTCTGAAGGTGACGCCAGCAGGATTTGCCAGTGGGTTGGAGCAGGATGTGAAAGAAAGAGAGGGTTGCTCAACTATCTTTATCCATTCCGTCAGTCGTCTATTAGTTTTATGGATTGTTTCCTTTGTCGTGCAGAAGCTTTTTATCTTGATGAGGTCCTAACAGTTCATTTTTGCTCTTGATTCCCTTGCCTTTGGGGATGTGTCAAGTAAGAAATTGCTGCGGTTGGGTCAAGGAGGTTGTTTCCTGCTTTCTCCTCTAGGGTTTTGATGGTTCCTGTCTCACATTCAGGTCCTTTTTCCATTTTGAGTTTATTTTGGTGTATGGTGTGAGAAAATGATCTAGTGTCATTCTTCTGCATGTTGCTGTCCAGTTCTCCCAGCACCATCTATTGAAGAGGCTATCTTTTTTCCATTGGATGGTCTACCCCGCTTTGTCAAAGATTAGTTGGCTGAACATTTTTGGGTCCAGTTCTGAGTTCTCTATTCTTTTCCATGGGTCTATGTGTCTGTTTTTGTGCCAATACCATACTGTCTTGATGACAGCTTTGTAGTAGAGGCTAAAGTCTGGGATGGCCCATTTTGATTTTCTTCTTCAATATTACTTTGACTATTTGGGGTCTTTTGTGGTTCCATACAAATTTTAGGATAGTTTGTTCCAGTTTTGAGAAGAATGCTGGTGCAATTTCTATTGGGATTGCATTGAATGTGTAGATTGCTTTGGGTAGTAATGACATTTTAACTATATTTATTCTTCCAATCCATTAGCATGGAATGTTTTTCCATTTTTTTGTGTCTTCTTCAATTTCCTTCATAAATTTTTTTATAGATTTAATCATACAAACCTCTTACATCTTTGGTTAAGTTTATTCCTTGGCTATATGAACAAATCAGAGGACTCTAGATCATGGCGAGGATGTGGAGAAATGGGCACTCTCCTACACTGTTGGTGGGAATGTAAACTGGTGCAGCTCCTCTGGAAAACAGTGTAGAACTAAAAAAATTAATAGAATTCCTCTATGACCCAGTAATAGCACTACTAGGAATTGACACAAGGGATCCATGAGTGC
The DNA here is from genome assembly GCA_017311185.1 of Proteles cristata cristata. Lineage (NCBI taxonomy): Eukaryota > Metazoa > Chordata > Mammalia > Carnivora > Hyaenidae > Proteles > Proteles cristata. Next base: position 9,018 of record JAESUZ010002725.1, read on the forward strand.
TGATACACAGGGGCACATGGACCCCAATGTTCATAGCAGTACTCTCAACAATAGGCAAAGCATGGAGATAACCTACGTGTCCATCAACTGATGAATGGATCAAGAAGATGTGGTTTATCTATACAATGGAATACTGCATGGTAATGAGAAAGAATGAAATCTGGCCATGTGTAGAAACATGGATGGACCTTGAGGGTGTTATGCTGAGCGAAATAAGTCAGGAAGAGAAGGACAGATACTTTATGTTTGTACTTATAGGAGGATTAGGAGGAACTTAACAGAGGACCATGGGTAAGAAGAAGGGGAAAAATAGTGGAGGAGAGGGAGGGAGGCAAACCATGAGAGACTCTTGAATGCCAAGAACAAACTGTGGGCAGATAGAGTCGGGGAGAGGGGAAGGAGGGTGATGGGCATGGAGGAGGGCACTTGTGGGGATGAGCACTGGGTGTTATATGGAAACCACTTGACAATAAACTATTACCAAAAAAAAGAAGATGTAACCTATCTATACAATGAAATACTACATGGCAATAAGAAGGAATGAAATCTGGCCATGTGTAGCAACATGGATGGAACTTGAGAGTGTTATGCTGAGTGAAATAAGTCAGGCAGAGAAGGACAGATACCATATGTTTGCACGTATAGGAGGATTAGGAGGAACTTAATGGAGGACCATGGGGGAGAAGAAGGGGAAAAATAGTTGGGAAGAAGGAGGGAGTCAAACCATGAGAGACTCTTGAATGCTGACAACAAACTGAAGGCTGATAGGGGTGGGGGATAGGGAAAGAGGGTGATGGGCATGCAGGAGGTCTTTTGTGGGGATGAGCACTGGGTGTCATACGTAAACCAACTTGACAATAAATTACTTAAAACAGAAAAAGAAAGAGAGGGTTGGAAGGTAACGCCAATGTCGATCAGTAGGGTGGGGAAGCACTTTATAAATAATCCAACTCCAAGAGATGCATTATTCTCAGGGCCTTGAGAGTCAGGCTCTGCACTTCCTACCACATGCCTTGTTTATTTCCCTTGTCTCAAGTGTATCCTTTTTCTTATGAACAGCTTCCTCTTTCATCTGCAGGGGCTGCCTAATGCTTTGCAGACTTCCGGCACATTATCACTTGTGGCATCTCATCTGAGCTTTCCATTACCCTCTTCCTCTGTGGCTCAATTGCTCACAACTCAAACCGGAACCACAACCCAAGTGACTGAGCACCTGACAACCTCTCCATCTCCTCTTCCTGCCTCCTCCCATCAGCCATGCGCACCTTTGCTCAGTTTCCCAAATGCTTTCTGGTCTCAGGACTTGTGCGTGCACCGACTTGCTAGCCCTCCCTAATCACACAAACGATTCCTTATAATAAATCTTTACCTGTATGTATCCATCCTATTGGCTCTGGTTCTCTGGATAACTCTTGACAAATACAAACTGCCTGCTGTGTGTCGGGCACTATTCTGGGCACTGTGGATTCAGCAGTGGAACAAGACACACAAAATTCCCCAACTTCAACAGAATGGATAATCTGGAGTGGTGAGGGCAAGGGATACAATGTCAAACTACGGCAGTCATGGAGAAGATGACACATGAGCTGAAAATAAAGAAGGTGGGGGAGGGAACCATGTGTATATATATAGGGCAAGAGCATCCTAAACAGAGGGCACAGCTCATGCAAAGGTCCTGCCTGGGGCATGAATGGGCCTGGGGTATTGAAGAAACAGCGAGGAGGTGTGTAGGACTGGAGCAGAGTGAGCGAGGGGGTGTGAGGGTGACAGCAGGGCAGGGTGGGAATGAGGCAGGTCCTCTAGGGCCTTGGGGGCCCCAGAGAGGACTTGGGTTTTACCCCAGGGAGGTCGGAGCCCTGAGGGGCTGTGGGCAGAGGAGGGCAGGACCTGACTCGGTCGTCTGGTGGCCTCTGCAAAGTCAAGAAGCCAGGAGATCAGAGAAGAGACCCCTTTAAAAATCCACCTGAGACAGACACATGATCCTCAGTCATGAACAAAACAACTTAATGGGCGATCACTTAACTGACCCAAGAATGGAAGGAAAACTCCAAGTGCCAAGAAGACTTTTAAAAATATAAGTAGAGCTTCCATTTCATTGGTGCCTCCCGAGCACCAGTCCCCTTCCGTACATTTTCTGCAAGCCCCACAATAATGCTTCCAGGTGGGTTGACCTATCGATCCGGGATTCCCCAGGGCTCTCCTGATGTTAGCAAAGTCCAGAGTCCTGGGAACCCCCTTCCTGGTTGGAGGCAAGCCAGGACAGTGGTCACATCTTCTTCAAGGCAAACAGTAGGCCTCCATTTTACAGGTGTGCAATCTGATGCCCAAGCGAGCTTGTGGAGCCTCTCCCGGGTTACACAATGGGTCAGAATGCAAAACAAGAGTAAGTAGAATGAGTAGAAAGAGTGAAAGTTGGAAGTGCATCCAGGGACCCTGGTCACAGGCTTTGCCCCCCAAACTCCAGCAAGAACCGGATAATTCATATTTCTCTGAGAAGCAGGAGGGTCAACATCGTTGAGCACCAGTAGTGTTCCAGGTGCCAGTTAATGCTCATCGAAACCCAGCCTTATTAACCCCTCTTACCCCCGTTTTCATGGAAGCTGAAGTCTTGGGGGATTTACTGCAATACCTGAGTGCCGGAACCAAGACCTGAACCCAGGAAATGTGACCCCAGAGCCCAGCTCTTGACAATGCACATGGAATGGAATCCTCACAACTATCCCATTACATTGGGGGAGGGTTGTCACTGTACCCATTAATCAGATGACAAAACTGAGAGACGGAGCTGCTTGCCCAAGGGCTAAGTGCCTTCTGTCTGGGGGAGTCTCTTTATCAACATGCGTGCCCTGCCACCCAGCTTGCAGGCAGAGAAATGAGAAACCATCGGCTCCTCTTGAAAGTGGCTGGGAGCCAGCCAGCCTCTGTGTTTCCCTGAATGAGGGTGATTCAGCAGAGAGAGATACAAAAGCAGCAACAGGTACCGTCTCTTCCTGGGCATTCACCTATATCAGCTAATGAGCTCTTCCCATCTTGCCAGGTCAGGAGAGGATAGATTGTGGTCGCTCTTGGCACCCGCCATCTGCGTTACCGGCATGGCGTACCTATCCCCGAGCTGTTTCACTGGCTTGGAGGCAATGACCGGCAGACAGATGCTGGAATGTCACAGCAAGCCTTCCCCTTGATCTGAGCAGGTGAGCCCCTGGGGTGCACTTCACGCCCCAGGGCTGCCTGTGAGACCAGGCTGTGGTCGAGGCTCTCCCCAAACACCTTCCATGTGACTCTGTCTGTCCTTGCTCTGTCCTGCTTCCCTCGCTCCCCTGCAAGTGCCTCCTGACAGCCCTCCCTCAGTCAATTACTCACACAAGAATCCTCTCATCAGGCTCTCCTTCTGCAGACACTGGCCAAAAGCGGATGGTAACCCGTATTTTGGTACCTTTTTGTTTTGTTTGCATCTTTTTCTAAGAAGGTAAAGAGTGCTTGCAAAAGAAGCCCTCAGGGGCGCCTGGATGGCTCAGTTGGTTAAGCGACCATGGCTTGGCTCAGCTCATGATATCATGGTTCGTGGGTTTGAGCCCCACATCAGGCTCTGTGATGACAGCTCAGAGCCTGGATCCTGCTTCGGATTCTGTGTCTCCCTCTCTCTCTCTGCCTCATCCCCCACTCATGTTCTGTCTCTGTCTCTCAAAAATAATAAAAAAATGTTAAAAAGCTGTAAAGACAAGAAAACCTCAAGCAGTGAAGAAGTACATAAAGTAAAAGTGAAGATCTCAGTCCCCCATCCTTATACACAGAGGTAACCACTGTCAACAGCTTAGAGTGTATCCCCTCAAGGACAGGTCCTATTCAAAGCCTCAATTATGCAAATGTATTATTAAATACAGATACATTTATAAATTCACACAATTTTAGAAACACAGACGGGATCGTGCAATATACAATCTACTGTGCTTCTCCACAACAGTAGCTACTAATCATAGATGGCTGTTTGCGTTTAAATAAAAAAAAATATTTTTAATGGAAACATTCCATTCTTCAGTCCTATTAGCCCTATTTCAGTTGCTCACTAGCGACTTGTGATTAGGGGTCACCGTACATCCAGAATATGTCCGTCATCATAGAAAGTTCTGTTGGACGATACGGTTGTATTATTACTGTTTTTGCACTAGGGTAGGTCTTGCAAACCAAGAGAAGCAACATTAGTCAAATACAGAAGCTGGGTGATGGGTACATAGGAGTTTGTTACACTATTTCCCCTACCGTTGAAGGTTTAAATAATAAAAGGTTTCTATAAGAAAAATTAAGAGAAGAATATGTTTGGGGCACCTTTCCATGTCGGTCCCTACAGATGTAACTCATGCTTTTGAACATCTGTGTACCTTCCATTGTGTTCATGGGACGTGACTGTGACAGAGATGGCTTGTAGCCAAAAATCAAGCAGTTACTCCACACTCCCTGTCCATACTATGAAGCTGTCACTGGCAAGCTGCTGTCCAACCTCCAACTACATTTCCAGCTCACCTTGTGTCCAGGTATGGCCATATGACCTTGAACAAATTCAGCGTGCATCACTGCCACCATGGGGTTTTAATAAAGTGGGTGTGCATTCTCCACTGTTCCTTTTTCCTTCTTTTGTGGTCTGCAGAAGACTCTAAGACCCTAGCATGGCTGAGCCACAAGACAGGAGTCCGGGTCTCTGAATTACGGCTTGGGGAAAGCCACTCACTGACCAGAAATATCTGGATTAGATTCTTAAACAAAAATTAAATTTCTTTTTATTAAGCCACCGACAGTTTGGGTTTGTTACAGTAGCTAGGGTTACTCCATGAAACACAACATTTTATTAACCAGTCCCCTCATGTAGACATTGTTTATTCCAAGTTGTTACCAAAGTAGTATAAGTACACTTTCTCGCATCTATGGTGATGTTTCTCTGTGGATTATATGAATATCTTTTTGTAAAAAGTTTCTGGATTAGGAATTGTTGTGTCGATGTGTATATACATTTAAAAAATTTTTTTAATGTTTATTTATTTTTGAGAGTGAGAGATAGTGTGAGCATGGGAGGGGCAGAGAGAGAAGGAGACCCGGAATCTGAAGCAGGTTCCTGGCTTAGAGCTGTCAGCACATAGCCCAACGAGGGGTTCGAACTCTGGAATTGCAAGATCATGACCTGAGCTGATGTGGGACGCTTTACCAACTGAACCCAGGAGCCCCAAAATGTATATGCATTTTTATAATATATTATTAAGTACAATAGAGACAGAAAAGCACAAATATCTTAAGTGGGCACTCTGATGAACTATTGCAAAGGTAACATCCCATTTTTTTCTTAAATAGTTTATTCTCAAGTTGGTTTGCATATAACACCCAGTGCTCATTCCAACAAGTGTCCTATGAAAAATGTTTATGCATTTTTTAAAAATATTTTTATTTATTTCTAGGAGAGAGAGAGACAGCGTGAGCAAGGGAGGGTCAGAGAGAGAGGGAATCACAGACTCTGAAACAGGCTCCAGGCTCTGAGCGGCAGTCAGCACAGAGCCTGACGCGGGGCTCGAACCCATGAACCGCGAGATCATGACCCAAGCGAAAGTCGCTTAACCGACTAAGCCACCCAGGCGCCCCTGTTTATGCATTTTTAATGCAAATAGTGCCCAGTTTTCTCAAATGTTAAGCCTTTTGAAGTCTTACTTACAAATTCCTTGTACATGCCTCAAATATAACATCTCTCACACTCTAGACATGGGGCACACATTCTTTCTTTCATTTTCTGCCCACCTTGCCTGTGCTGTATCTGACCTGGGCTAGGTACCAGAGTGCTTGAGATTAATACAATTACTTCCTTACCAGCCAAAGCCTTTTTGGAATCAATGATAATGATCACTTTTTAAAAATTATGGTGACCCTTATATGATTTGAAAATATATAATTTTCTCTTTTCCACTTATATGGATGTGAGCCCACTCCCCCAACACACTCTGCCAAAGAATTTCATATTCTTCAGGAAAAAGTAAGATGTCTTAGCAGTAGACACATGATGAAAGTAAATTAGCAACGTTCAGGTTTTAAATACCAAACTAGATGTTTGGGTTTCCAGCAAGATATGAGTCTTGAAAGAAAGCCTTATAAGAGGAATGAGTTTGGGGGATCTAGTATACAGCATGGTGACTCTAGTTAACAATACTGTCCTACAGGGACACCTGGGTGACTCAATTGGTTAAGCATCCAACCGTGGGTCAGATCTCAGTTCGTGGGTCTGAGTTTGAGCCCCAGATCAGTCTCGCTTCTGACAGCCCAGAGCCCACCTCAGATCCTCTCTCTCTGCCTCTCCCTTGCTCACGAGTGCGTGCACACACACACTGTCTCTCTCTCTCTCAAAAAAAAAACATTTAAAAACAAAACAATAGTGTAGTATGTGCTTGGTAGTTGCTATGAGTAGATCTTAAATAGCTTCAAAAGCAAAAGAAAGGTGATGAAGATGTTAGTGGACACTGTACTGGTAATCATTTCTCAATATATGTGTGTATCAAGTCAACAAGTGTACACCTTAAACTAACACAGATTGTTATATGTCAGACATAACTCAATCAAAACAATTTTCAGGAATCAGGTTTGGAGGACTAGAAGGTAGAGTTTTCATTAAGCTGTGGCGTAATGCAAATACCTATCACAAGGCCTAAGAAAAAACAACTATGGGAAGCTAATAGAGGAGATGAGAAAGACCTACCAGAAGACTTGTTCCTCTGCCACCTCACCTCAGAAAATCCCACACCGAATGGGTGAATATAGGGTATCAAGGGTAGGGGCTGACTTCTCCCAACAGAAAGCAGGTAGGGATTCCTAGTTAGAAGAGAAGTTTGCTTTCTGCGGGTATCACATCCAACAAGGTGTGAGAGTCAACAATTAGAATCCGCAGAGGGAAGTAGCTAGTAGGTAGTTCTAAGAAAGCTCTTTTTGTTTCCTACAGCGTGAACAAAGAAAGCAGAAGCTCTTGCATGGACCCCTGGGGCGGGGGGGAAGCCGCTGATAGGAGAATGACACAAGCAAGGTGGGCCATGCTCTACCAGTAGACAAAATACCCCAAACAAAACACCCCAACAAGAGTCTACCTTCCACAGCCACAAGATCCTAGAAGTTGCCCCTATACCAATATCCAGCTGCCATCTTGGGAGGGTAGGAAATTGGAAAGATTAACTGTTTGTACAACATAGACTGAGTTTCCCAAAGGGAAAGGCTGAGCCAGGAAACTGAGACATTGAGAACGCTAAGAACTGACAATTTTGCAATATTTTTCCTCTCCATCCAGCAGGAGCTTAGATGGAAGAAGGAAACAATACATTTTAAAAATGCAGTCCCACCACACTACCATTTATGAAGCTCTTATCACATGTGCCAGATGGTTAACCAAGTTACCTCTTTTGATTTAAGCTTCCAACATCCCCGTAGATGGGAACCTTTGCTATCTATATTTCACAGCTGAGGAAAGTGACAATCAGAGCGGTTTTGTGTGTGTTATCTGAGGTCACACAGTGAATGCAAGACCACATAGGTAAGAGCCTAGAGAAGAAATTAGGAAACCCAGATATTATTTATCCCTTTCTCTGGCACTAAGTAGCTCCCAGCAAGTGTTAAGCTGCAGCTCAGTCTCCTGGGACATAAGGATCTCCTCCCCAGAAAACACCCTCCCGCACATTGAGTATATGGATTCTCTTTGACCAACTTACCAGTTGTCGTTGATTCTGTTGAGAAAAAATGCGAGCTGCATAAACCACAACACCCTATAAACAAAGAAAAGAAAAATACCATGAACCATCAAGAAGCAATGTGGGATCAATCTGACAAAGTATTCCAAAGTATTCCATTCTAATTAGTCCAAATGAGAGATCCAACTGAGTGACACACAATATTTCACATAATGTTCACAGAAGCCATTCTTGCTTTTTTGCACTTTATGGTTTTCACTTTGTTTGTATCATCTTAATTTTCAATGACAGAACAAAAACGTACCAGCTGATTTTCAAGAACATACACTAAGACATGTACTCTCAAAAAAAAAAAAAAAAAAAGACATCTCCCCCAACTGGACAAAACATGGCTCTTGGGGAGAGATGGAAAAAAACCTTACTTTTTTTTAAGAAGACGTATGGAAATGTTACATATAATACATAAATAGATGTACAGTATATCTGTTGCATTAAAATGGCATTATAGGTCAAGTGGTTACACTTTTAAATTTTCCTAGGAGCTCCTAGGTGGCTCAGTCAGTTGAAGGTCTGACTCTTGATTTCAGCTGAGTTCATGATCTCAAGGTTTGTGAGCCCTGCTTGGGATTCTCTCTATCCCTCTCTCTCTACCCCTCCCCTATGCTCTCTCTCTCTCGCAAATATGAATAAATTTTTAAAAAATTGGCTAAAAGGCAGTGCAGCCCCCAGCACTAAGCTCATTTCCAACATTACAACCTCCACTTCCACAACCCCCACGACATTCACCCACTGAACCCACCACCTCTACCCGCAGCACCACGACGTCGTCACCACCTTTTGCTGATTAACTTCAGGACAGAATAAGAGGCACTAGAGCTAATACCAGGGCAGACAGGCCAAAGCAACAACTTGGCATTTCTGCATGTGGAGTCCACGAGTTACCTGCTTCTTCTAATGAAGCCTCCCAGTCAGCAGGTCCCACAGCCCCAAAATCCCAACATTCCCGCTCATTATCACCAGCTGAAATTCTCTTGCTTGTTAATTATTTTAGAGGCAACAGAACATCATTCTTCAGCATGCCAACTCTGGAGTCAAAATGCTTGAGCTTAAAAATCTGGCTTCATGAATTACTGATTGCATGGCCTTAGGAAAGTTATTCACTCTCTTTGGGCTTAAGTTTTCTCTTCCACAAATAGATGGACTGGACCCCAGGTGGGGAAGCCTGCACCTGTTGCTCGAAACACTGTCCTGCATTCATAGATTTGAACAAGTGACCAACTCTTGAAATACAGGAAGAAAACAAGAACAGAGACAATAAACAAGACCAATACAAACTGACGCCCGAAGAAAGGAAAATAAGAGATAGGAAGGCTCCATCTCATGGCTCGGGCTCAGCACACATATCACCCCAGCCCCCGAGAGGCCTTCCTTAACTTCCCCCTTCAACATAACCCTCAGTCACTGTCTACTTTCACAGCACTATGGCTGCCTGAAATGCTTTTGTGTAGTTATTATTTGGGGCAGGATAGCATAGTGATAAAGTGTAGTACTTCTTAGCTTAGTAGTCTTGGGAAAATTATTTAATCTCTTTTACCTCAGTTTACCTCAGTTTCCTCCTTGGTAAAATGAGACTATTAGGGATCCAATATTAGAGGAGGTTGGTGAAGACATTTAAGGAACTTACAATGGTGCAAATGGGTGTTTGTAATTCTTATAAGTGGCTTCTCTTCTGCCTGACCTTCCTACTATGAAATCAGACTCATGGCTGCAAGAAATACGTGTCAAACAGATGACTACAAAGAAAGTCTAGCATGACAGATGGAATTCCCTATGCAGAGTGATTTTTGTCAAAAGTCCTATAAAGAAGGTGTTCGCAGTGTCCAGCCTAGGATTGGGATCCCTGGCTGGATGCCCCATGTCCTTCCCTTTTCCCTGGATCCCATTTCCAGTTCAGGCTTCCCCCAACCCTCCCACAACCATTCAGCCCACACTCACCCCATAAGAGGAGCAAGCTGAGGTTCCTCATGGTCCCGTGTGTCTGTCATTCAAAGAAGGGAACCTCTTCTTTGTTCTCTGGGTTTTCAATAGCAGAGGATATGGAGAGAGGGTAGGGGTGGAGCCAGAATTGCTCAACGCCACCAGGGCAAGACAGCCCTTCTTGCTGAAGTTTTCTAGATGAGGACATTGTGGCAACCCCCTAATTTTATTTTTCTGCCACCGTGAAGAGAAGTTGATCCAGCTGCTGTGTTGCTGTGTTCAGGCTCTCCAGACTCTCTCCTTCTCTCAACTTTTGCATCTTTTCTTTCCCCACCAGCACTGACTCTCAGCCTTCTTTCCCTGCACCTCCAAGTAACCTACCGCCATCTGTCCCCAGCAAAGCGAAGACCGGACTCAAAGGACTCTTCCCATACCACCCCAAGAGACAGCCATCTCAGCCTTCACGGACCAGGTGCCATTCTAGACACATGGCCAACGAAATTCAATTTCAGCATCACATCCACATCATCGAGTAGAGATTCTGACCCCTAGACATCTTACAACAACAACAACAAACATTAAAATTAATAAAGAAAGCTAGCCATGGAGAGAAGGGGTGTGACTTGTCCAAGGTCACTTGGAGTCGAGATTTGAATCCATATCCTCTGGCTCCAAGGCCTTGCCCTTGAACCATTCCATCTACCTCCAGCTCTCCTACTTGTGACCCCAGCACAGCAGCACCTCCAACCCTGCGTGTACGATCTCACACACACAGAGGTCTGGCAATGCCTAGCCAGGGTCCCCAGAAGCTGATGCTGAGACTGGGATTCTAGTGAAAGTTGTTTATCAGGGAGGTGACCCCAGAAAACCCCAGCTGGGGAGGGGAGCAGGGAAATGGGGGCGGGAAAGGGTCCCCAGTGGCCAGCAAGTTGCATAGTGAGAAACTGGAACTTGATGTCACCAGGACCTTGAAAGGCAGCCCGGAACATTCTCAGTTACCCCAACTGAGAAGCAAGGGAGCTGGGGTATGTATCCGCTGGCTACTGCCAGTCACGGATTGAGGATTGCATTAACCCACAACCCCTTGGGCCTGGCCACCAAACAGACAGAATGGGGTAACCTAAGTGTAAGCCTGTCAAATGACAAATGTCAGTTAGGGTGCTGTAAGGGATTCAGGGTCTTGGGTGAGGATAGGCACCAAAACATCTATACAGGCTAAAATGAGGCACAAAAGCCAACCCCACGTTCTTGAGAACAGCCCCACGTGTTTCTGCATTCTCTCATTTGCTCCATGCAAAGCAAAGTACCCCCCTTGGAGGTATGATCACTGAGAAGACTCATCAATGGCCCCCTGTGTGTGCATCAAGGGACCCTGCCCATGTGGCTGCAGTTAAGAGCAGCACAGAAACACAGCAAATTCCAAGGAAGAGGATAAACAAGAGGTGTGTTGTGTTACGGAGAAGCCCTGGGGGATAAACAGACTCTAGAGCCAAATCACCAGGAGTTCAAATCCCATCTCCTCCGCTTGCTAGTCATGTTCTTAATCTCTCTGTGCCTCAACATTCCCATTGGTAAAGTGGGCCCAATTATAATAGGCTCCACTTAGTAGGGCTGATATGTGCATCTGAGGAGTGGGCACACGAGACATGTCTAGAACAAGGCCTGGTGTACAGGAAAAACTCAAGCGTTGGTATGACAGCCACAAGAGCTAGAATCAGACCTAGGATCAAGTCATGACTCCAGTGTGTTCTCGTAGTGACTTTGGTAAGTCACTTGCCTCTCTGGGTCTCAGTTTCTTCATCTGGAGAATGAGGGTAACAACAGGCCATGACCCAAAGGATCGCTGTGGAGCATGTACTATAAGGTAGGGCAATACAGCCAACTGGGTGCAATTTCTGGGACTTGCACATTCCTCTCTAACCCTTCTTCTGTGTATCCAGAGTGTGGATACACTAGAGGCAGATAGACAAATGCTGTGGCTTCAATTCACAATCACAGGTTCTTTGACACTCTTCCCTTCAAGAGGGAGAGCTCTCCTTGGGTGTGTGCTGGACTTCAACAGGACAAGGAGCGTGTGACACTGTGGCATCTGAAACATCTGAGGTGAGAGAATCACTGTGACTTCCTACTTGCTCTCTCCTTGTGGGATCATTCACCAGGGGAAGCCAGCCACCCAGCATGAGGAGGAGATGAGGTTTGTGGTCAATGGCTTGCCTGGGACCTCCTGGGGGGACCCTGATCCAGAACCACCCAGCTGAGCCACCTCCAGATTCCCAGACCCTCAGAAACTATAAGAAAATACAACCTTGTTGTCTAAAGCTTCCAATGTTGGAGTGGAAGGGTATGCAGGCAGAGACAACTGGTCTACCTAGAAGCAATTTTCCCCATCAGCAAAAGGAGGACAACACCAGCTTCACAGGGTTTGAGGTTTAATGTAATGAAAGCACAAAATCGTGCCTGGCACAGATTAAATGCTCAGTAAAATTTGCTGGTATTACCATCATTATTCTCTTGTTATACTAGATTGTCACGGGTACTCATAGGAGCCCTCATACCAGCGAAGGTCTGAACAGGAGAAGTCAGCAAAGATCCTTTCATGCACAACCTTCTAAAGTGGGTGAGTTTGGACTTGATCCTTAGGGCATCAGAAGGAATTTCAGCAAGGTTGAGGGGCATACTGGGGGTTTAGAAGAGCCATGCCCTGGACCCAGCAGGAGCCCCCTCCCTGGGAAGGCTGGGGCTGCATCCAGAGGAGAGAAAAGTGAGATGGTCTGGTCTAGGGCAGGGGCTGTGGGACAGAAGGGAAGTTATAAAGCCAGAACAGCAGAACTGGGAAACACCTGGGCGGGGGGAGGAAGAGTCTGAAACAAAAGTCGTTGACATTCAGAATGGAGATGAGCAGGGGACAGGATGCAGACCCCTCCCTCAGGTGTGATATTGTGTGACATTCCTAGGGAACACCAGGGGTCCAAGAAGAAAGGGAAGGGGAAAAACAAAGGGTTAACTGATAGGGGTCATGATCCTGCAGGAGCTAAGTCTCCATCACCTTCCATCCTGATGTGGGGAACAAAGGCAGAAGGAAATGGTAGATAGAACTAAATTGTCTTATAACCTGCAGCCCATTGACAACTACTTGAGGCAGGCAGAGTAAAATATTGCTCCAGGAATTCCTTACTGTCTTAATGTCACTGCTTTGCTACAGGGAAACACAACCTTAGCCTGACACTAGCTAAGCCTCCAGTATCCTGTGAGTCTTTTTTGGCACATGAAAACCTCACTGGAAACTTCCCCTGGACTTTACCTTCCTGGACTCCATAGTATATAACCGGTCTCTCCTCATGGTCCAGGGCAGCTCTTCCAGCCCACAGGTCCTGTCCCCGTGCTTCAATAAATCATCTTTTTGCACCAAAGACGTCTTCAGGAATTCTTTCTTGGTCGTCAGCTCCATACCCCACGAACTCCACTATCACCCCAAAGCCTCAACAACCTCCCAGATAAATGACTTGTTCTCAGCTCCTTTTCTCAGGGTCTGCTTCTGGAGGGACGCAACCCAGGATGCGGTGTAACAACACAAGTGTCTCCTGCCCACGTTGGACACAGGCTCTGGGAAAGAAAGGGCAGAGTTCACCATCCACCAGCTGTGTGGCCTTGATCCTGCTACTTCTCCAGAGGGCCCTTGGGGTCAAGTGAGGGCAGTGTCAGCACCTTTCCTGCCGGAAGGTCAGGACTGAATGGGATGCGTGTGCAATTTGCTCACCATGGAACCTGGTGCAGTGATGATGCAAAGGGGGAAATGGTGCTTGGGAGCTGCAAGCAATAGGCTGAAGGCGGCAGGAGTTATGTCGTCTCCCCTGAAAAGGGCTCCATCCCTCTCCGTGAGGCAGGTTGCAGACCCCAATTTCCTTCCCCTGGAATTGGGCAATGACTAAGCTCACCTCCAGAATTCCTGACATGTGATCCTGACAGAGTCAGCAGGACAGTGAGGCCTGGAACAGAGACAGGGGGACAGTTCAGTCTGGCTGAAGCCCGAGGGGAATAGAAGCTTCGTCTCCCACCGCCCAGGGAATACCTGTGCTAACTTCACCACAGTCTTCCAGGTAGATTACAAAGGCGAGGGTCAGGGAGGGCATCATATATTAATGAAGCGGGCACGGGGCCATCTGGTTGCAGCTGTAAGAGGGCCTACACCCAGTTTCAATGTGCGAAGTTTTGTGTGGTGGGTGGGGGTGGGCGGGTGTTCCCACACCTACAGTCAGTGCTCTGACACCAACTAGGTGTCCTACAATTCAGCTCAACTTCCACACCATCTTCCGAGAGACAGCAGCAGACCCCATAGGTTAAAGGCTGCTCCCACAAGCCCCCACCCACCCCCCTTTCAGAAGGCTTAGAAAGCCTAGGTTGTTATCTGCTCCTCGACTTGCATTAATGCGCTAGAGCAGCTCACAGAACCATTTCAGTTACTAGGTTGCTGACCTGTTAGGAAGAGGTATCACTCAGGAACACGGGAGGGAGGGGACGTATGGGACAAAGCACAGGGGAAGGGCGCAGAGCCTCCTTTCCCTCTCTGGGCCGCCACTTGCCCCAGGCCTGCTTCACCAGCCCCAGCAGCCTCTAGGGTCTTCAGGAGGCTTCCTCACACTGGCCCAGTGGGTTAGATCCTTGGCCCTTGGCTGCTCTTCACCATCCAGCTCCTCGCCCTGCCTGAAAATCAGGGGGTGGGGTTGAAATGGCTAGCCTTCTATTTCTTTTTTTTTTCTTTTTTTTTTAATGTCTTATTTATTTCTAGGAGAGAGAGAGACAGCGTGAGCAGGGGAGGGTCAGAGAGAGAGGGAGTCACAGACTGAAACAGGCTCCAGGCTCTGAGCCGGCAGTCAGCACAGAGCCCAATGCGGGGCTCGAACCCACGAACCGCTAGATCATGACCTAAGCGAAAGTCGGACGCTTAACCGACTAAGCCACCCAGGGGCCCCGGCTAGCCTTCTATTTCAACGTGATTGGCTCCCCTGTACCAGTCCCGCACCCAGAGGCAACCTGCCCCCTTCCATCAACCCTCAGTTTGTTCCCTATTGCTAAGAGCCTCTTGGGGTTTGTTTCCCTCTCTCCTCTTCCACCCCTCCCCATATGCTCATCTGTTTTGTTTCTTAAATTCCACATGTAACTGAAATCCCATGGTACTTGGCTTTCTCTCGTTGACATTTCATTCAGAGTAATTCATTCTAGCTCCATCTGTGTTTTTGCAAATGGCAAGATTTCATTCTTTTTGATAGCTAAGTAATATTCCCTCTCTCTCTCTCTCTCTCTCTCTCTCTCTCTCTCTCTCTCTCTCTCTCTCTCACACACACACACACACACACACACACTATATTTTCTTTATCCCTTCCTCAGTCGATGGACATTTGGGCTCTTTCCATAATCCATGAACTGTGAGACCTTGACCTGAGCCGAAGTCACACGCTCAACCAACTGAGCAACATACACACCCCCTTAATGTACTTTTAATAGCTAATTTTTCCCCTAGAACTTGAATTTGAAAATATTATTGAGTTTACTTCCCTTAAAACTGAAAGTAAAATTTTGATAAATTCCAGTTTGCACAAAATTAAAATATTTAAACTGTTTTCAGTTCTAATATCCTTAACTTTTCAGTTTTTCGATCTTTTTTCAACTACTTTGATGTTCTGGGAGAGAGCACATGGTCGATGGGCAACAAATATTTTGAATGATTGAGATTTTATATTTATGGGATTTGAGAACCATATTTTTTTGTTTTGGGTCCCTTTTCTCCCTCTGGTGGAGACACGAAGGTGAGAGGGGAAAGGACTACGAAATATAACTTCACGCTTATGGTAAAAAAATTCTTCCAGTGAGAGCTGTAGCTTTTACTTACTTTAGAAATATAGAGTTCCTGAAGATGGAGGGGTCAAGATGGCAGAGAAGTAGGGAACTCTATACATTGCACTCGCCCCCATATCTCGCACAGAAAAGATCTGAAGCCATGGGAAACCTTACAGAACCCAAGAGACTGGGAGAAAAAGGATGCAGAATCAACTGAGAACGCCTTCTAAAGGGAGTGCGACCTGGGGAAAATAAAATCGGGCCGGGATCGGAGACTCCAGGGACGGGGACGATCCCCCTCTGCGGGGAGTGAGAGGGGAAAAAGAGAGAGTCCGAAACCGCTCAAGACACGGTCCCTGTCGCTGGGAAACAGAAAAACCTCTCCTCGGGGCACAGAAGGACCTTGCGCGCCAAATCCCTGCACACCAGGTCCCCAGGCGCCAACTCGTCCTGGAGGGGCTGTGCGTGCGGGCACCGCTCCTTTGTACTCCTGGCTCGGCTGGATCCCTGGGGGAGCCGCGCGTGTACCTCCGTGCTCCTGGCTGGCTGGAACTCTAGAGGGAAGGCAAAGGGATTAAAACTGGGAGATTTGCCTGCGAGTTCGTGTTTCAGGTGATGAGACACAGAGGGA
Source organism: Proteles cristata cristata (assembly GCA_017311185.1). Taxonomy (NCBI): domain Eukaryota; kingdom Metazoa; phylum Chordata; class Mammalia; order Carnivora; family Hyaenidae; genus Proteles; species Proteles cristata. Next base: position 25,161 of record JAESUZ010002725.1, read on the forward strand.
CCTGGTTTCTCTCCCTCCAGCAGGCCGGCGTGCCCCGCAGGCAAACCCCCACCTATGCTCGCCAACCCGACCCTGAGGAGAAGGAAGCAGCGATTCTGGCTCCACTCCCAGGACTAGGCAAGAACCTTGGAATTGCCCTGAGGGGATCGCCTGCAAGGTTCTGTCTATAGCAATTTCAGTGGGGCGCGCGAACTGGGATTTGGAAACTAGGCCTGGCCTGGGTTAAAGAGCGCAACCCACTTTGATTGTGCACCCGGTCTGGGGAGTTTACACACCCAAAAAAAGCGAGGTGCAGTGCTTGGTTCAAGAAGGGACTGGAGTGCAGCCACTCTTCTCCCCACAACCACCAAGGCAGAACTCCCTCCTGACTCATTGGATCACACCACGCCCATCCCTGCTTGAGAGCTCCCCTCCTCCTTCCCCCCCCCGCCCCCGAACACTGACCTGATTAACTCTGGTCACCGGCTTGTTTAAACAATCACATTTAGTCCATTCTGTAGATGTAAATTCTACACCTACCGACCTTTTCATCTCTGTCTCTCAGGAGTATTTAGACTATATAGTTTCTCTGGATAACAGCAGCATCCTTCTCTCACCTATCCAACCATTTTCCACCCTATAGCTCATTGAAAAAAGCTGCTTATCAGTGCTCATAGAAACAGAGAGCATAACAGGTCTTTAAAACCAACAAGAGCCAGAAAGCTAACTAAAATGACGAAACGAAAGAGCTCTCCTCCAAAGAAACTCCAAGAAGAAATGACAGCTAATGAACTGCTCAAAACAGATATCAGCAGCATAAGTGAACAATATTTTAGAATAATAATGGTGAAATTAATAGCAGGGCTTGAAAAAAACATAGGCGACATCAAAGAAACTATGGCTACAGACAGAATGGAAAATAAAAATAGGCATGAAGAATTAAAAAATGCGATAAATGAGATCCATAATAAATTAGAGGCCTCCAATACACGGCTTGAAGAGGCAGAAAGGAGAATAAGTGATTTAGAAGACACCATTCTAGAAAAACAAGAAGCTGACAAAAAAAGAGACAAACTGATCCAGGAACAGGAAAGAAGAATTCGAGAGCTCAGCGATACAGTCAAACGCAATATCCGTATCATAGGAATCCCAGAAGAGGAAGAGAGAGGGAAAGGTGCTGAAGGAGTCCTGGAACAAATTATAGCAGAGAACTTCCCCGACCTGGGGAAGGAAGTCAATGTGGAAATACAAGAGGCTCAGAGGACTCCCCTCAGACGTAACTTGAATCGATCTCCTGCACGACATATCACAGAAAAATGGCAAAATACAAGGACAAAGAGAGAATTTTGAAAGCAGCTAGGGAGAAAAGGGCCCTCACATACAAAGGGAAACCCATCAGAGTGGTGACAGACCTATCTACTGAAACGTGGCAGGACAGAAAGGAATGGCAGGAGATCTTCAATGTGATGAACAGTAAAAATATGCAGCCAAGAATCCTCTATCCAGCAAGCCTGTCATTCAAAATAGAAGGAGAGATAAAAGTCTTTCCAAACAAACAGAAATTGAAAGAATTTGTCACCAGGAAGCCAGCCCTACAAGAAATTCTGAGGGGGGTGCTCTGAAGGAAAGGTTGCAAGGAACAAAGATTCCAGAGACACCACCACAAACATGAACCCTACAAAAGAAACAAAGACTCTAAACCCACATATTTCAATAATAACACTGAATGTAAAAGGGCTGAATACTCCACTCAAAAGACATAGGGTAGCAGAATGGATTAAAAAACAAAATCCATCTATATGCTGTCTACAAGAAACTCATTTTAGACGGGAAGATACCTTCAGATTAAAAGTAAGGGGATGGAGAAATATATATCATGCTACAGGAAATCAAAAGAAAGCCAGAGTAGCGATACTTATATCAGACAAACTGGACTTTAAATTAAAGACAATCACAAGAGATGAAGAAGGGCACTACATAATAATTACAGGGTCCATCCATCAGGAAGAACTAACAATCATAAATGTCTACACACCGAATATGGGAGCACCTAAATATCTAAAACAATTAATCACAAACAGAAACGAGCTTATAGATAAGAATGTGCTAATAGCAGGGGACTTTAATACTCCACTTACAGCAATGGATAGGTCAACCAGACAGAAAACCACTAAATAAATAATGGACTTGAAAGATACATTGGACCAGATGGACCTGACGGATATATTTAGAACTTTACATCCTGAGGCCAGGGAATTTACTTTCTTCTCAAGTACGCATGGCACATTCTCCAAGATAGATCACATACCGGGACATAAAGCAGCCCTCAATAAATATAAAAGAATAGAGATCATACCATGCACACTGTCAGATCACAATGCTTTGAAACTTGAAATCCATTACAGGAAGAAGTCTGGAAAACTTCCAAAAACATGGAGGTTAAAGAACACCCTTCTAAAGAATGAATGGGCCAATCAGGCAATTAGAGATGAAATTAAAAAATATATGGAAACAAATGAAAATGAAAACACAGCAATTCAAAATCTATGGGATGCGACCAAGGCAGTCCTAAGAGGAAAGTACATTGCTCTCCAGGCCTATTTCAAGAGATTAGAAAAAGCGCAAGTCCAAAATCTAACAGCTCACCTAATGGAACTAGAGGCAGAGCAACAAGAACGCCCTAAACCCAGGAGAAGAAGAGAAATAGTAAAAATTAGAGCAGAAATAAACAACATAGAGACCAAAGAAACAATTGAACAGATCAATGAAACCAAGAGTTGGTTTTTTGAAAAGGTAAACAAAATTGACAAACCTCTAGCCAGACTTATCCAAAAGAAAAGAGAGAGCACCCAAATAGACAAAATTATGAATGAAAATGGACTTATTACAACCAACCCCTCAGAAATACAAGCAATTATCAGGGAATACTATGAAAAATTATATGCCAACAAATTGGACAACTTAGAAGAAATGGACAAATTCCTAAACACACACTCACTACCAAAATTCACACGGGAAGAGATAGAAAACCTGAACAGACCCATAACGAGTGAAGAAATTGAATCAGTGATAAAAAATCTCCCAACAAATAAGAGCCTGGGACTTGTTGGCTTCCCTGGGGAATTCTACCAGACATTTAAAACAGAATTAATCCCAATTCTTCTCAAGCTATTCCAAAAAATAGAAATCGAGGAAAACTCCGGACTCATTTTATGAAGCCAGCATCACTCTGATTCCCAAGCCAGACAGAGATCCAGCAAAAAAGAGAACTACAGGCCAATATCCTTGATGAATACGGATGCAAAAATTCTCAACAAGATCCTTGCAAATCGAATCCAGCAGCATATAAAAAGAATCATCCACCAAGATCAAGTGGGATTCATTCCTGGGTTACAGGGCTGGTTCAACATTCGCAAATCAATCAATGTGATCCATCATATCAATAAAAGAAAAGATAAAAAACCATATGATCCTGTCAATAGATGCAGAAAAAGCATTTGACAAAATACAGCATCCCTTCTTAATAAAGACTCTCGAGAAAGTTGGGATAGAAGGAACCTACTTAAACATCATCAAAGCCATCTATGAGAAGCCTTCAGTTAACATCATCCTCCACGGGGAAAAACTGAGAGCTTTCCCCCTGAGATCAGGAACACGACAGGGATGCCCACTCTCACCACTGCTGTTTAACATAGTGCTGGGAGTCCTAGCATCAGCCATCAGACACCAAAAGGAAATCAAAGGCATCAAAACCGGAAAAGAAGAAATCAAACTCTCACTTTTCTAAGATGACATGATACCCTATATAGAAAACCCGACAGACTCCACCAGAATCCTACTGGAACTGATCCAAGAATTCAGCCAAGTTGCAGGGTACAAAATCAACGTGCAGAAATCGGTTGCATTTTTATACACCAACAATGAAGCAACAGAAAGAGAAATCAAGAAACTGATCCCATTCACAATTGCACAAAAAACCATAAAATACCTCGGAATAAACCTAACCAAGGATACAAGAGATCTGTATGAGGAAAACTATAGAAAACTTATGAAGGAAATTGAAGAAGACACAAAGAAATGGAAAAACATTCCATGCTCATGGATAGGAAGAATAAATATAATTAAGATGTCATTACTACCTAAGGCACTCTACACATTCAATGCAATTCCAATCAAAATTGCACCAGCATACTTCTCAAAACTAGAACAAGCTATCCAAAAATTTGTATGGAACCACAAAAGACCCCGAATAGCCAAAGTAATCCTGAAAAATAAAACCAAAACGGAGGGATCACCATCCCAGACTTTAGCCTCTACTACAAAGCTGTCATCATCAAGACAGTATGGTATTGGCACAAAAACAGACACATAGACCAATGGAACAGAATTGAGAACTCAGAAGTGGACCCAAAAGTATACAGCCAACTAATCTTTGACAAAGCAGGAAAGAATATCCGATGGAAAAAAGACAGCCTTTTTTAACAGATGGTGTTGGGAGAACTGGACAGCAACATGCAGAAGAATGAAACTAGATCATTTTCTCACACCATGCACAAAAATAAACTCAAAATGGATAAGGACCTGAACGTGAGACAGGAAACTATCAACACCCTAGAGGAGAAAGCAGGAAACAACCTCTTTGACCTCCATCGCAGCAACTTCTTACTTGACACATCCCCAAAAGCAAGGGAATCAAGAGCAAAAACAAACTGTTGGGACCTCCTCAAGATTAAAAGCTTCTGCACAGCCAAGGAAACAACCCAGAAAATTAATAGGCAACCAACGGAATGGGAAAAGATAGTTGCAAATGACATATCAGATAAGGGTTGATATCCAGAATCTACAAGGAACTCACCAAACTACACGCCCGAAAAACAAACAACCCAGTAAAGAAATGGGCAGAAGATATGAACAGACACTTCTCCAAAGAGGACATCCAGATGGCCAACAGACACATGAAACGATGCTCAGCATCCCTCCTCATCAGGGAAATACAAATCAAAGCCACACTGAGATACCACCTCACGGCAGTCAGAGTGGCTAAAATGAGCAAATCAGAGAACTCTAGATGCTGGCGAGGATGTGGAGAAATGGGCACCCTCCTACACTGTTGGTGGGAATGTAAACTGGTACAGCCCCTCTGGAAAACCGTGTGGAGGTTCCTCAAAAAATTAATAATAGAACTCCCCTATGACCCAGCAATAGCACTGCTAGGAATTTACCCAAGGGATACAGAAATGTTGGTGCATAGGAGCACATGTACCCCAATGTTCATAGCAGCACTCTCCACAATAGCTAAAACCTGGAAAGAGCCTAAGTGTCCATCAACAGATGAATGGATCAAGAAGATGTGGTTTATCTATACCATGGAATACTACATGGCAATGAGAAACAATGAAATCTGGCCATGTGTAGCCACATGGATGGATCTTGAGGGTGTGATGCTGAGCGAAATAAGTCAGGCAGAGAAGGACAAATATCATATGTGTGCACCTATAGGAGGATTAGGAGGAGCTTAACAGAGGACCAAGGGGGAGAAGAAGGGCAGAAATGGTGGGGGAAAGGGGGAGAGGCAAACCATGAGAGACTCTTGAATGCTGACAAAAACTGAGGACTGGTGGATGTGCGGGGGAGGAGGGGTGGGCATGGAGGAGGGCACTTGTGGGGATGAGCACTGGGTGTTATGTGGAAACTAATTTAACAATAAACTATTTGTAAAAAAAAAAAAAAAAAGCTGCTTATCCCTTCTGCCTGTTCATTCTATTTCCAATTTTGCCTCATCCGCACCCTGTCTTCTCTCTCTTTCTCTATGCTCTTCAACCAGCACTGCATACACCTGGCTATTTAATTGTAGCTGGGAAATCTGGTTATATGCTTTAAACCATTCTTTGTCCATTGGTTTTCTTCTTTTTTCCTTTTCTTTCTTCTTTTTGACCTTTTAATGTATTTTTTTATTTTCTATTATTCGCCTTCCCTCCTCCGTGTTTTCTCTTAACTTTTGCGTTTTCCCTCTCGGTTTTCAGGTTAGTTGGGTTTGTCTGTGCGTTTGTGTGCCTCTGCTCCCTGTGTGTTTGTCTGTCTGTTTTCTTCTCCAGGGCTACCTCAAGAAACAAGCCAAAGTACACATGGTGGAGAGGCCCAAATATCACTATGAGTAGGAAAATAAAATAACCAAGGTCTAATTAAGAGAGACCAAGAGATACATTAAAAAAACAAACAAACAAACAAACACTCTCTGAAAGATAGGCCTTGGAGAGTCAAAGAGCCTTCTTGGATACAGCAGCGCTCACAGGTGCAGAGAGCATAACAAGTCATTAAAACTGAAAAAAGCCAGAAAGCTAATTAAAATGATGAAACGAAAGATCTCTCCTCCATAGAAATTCCAAGAACTGACAACTAATGAACTGCTCAAAACAGATCTAAGCAGCATAACTGAACAAGATTTTAGAATAATAATCATAAAATTAAAAGCTGGGCTTGAAAAAAGCATAGGAGACATAAAAGAAACTATGGCTACAGACAAGATGGAGAATAAGAATAGGCATGATGTGTCAAGTAAGAGGTTGCTGCGGTGAAGGTCAAAGAGGTTGTTTCCTGCTTTCTCCTCTAGGGTTTAGATGGTTTCCTGTCTCACATTTAGGTCCTTCATCCATTTTGAGTTTATTTTTGTGTATGGTGTGAGAAATTGATCTAGTTTCATTCTTCTGCATGTTGCTGACCAGTTCTCCCAACACCATCTGTTAAAGAGGCTGTCTTTTTTCCATTGGATATTCTTTCCTGCTTTGTCAAATATCAGTTGGCTGTATACTTTTGGGTCCACGTCTGAGTTCTCAATTCTGTTCCATTGGTTTATGTGTCTGTTTTTGTGTCAATACCATACTGTCTTGAAGATGACAGCTTTGTAGTAGAGGCTAAAGTCTGGGATGGTGATACCTTCTGTTTTGGTTTTATTTTTCAGGATTACTTTGGCTATTCTGGGTCTTTTGTGGTTCCATACAAATTTTAGGATAGCTTGGAACCTCATCAAGCTTAAAAGCTTCTGCACGGCAAAGGAAACAACCCACAAAACTAATAGGCAACCAACGGAATGGGAAAAGATAGTTGCAAATGACATATCAGATAAAGGGTTGATATTCAGAATCTATAAGGAACTCACGAAACTACACGCCCGAAAAACAAACAACCCAGTAAAGAAATGGGCAGAAGATATGAACAGACACTTCTCCAAAGAGGACATCCAGATGGCCAACAGACACATGAAATGATGCTCAGCATCGCTCCTCATCAGGGAAATATAGATCAAAACCACACTGAGATACCACCTCACGCCAGTCAGAGTGGCTAAAATGAGCAAATCAGAGGACTCTAGATGCAGGCGAGGATGTGGAGAAACAGGCACCCTCTTACACTGTTGGTGGGAATGTAAACTGGTGCAGCCCCTCTGGAAAACCGTGTGGAGGTTCCTCAAAAAATTAATAATAGAACTCCCCTATGACCCAGCAATAGCACTGCTAGGAATTTACCCAAGGGATATAGTAATGCTGAGGCATAGGAACACATGTACCCCAATGTTCATAGCAGCACTCTCAACAATAGCCAAAACATGGAAAGAACCAAAGTGTCCATCAACGGACGAATGGATCAAGAAGATGTGGTTTATCTATACCATGGAATACTACATGTCAATGAGAAAGAATGAAATCTGGCCATGTGTAGCAACATGGATGGACCTTGAGAGTGTTATGCTGAGCGAAATAAGTCAGGCAGAGAAGGACAAATATCATATGTTTGCACATATAGGAGGATTAGGAGGAAATTAACTGAGGAACAAGGGGCAGAAGAAGGGGGGAAATGGTGGGGGAAAGGGAGAGAGGCAAACCATGAGAGACTCTTGAATGCTGACAAAAAATGAGGACTGATGGATGTAGGGGGTAGGCGGGATGGGCATGGAGGAGGGCACTCATGGGGATGAGCACTGGGTGTTATGTGGAAACTAATTTGACAATAAACTATTTGTAAAAAAAAGAAAAAGAATAGGCATGATGAATTTAAAAATGTGACAAAGGAGACACATAATAAATTAGAGGCCTCCAATGCACGGATTGAAGAGGCAGAAAGGAGAATAAGTGATTTAGAAGACACCATGATAGAAAAACAAGAAGCTGACAAAAAAAGAAACAAACTGATTCAGGAACATGAAAGAAGTTTCGAGAGCTCAGCGATACGGTCAAAAGCAACAATATCCATATCATAGGAATCCCAGAAGAGGAAGAGAAAGGGAAAGGTGCTGAAGGAGTTTCTGGAACCAATTATAGCAGAGAACTTCCCCAACTAAGGAAGGAAGTAAACGTTGAAATACAAGAGGCTCACAGGACTCCCCTCAGACATAATTTGACTCGATCTTTGGCACGGCATATCATAGTAAAAATGGCAAAATACAAGGACAAACAGAGAATTTTGAAAGCAGCTGGAAATAAAAGGGCCATAACATACAAAGGGAAATCTATCAGAGTGGTGACAGACCTATCTACTGAAACTTGGTAGGCCAGAAAGGAATGGCAGGAGATCTTCAATGTGATGAACAGAAAAAATATACAGCCAAGAATCCTCTATCCAGCAATCCTGTCATTCAAAATAGAAGGAGAGATAAAAGTCTTTCCAAATAAACAGAAATAGAAAGAATTTGTCACCACTAAGCCAGCCCTACAAGAAATCCTGAGGGGGATGCTCTGAAGGAAATGTTGCAAGGAACAAAGATATCAGAGACACCACCACAAACATGAACCCTAAAAAGGACACAAAGACTCTAAACCCACATATTTCAATAATAACACTGAATGTAAAAGGGCTGAATACTCCACTCAAAAGACATAGGGTAGCAGAATGGATAGAAAACTAAAATCCACCTATATCCTGTCTACAAGAAACTCATTTTAGACGGGAAGATACCTTCAGATTAAAAGTAAGGGGATGGAGAAATATATATCATGCTACTGGAAATAAAAAGAAAGCCGGAGTAGCAATACTTATATCAGACAAAATGGACTTTAAATTAAAGACAATAACAAGAGATGAAGAAGGGCATTACATAATAATTACAGAGTCTATCCATCAGCAAGAACTACAATCATAAATGTCTATGCACCGAATATGGGAGCACCGAAATATTTAAAACAATTAATCACAAACAGAAACAAGCTTTAGATAAGAATGTGCAAATAGCAGGGGACTTTAATACTCTGCCTACAGCAATGGGTAGGTCAACCAGACAGAAAATCACTAAAGAAATAATGGACTTGAAAGACACATTGGACCAGATGGATCTGACAGATATATTTAGAACGCTACATCCTGAGGCCAGAGAATTCACTTTCTTCTCAAGTACGCATGGCACATTCTCCAAGATAGAACACATACTGGGACATAAAGCAGCCCTCGATAAATATAAAAGAATTGAGATCATACCATACATACTCTCAGATCATAATGCTTTGAAACGTGAAATCAATCACAGCAAGAAGTCTAGAAAACCTCCAAAAACATGGAGGTTAAAGAACACTCTACTAATGAATGAATGGGCCAATCAGGCAATTAGAGAAGAAACTAAAAAATATATGGAAAGAAATGAAAATGAAAACACAACAATCCAAAATTTATGGGATGCAGCAAAGGCAGTCCTAAGAGGAAAGTACATTGCACTCCAAGCCTATTTCAAGAAATTAGAAAAAGAGCAAGTGCAAAATCTAACAGCTCACCTAATGGAACTAGAGGCAGACAACAAGAATGCCCCAAACCCAGCAGAAGAAGAGAAATAGTAAAAATTAGAGCAGAAATAAACAACATAGAGACCAAAGAAACAATTGAACAGATCAATGAAACCAAGAGTTGGTTTTTTGAAAAGGTAAACAAAATTGACAAACCTCTAGCCAGACTTATCCAAAAGAAAAGAGAGAGCACCCAAATAGACAAAATTATGAATGAAAATGGACTTCTTACAACCAACCCCTCAGAAATACAAGCAATTATCAGGGAATACTATGAAAAATTATATGCCAACAAATTGGACAACTTAGAAGAAATGGACAAATTCCTAAACACACACTCACTACCAAAATTCACATGGGAAGAGATAGAAAATCTGAACCGACCCATAACTAGTGAAGAAATCGAATCAGTGATAAAAAATCTTCCAACAAATAAGAGCCTGGGACTTGATGGCTTCCCTGGGGAATTCTACCAGATGTTTAAAACGGAATTAATACCAATTCTCCTCAAGCTATTCCAAACAATGGAAATCGAAGGAAAACTCCCGGACTCATTTTATGAAGCCAGCATAACTCTGATTCCCAAGCCAGACAGAGATCCAGAAAAAAAAAAAGAGAGAGAGAGAGAGAACTACGGGTTAATATCCTTGATGAATACGGATGCAAAAATCCTCAACAAGATTCTTGCAAATCAAATCCAACAGCACATAAAAAGAATTATCCACCAAGATCAAGTGGGATTCATTCCTGGGTTACAGGGCTGGTTCAACATTTGCAAATCAATCAATGTGATACATCACATCAATAAAAGAAAAGATAAAAACCATATGATCCTGTCAATAGATGCAGAAAAAGCATTTGACAAAATACAGCATCCCTTCTTTTTTTTTATTATTTATTTATTTTTTTTATTTTTTACAAATAGTTTATTGTCAAATTAGTTTCCACATAACACCCAGTGCTCATCCCCACAAGTGCCCTCCTCCATGCCCACCCCTCCTCCCCCCCACATCCACCAGTCCTCAGTTTTTGTCAGCATTCAAGAGTCTTTCATGGTTTGCCTCTCCCCCTTTCCCCCACCATTTCCGCCCTTCTTCTCCCCCTTGGTCCTCTGTTAAGCTCCTCCTAATCCTCCTATACGTGCACACATATGATATTTGTCTTTCTCTGCCTGACTTATTTCGCTCAGCATCACACCCTCAAGATCCATCCATGTGGCTACACATGGCCAGATTTCATTGTTTCTCATTGCCATGTAGTATTCCATGGTATAGATAAACCACATCTTCTTGATCCATTCATCTGTTGATGGACACTTAGGCTCTTTCCAGGTTTTAGCTATTGTGGAGAGTTATAGCATCCCTTCTTAATAAAAACTCTCGAGAAAGTTGGGATAAAAGAAACCTACTTAAATATTATAACAGCCATATATGAGAAGCCCTCAGCTAACAGCATCCTCAAGGGGGAAAAACTGAGAGCTTTCCCCCTGAGATCAGGAACACGACAGGGATGCCCACTCACCACTGTCCCCATAGTGCTGGAAGTCCTAGCATCAGCCATCAGACAACAAAAGGAAATCAAAGGCATCAGAATTGGCAAAGAAGAAGTCAAACGTTCACTTTTTCCAGATGACATGATACTCTACATAGAAAACCCGGCAACTCCACCGGACCCTACTAGAACTGATCCAAGAATTCAGCCAAGTTGCAGGGTACAAAATCAATGTACAGAAATCGGTTGCATTTTTATACACCAACAATGAAACAACAGAAAGAGAAATCAAGAAACTGATCCCATTCACAATTGCTCAAAACAGCATAAGATACATAGGAATAAACCTAACCAAAGATATAAGAGATCTGTATGATGAAAACTATAGAAAACTTATGAAAGATGTTGAAGAAGACACAAAGAAATGGAAAAACATTCCATGCTCATGGACTGGAAGAATAAATATAGTTAAACTGTCATTACTACCCAAAGCAATCTACACATTCAATGCAATTCCAATCAAAATTGCACCAGCATACTTCTCAAAACTAGAACAAACTATCCTAAAATTTGTGTGAAACCACAAAAGACCTCGAATAGCCAAAGTAATATTGAAGAATAAAACCAAAACTGGAGGTATCACCATCCCAGGCTTTAACCTCTACTACAAAGCTGTCATCATCAAGACCGTAGGGTATTGGCATGAAAACAGACACATAGACCAATGGAACAGAACTGAGAACTCAGAGCTGGACCCAAAGGTATACAGCCAACTAATTGTTGACAAAGCAGGAAAGAACATCCAATGGAAAAAAAAACCAGCCTCTTTAACAGATGGTGTTGGAAGAACTGGTCAGCAACATGCAGAAGATTGAAACTAGATCAATTTCTCACACCATACACCAAAATAAACTCAAAATGGATAAAGGACCTGAACGTGAGACAGGAAACCATCAAAACCCTAGAGGAGAAAGCAGGAAACAACCTCCTTGACCTCCACCTCAGCAATTTCTTACTTGACACATCCCCAAAAGCAAAAGAATCAAGACCAAAAATAAACTGTTGGGACCTCATCAAGATTAAAACCTTCTGCACGGCAAATGAAACAATCCACAAAACTAATAGGCAACCAACGGAATGGGAAAAGATAGTTGCAAACGACATATCAGATAAAGGGTTGATATCCAGAATCTACAAGGAACTCACCAAACTCCACACAAAAAACAAACAACCCAGAGAAGAAATAGGCAGAAGATATGAACAGACACCTCTCCAAAGAGGACATCCAGATGGCCAACAGAGACATTAAATGATGCTCAACATCCGCCTCATCAGGGAAATACAAATCAAAACCACACCAAGATACCACCTCATGCCAGTCAGAGTGGCTAATATGAGCAAATCAGAGAACTCTAGATGCTGGCAAGGATGTGGAGAAATGGGCACCCCCCTCACTGTTGGTGGGAATGTAAACTGGTGCAGCCCCTCTGGAAAACAGTGCGGAGGTTCCTTAAAAAGTTAACAGTAGAACTCCCCTATGATCGAGCAATAGCACTGCTAAGAATTTACCCAAGGGATACAGGAGTGCTGATGCATAGGAGCAGATGCACCCCTAATGTTCATAGCAGCACTCTCAACAATAGCCAAAACATGGAAAGAGCCTAAGTGTCCATCAACAGACGAATGGATCAAGATGTGGTTTATCTAGGGGCGCCTGGGTGGCTTAGTCAGTTAAGCGTCCGACTTTCGCTTAGGTCATGATCTCGCAGTTCGTGGGTTTGAACCCCGCGTCAGGCTCTGTGCTGACTGCCAGCTCAGAGCCTGGAGCCTGTTTCAGTCTGTGACTCCCTCTCTCTCTGACCCTCCCCTGCTCATGCTGCCTCTCTCTCTCTCCTAGAAAGAAATAAAATATTAAAAAAAAAAAAAGATGTGGTTTATCTATACAATAGAATACTACATGGCAATGAGAAAGAATGATATCTGGCCATGTGTAGCAACATGGATGGACCTTGAGGCTGTTATGCTGAGCGAAATAAGTCAGGCAGACAAGGACAGATACCATATGTTTGCAAGTATAGGAGGATTAGGAGGAACTTAACGGAGGGCCATGG